>LR738715.1:384632795-384680953 GCA_902687465.1 Secale cereale | reverse complement strand
TTATGAAACTCAAATGGCAGCTTCAGGATGAAACGACCAAAAATCAATGACCCCATATGGATCAGTGAAGATGAAGGTATTAATTCCCATTGCTATTTGTCATAGCTGCGTATATATCAGAATATTTTGAATTATAGTATATACTCCCTCTGTCCCATAATATAAGAACGTTTTTGATACTACACTAGTGTCAAAAACGTTCTTATATTATGGGACGGATGGAGTATAACACACTTTGCCATTCCTTGCTTAATAGACATGCACTGTTATGTTTGTCATGTCTAATCAAACTACTAATGCATTGAATGCATAACCTTTCACTTTAGTCTAACTCGTCTGTTTGGTAATTGTTGCTTCTACCTGAAATAAGCTATGTTTTCGATGGTTGATTACTCGGAGAGCCACAACAGCGCAAGGAAGTCTGAATATCCAGCTAGGTAATGTCAAGAAGTATCAGTTTAAGAGGACCCTTACACGAGGTAATCATTGATTCCTACAACAAACCATACAGCACCATCATACTATAGGCCATGCATACAGTATTTGGAATACTTGGAATTCCAATGTAAATATCCAACACCTTGTTTGGATGTTGATATTCAGGGCCATGGAATTGAATTGGATCCAATATCAAATCTGCTTGACTTTGATATTGACATTGAACCTGAATTCTCTTGTTTGGATGTGCATAGAATTACCACTTGGAATTTGGTTGAGAGGCTCAATTCTGAAGCTTGTTTTGATGGTCATTCTCTACATTGGAATTGCTCATTTGCCATATGATGATAATTGAACTTTCATGCAATGTTTGAAACTATATATACAAAGAATAAAATCAGCAATTATAAACTAGATGCACTTACCCAAAAACAACAATTTATAGAACACTTATTTGACAGCAGCACTTATTCAATGGCAGCAGCACTTATATAGCAGCAGCAGCACATATACAGCAGCACTTACATAGCAGCAGCAGCACATATACAGCAGCACTTATATAGCAGCATTAGCGCATATACATCAGCACTTATCTAGCAGCAGCAGCAGCACATATACAACAGCAGCAACACTTGTAGAGCAGCAGCAGCACTTAGCTAGCAACAACAGCAGCACTTACAAATCAGCAGCACTTAGCTAGCAACTCAAGTCTCATACAATAGCATAGGAAATTCAAGTGTGATGAAATGAAGCACGTAGTACATGTGTTTTTCATCATTACAATAACATAGTAACTAGTCCAGCAAGTTTATAGCCATTACATGGAACAAAACAACCACACATAAGCACTTGAAGCTAGTCAAACGTTGTTCTTCTCATTGAGCATCAGCAACCATTCCTTCCTAAACTCCATGGGCAACTCCATAAGCGCTTGGAATAAACGTTCACTAAGGATGAGTTTACCATATGCTCGCAACATGTCTGAACGAGCCAAGTCCGGGATCGTTTCAAGGGCTGCAATGATTTCAAGAGGAGGAGTAACCTTGGGCAGTTCTACTGGCTCAAGTGACTTCAAAGCATCTTGGAAAGAACCCTTCATGTCTCCAAGCATGCACAAGATAGCATCGCCCGTTCGCTGCCTTTTTTGTGGTAATTCTAGAGAGGCTTCGATGTCTACTACATCTGGTTCTATTGGTTGTGCTTCACTTTCGGCACCTGTCATTGCACCTTCACCGGTTGCATGATCTTTGGAGTATATTGTGCAGATTGCTTCCCAATTCTTTACTTCTTTGTTCTTGTAACAAGCTGCCTTCACATTAGCATGTAGACGAATAAAAGTAAATCACTTGCATTTATATATAAGGCATAGACTAAATTAATTAAACATCAATTTTTTTACCTAAACATATTTGTTCCATACATCATCACTATCCATGAGTAGCTTGTTATTGACCCAATCCCAACCAAATCCACTCTGAGAAAGAATCTTGCTAATTGTAGCATAATGCTTGTCAAAAGTCTTCATCCTTGAACATATTTTATCCTTTGTGACCCGCAGTACACACTTATAACGTATTGCCTTTATAGCAGCATTGTAGACATGTGGCTTCCATCCATTTTGGGCATGGTCACCTCTGTTGTGATGTTCAACAAAGACATCCAACAAAACTTTATCCATCTCATCGTTCCATGTCAAGTAATCTCTACTAAACTTCTTCTTTGTTTCTTCAACCATGGTGCTACAAGTAAAAATTTGAATAACAATTGACAAACAAAAGAGAACATATATTAATTGCTTTCTCATGATGATGATGTACAAAATATCCAAAAGTCACCATCCAGTAGGTATGCACAAGAGAGAACATAACATCTAGCTATGCACAAAAGAGAACATAACACCTAGCTAATCCATCATCTAGCTAGCACAAAAGAGAAGACATCATCTTGCTAAACCATCATCTAGCTAGCCCATACTACTGCTGCAAATTTGCATGCGCCACTATATATTCAGCAAACATGTCATTGGATAGTTGGTTCTTGAAGTTGGTCCATGCATTAGTGACTTGAACACTTCTAATTGAGTTTGCATCATCAGCCTCAATTGGCTGAGAAGCTATTTCATTATCAACTTCCTGCAGCAATAAGTCATCCATCATATGTTGCCTATCCCTCACAAAGTTGTGTAACACACAACAAGCATTAATGATTCGAATCTGCAAGAATGTTTTATTTAAGTAAGTTTTTTTTTCCCTCTGTTATGCCTCTTATTGAAAATCAAATGGACACATGTACCTGGTCCTTTATGTCAAAGAAACTTTGAGTGCGAAGAATAGCCCACGTCTTCTTCCACAACCCAAAAGTTATCTCTACTACATTTTTAGCACGAGAGTGGCGCAAGTTATATAGCTCTTTGCCATTTTGGGGTCGTTGCTGACTTGATGCCCACTCTTTCAAGTGATACCGAGTGGATCTGAATGGAGCTAGAAATCCAGGTCCATTTGTGTAACCAGCATCAGCCAAGTAATATCTTCCTATTTTTAGACAAGTCGGTTAGGTTGGTTGTAGCATATGAAATTTAAGAGAACAAAATGCCAAGAGAAAAGGCCATACCATGAGGTACAACAAATGCATCTTGGCGATTAGTTCTCATGGAGTCACGTAGGACTCTAGAGTCTGAAGCAGAACCCTCCCAGCCAGGTAAGACATAGAGAAATTTCATGTTTCGGTCCACCACACCGAGCATGTTAGTAGTGACATCTTGCTTTCTATTCCTGTACCTCCCTTGCAAAGCCACGGGAACGGAAACATCTACATGACAGCCATCTAATGCTCCTAGTGCATCACCAAACCACTTCCATTTATAATCATCGGGAGGTTGAACATTAGCATCTGGAAGCTTAATGAACTCCCCGTGCATAGATAGAATGGCTCTTAACACTTCGGAAAAGTGAGTACTTATAGTCCCCAAAGACCGCTTGTATGTGCCTCGAAGTAACCTCATTTTCAGACCATGACCCACTACTAGCAAGAACATGGCAACCTTTTCTTCCACAGCCACATACACACTATCAACTAGACCACACCTCTCACGCAACATGGTGCACAAATCATGAAAATTTCTTTTTATTAAACGTAGCTGATCATAGCATGCCACTTCTGAGCCATCATACATATCTTTCAACAAAAACTTCCTAAGTGTGTGCTTGTGCTCATCATCACTAAATGTACCTAATCCACGAGGTGCTCTGTGAAATAAGGTATGACATTCCAAGAAGTACCGGTTCGAAGTAAAGTTCTATCAAGATTATCCTTTTCCTCTTTCTCCTTTTGTTCTCTTCAGTTATGTATGAAATCATGTCTACTTGATCTGATGCTATGGAACTACCCAATAATTTAGTTATTAGCCATCAATCATTATACAGCTTCTCAATCAATCAAACTGACCATTTTATTAATTGAACATGAAACAATATATTTGGACAGCATGTTGCAACTATCAAGACCTACTAGAAGATGCACCACAAACAAATATGTTGATTGCAACAGCATTACAGATCTAAAACACCTACTATTCCTAATCTTAGAGAAGACAAACATGTAGACAGATTTAGATCAACATCACACAATATTATGAACATCACATACCTTGAATAGGGCTGCTGGGAAGGATCCATACATCCACCAAGTGACCTACAGGAGGCAGAGAAATTAGGGATCAGAGAAGATTTCTAGGGTTCTAGATTGGGGGGGATGAGAGGTAACAAAGGGGCGGTCGAGATGGGTGTTCAAGCAGGGGGGGCGTGGGGGGGCGCTTGCCATGGTAGGCCAAACCGCCGCCGCCGCGGGGAGGGAGCGCCTTCGTCGCCGTGGCTGCTGAGACAGGGGGTGGGGGTGGGTGGTGAGAGGATTGGCGCGGGGAGGGAGCAGGATGGGGAGAACCGGAGCCGCGCTGGGGATAGAGAATGACGGGGGGGAGGAGGGGAGGGATCTCACCTGCGCTGCCGATTGAGTTCCTGGATTGCGCCATCGCTCGCGCCTCTTTCCTTTCCTGGAGCGGGAGCGAAGAGGTATGTTTGGCGGGGAGGAGCTCTCGCTAGCGAATGCAAGGCAATATCCAGCGCTGGGGCTCCGAATTAAGGGTAGTCGCGCATTTTGCCGCGATCGGGCCAATATTCCAGCCCGTTTCCATTCCCGAATGCCACGGCCATCTAAACAGCGACATTCGGGGCAGGCCAATGCCAATATCTGATTCTGAGGCCCAATATCAACATCCAAACAATGTGCAAGTGAATTTGACATCTCTACGGATGAGATATGTCCATTTAAGCGGTTGGTTGGTTAAGGTATCTGCCATTAAGTAAGATGAACGACACGTGCAGTACTCCTGGACAAAGAATGGTGTGAATTATTTGACATGTTGTCCTATGCCATGATTCACCTTGCTTACTCACACCAAATAACTCCGATTTACTCATTTGGTGTAGTACTTCTCTGCTCCATACACTAAGATATATCTCAATGATTTCTCAGTCCAATCGTTGCGGACATGCCAATCAGAACCACGTGTAAATGTGTGCAACAATCACTACAAACTGGACATAGTTTGTCAAGGCAGCCAAGATCGAGAAAGGGGATGACATTGGATTATCGTTGGGGAAAAAGACGTTCAGCAGGCATCAATGCATCTCCTCTATGTCTAATATAGTTAACTATGTAGGTTGTTCCTATTCTTCATACAAGCATTGTAAATAAGTTAGCGTGCACTGTAGTCTACTTGTTTTTTTTATGTAATCAATTGAATCAGAACCGTATCTGACTGAGTTTGAGATGGCTATGAAATTTATCTATGTGTCCTGCTTTTGGTTATTTTCATTCTGATGTAAATGTTTATTAGAGTGTTGTTTATTTATGTTCTAATTTTCATGTACTCCCGCGTCTTTAATACGAATTGCTATACCTAATTAAATACTACAGGTTCTAGTTTTAATAATACCGGATTGTTTTTTATTGCAATGCTCTAATGTATTATTGGATTGTATATGACAGTGCCCGACAGCACCGCTGTCGAGTGCTGCAAGCCGCACTTTCTACCTAGTACAGACTAGTCCACACGCATGCCTCTCGCTGCCATAGGCGCTCAACTTTAAACCCGAGCACGCACCTAACGGTGGAGCCCGATTGCAGGATGTCACACTTGCCAAGTGGCTAGGTGTGACATGTATTTTTTTTTTTTTGAACATCAGTACATCCACAAGCGCTCATATACATGCGCATACACTCACCCCTATGAATGAACATACGCACATCCTACCCCTATGAACACCTTCGGAAGACTGAGCCGGCATATCATCTTAATATTTACGAAATCACCATAGGCGCCTCGTCGTCGACGGGAACGTCTCCGGCCACTAAATGAGCATCGCTGGAGATTCTGAAATAAATACTCTTTGTATTACACTTTGAGCCGAATAAAATTTGGCACCTTTTTGCATCTTTCCCCATTATTTTTTTCTTCCTTTTTTTTTGTTTTTTGGCTTTCCCGTTGCATGGCAGCCAACCAGACAGATCCTCAAAAAAAAACACGTTAAGCTACCTTGAAGGCGTGGCCACAGAATTTCAGCAGACCAACCAGATGTTGTAGATTATTCAATTCAATCATTTGACCAAACAAAGCAGCTCCAAGTTTCATATGAATTTGGGCGTCCCAACACCCATTACAGATGATAAACTCGAAGCTGTCTAATTCTCCACCACAACACTAGATCATTATTCTTTTTCACCACTTCCCTCTGGCCTTCATCAAGCCACTGGAAACGGGCACCTTTATTGTCCCACAGCTACCATTACTACTAAAAAGCACACTTGCAAGAATAAACGCCCTTAAACGAATCAATTTCCGCTATAGGGACGTAAACTTTACTCGAATTAGCACAATATATAGGATAGACCCTATTCGTCGGTGACACACCCGCTTGAGGCTGAAGACACGAGCTTTATGTACTGCAAAAAAGAAAGGAACCAAGGATGTTTATATAAGGTCAACATTGCACCAGTAGGAATGCCGGTACTTAAGCTGGGTACCTTCCAAAGTGCTCCACTAGTAACCTTGTGTGGCGGCGGGCTCCATTTCCTTCGCCTTTGTTCGAGCTGGTCTTCCGTCAAATCAACATCAATTACTTTCTTCCCGACGTCGATCGTGATTGTATCACCATTCTCAACAAGACCAATTGGGCCTCCTTCCTGAAAACAGCTACCTTGTGAATAACACACCCGCAAATTTACCAATTATGAGTTGAGCGCTTTAACCACTCAGCCATGGATGCTTAACAAGGATCATCATACATAGTAAATAACCAATTTTCATAGGATATTTTCAGTGGTTATTTCTCGATTACCCTAGCTTGTACACTACTGAAAGAATCTGAATTGACACAAGAGAAAAAAATTGAAAATTACACACTATAGATTAATCTTGTAATCGTTGGGAGTATTACAACACAGTACCTGTGCTTCAGGACATATGTGGCCCACAACAAATCCATGCGACCCCCCAGAAAATCTACCATCTGTCAGCAGGGCACACTCCTGTAGTAAACATTAAACATTAAATATTCGTCAACTGTCGCAAAAAAAACTAATAGATTATCCAAAGAAAGCAAGATGACTTCATGGCATGAGTGCTGAGCGGCACATAGGCGCGGCATGGACAGAAAAACAGAGACAAAAGGAGGATGCAAGGAATCTCTAGAGCATTCAAATGTGAAGAACAAATCAATCTCAAGATTTCAAAAAGCAATGTAAGTGGTAATATGTTCAAGAAAGCCCAAGATTGTTTGCCTTGAAATTTCGAAATTTTCAGGAGCTATGAAGCATAGCAGAACGAACATATCAAGCTGTCCAGATGTACGATTTGCATTAGCAGCTCTACTTCTAAGAATGGTAAAGTATGTCACTAACTAGGTGAGATATAAAATAGCAGTGCTCTTATGTTATTACAATTATTAAGGGCGGATAAAAACCAGAAATACAACTCTGACAATGGCCTGCATGAGGTAGCATTACCTTCCCAAGACCAGCCCCCATTATTGCACTTGTTGGAGTCAACATTTCAGGCATCCCGGGACCTCCTTTCGGTCCTTCTCCTCGGATCACTACAACCTTTCCCTGTTTTATAACCATTGTGGCAACCAGATACTTCATGAGAAAATGTACGAGACTTGCCCTGGTAAACTACCAGCATAACTGAATGAATCAAAACAGTTATTGCATTGAAACGGATGAAAAAACAAAGTTATACACTGAACCTAATTGACTTGAGGAAATTTCGAGAGAGAGCAATTGCATGTCCAAAATCACCTTCTAAATCATGGCCTTACAAAGTTAATTGCACACATTACCTTGAAATTTGCTGGGCTTTCTGATATAGCTGTAATCATTGATTCTTCACCGTCAAAGACTAGTGCAGGACCTGTCATTTGATAAATAAAAGTTAAAATCTGCACATTTAAAGGCTTCCAACGATTGAAAAATGGAAGGAGCAAAAGAAAACCTGAGAAAAACAGTCCCTCCTTGCCGGTTATTTTTGCTACTGAACCTTCTGGTGCAAGATTGCCATAAAGTATCTGTATATGCCCAGTAGATTTGATAGGATTGTCGAGCCGTTGTATTATTTGCTGAGTCAAATAACATGTGTACGAACGTTAGTACTCAAGGAGATGGAGTGGGCTGAAGAACTCAGGATTGAACTTTACCTGTCCTTCCGATAAAGGTGGGAATATTTTAGCATTTTCCCCTAGAGTTTTTCCAGTGACTGAAGGGCAAGAAGAAAATACATGTCATTAGTCTATAAAAAAGGAGTTCCTACATGACATGATGGACGATCATTGACTGTACTCACCAGTCATACAATCCCCATCAAGAAGACCTTGCTCCAAGAGATAATGAATTACTGCAGGTGTTCCACCGATCTACAATGTCATTAGAACATAAATTATTTGTATGGTTTTCTATGAACATGATTCCAACAAGAGTACAGTAAAAGTGTTAATATAACTTATATTCTAGAAACTTAGTGATTAACACTAGGGTTAGATTTCCTCGATTTGCTTAAGTCCTTAAATTTTCAGCTTCATTATGTGTGGTCAAACCAGAACGAAGTGAAACCAAGTTTAGCGAGTATTCTTTTTTTTTCGAGAAAACGCAAGAGATTTTGTGATTCATTTCATTGAACAAGAAGGCATCGGGGGTACAACCTCCAGAAAGGAGGGACACACACACACACACACACACATATACACGGCCGTCCTCACCAAGCGACTACAACTAGGTGAGGAGGTGCCCTCAAAGTCTCAACTACAGACACGCAACGACATTAGGCCTCGCCCAGCAGGGCAGCGTCACCCCCATTGCCAAACACCTCCAGAGACGATTGCAGCTCCAGGACTGCCCAGGCCAACGTACCTTGCACCCATGTGCCTAGAGAGTCAGCGGGTGAAGGGCAGGGCCCGACAGGAACTGGTGTAGCAATCGTTGGGGGAGCGCGGGCGCTGGCATACATTGCGATCTGCTCTGTCTAGCAGTCTACGCCAGAGCGATGCATCACCAGCCTCCATCTGCCGCATCAAACTCCACTTGCAGCAAAAGCAGCGCCTACAAGAGGGGGACAGCGCTGGGACGCCGGAGGCCAGACCTGGGATTTCTCCCAGTGCTGGAGGAGATCTGGTCAGGGTCATGCCAACGCCTCCAAGGAGGTGATGGCACCCTCGGGTGTCGCCGTTCACAGTGCAGGCCGTGACCGCGCGGGGATTTCGCCCCGACCCATGAACAAAGACCTCAGATGCAATGGCAGACCGGACTTGGCGAAGAACGTCGGAGAAGAGCAGCAGACATGGAGGGATGCCTAGGAACGTTGTAGTCACAGGAGGAGCACCGACCAACCGGCACAGCGCCAGCGGGCCGGCCACTGCCGGGAGTGTGACGAGCAGGCGACAGCAGCCACCTGCACCACGCCGGCCCGCAGCTTCCGCCGCCAGGAACCGCCGGGGCACAGCAAAGCAGCAGCCTTCAAGGACCACCGTGCACGTGCTCACCCACCCAGCGGCAGCCGGGAGGGGTGGAAGGAGGGGGACGGGTGGGTTGGAGCAGAAAGATTATCGCAGGCCAAGGCGGGCTCGCGCGGCCCAGATCTGGGCGCCCTCATCTCTGCCGCTCGCAGCAGCAGCCGGCTGCCACCTCAGCAGCTTCACCACAAGCGCGTTCCACACCATCTCGACCTCCCCTGAGCGCAGATGACCGCCTGCCTCGCCACCGCGCGCTCCCGCACACCAAACAGCAGCGCGCGAGCTCACGAACGAGGGCCCCGCCGTCGCCGTCCACCGGCAACGGTGAGGGGAGGGGGGGCTTAGGGTGGCGGCTAGGATTCCACCACCCGTGTCGCCCCCTGGGAGCGACGCGGGGGGGGGCTCTAACCTCATTAGTAATAAATTCCTTAGCGAGTATTTACCTTATGCAGATCCTCCATGACATACTTTCCACTAGGCTTAAGATCTGCAAGAAAAGGAACTTGGTCGCTGACCTTCTGAAAATCATCCAGAGTTAATTGCAAACCCACAGACCTGAAAGGGGAAGGCAATGAGCATTTGTCTTATTAAGAAATAAAAAATGGACAAGATGATAACCCACCTGGCAATAGCAATCAAATGCAGTACAGCATTAGTAGACCCACCAAGTGCCATGATAATAACCATTGCGTTCCGCAATGACTTCTCAGTTATAATGTCTCTAGGCTTCAAATCCATCTTTAACAATTCTAGGAGATATTTCCCAGCAAGACGGCATTCGTCTAACTTTAATGGGTCTTCAGCAGGGGTTGAAGAGCTTTGATAAATAAAACAGAGACGAAATGATAATAATTTTAGTCAATTCATGAAGTCAAATCAAAGTGGAATGGTTAAGAGGAAACACAATGTTTTGCCTACAATTAACAAAAAGTTTCCAGATGTTATTTGCACCTGTATGGAAGGCTCATGCCCATTGTCTCAATAGCAGATGCCATTGTGTTTGCTGTGTACATACCACCACAAGCACCTGCTCCTGGGCATGAGTTGCGGAGCACATTCTTTCTTTCCTCGTCGCTGATTGATCCACTAACAAATTCTCCATAGCTCTGCATATAGCACATCAAAATAAGTAAGCATAAGTTGTACACATTGCTGCATAAGCAGCTGCGCGTAAAAAAGAAACCGAGTTGATGAACATAAAAAGGTGATACACTTACCTGGAATGCAGATACTATGTCATATGAATTGCCCTGAAAGTGCCCAGGCTGCACAAATAAAATCTCAAGTTTAGAAAATTATCAGAAACATGTAAAAACAATACTGAACCAAGACACATTTAACAGCGCACATAGTCAGTTACACCAAACTGTGTTTCCAGCATGAATAGCTCCATTCAATTGTTATTTATAAACGGAACCATTTATGTGTCCCAGAAACAGTTTGGTTTCATCATAACTCTGAGTCACATATACAGAATAGTAAAACACGAAACAAAGAACATTCCCGCAAGTGTGTAGAGTTATAACAAGAAAATAGGGGTAACATTACCTTAATAGTTCCACCATAAACCATGATACTTGGTCGATTTAGCCGTCCCATTGCCATTATTGTACCTGGCATCTGCAATGCGAAGTGCCACTAAATTCAGACGCAACGAACATCCAGACGTCATAGTTATTTTATAAGCCCCACTTGTGTACAAGGTGAGACATGAGATAAATTGAAGTACTGGAAAGGTACAAAACATGAGTGTTTTCTCATTCTTAAACATTACAGTAAAGCAGACGAGTATGAAACTAGAAACTTGCTCCACTGCTTTTGTTCGTGATGAGATGGAAAACATACACAAAAACCGAGATAAAACTCCCAACTTCATTCTCAAACGATGTGGGGCAGTACACCCATTTCAGAGAAAAATCCTGTTAGCTAAAAGGCTTGTGATGTTACCAAAACTAGGAACCATGGTTTGGCACAATTGAAGACAGACCCGGTTAATATGGTTTCGTTTTCCAGCGCTGAGCTAAAATACATGAGATTTGTAATAGTACCACCGTAGCGAGAGCTGCAGTTTCGTCTCTACTGTAACAGGGCAGTGAAGAACACATTGCAGATTTTCAGAAGACCGAATCGCTTTGAGTTAGGTAGGAAGGAGGCCCCGCGTGGGCGGCCAGGAGGCCCCCAGATCCCGTCGGCCGGCCCTCTCCCACTCCTCCTCATCCCTCGCCGCCGCCCAAGGGCGCGGCCAGGCGAAGCCTGGTCGTCGCCGGCGGCGGCGGGGACTCGGGCCCTCTCGCTCGCGTGGGGCTGGCGCGGGCCGGCGCCCCCGGGCCGGAGCGTGGCGGCGGCCGGACGTCACGGCGGGTGGTGGCGGCGCCTCGGCGACTTCGCTCCCCCGCGGCAGGAGGCCTCGCGATCTGGTGCGTAGCGGTCGCCAGGGACGGCGGCGGCGTGATCGGATCTGGTCGCGGCGGCGCGGTCGGATCTATGCCCAAGCGTGGGCCTTGATCGCTGGTCTGCCGTCGGCACGGTGGCGGGTGCGACTCGTCGGCAGCTGGGCAGATCCGCTGGGATTCTACCCTTGTCTGGTCCTTGACAGCGCGGGCAACTCCGGGGGAAACCCTAGATCTCCTTGGGATCGAGCGATGACGGCGATTTTGCGTCGTAGTCCCTCTTTAGGGCATCGTTTTGGAGTTTACTCCGGTTGAAGGGACCAGCGACGTCGGTGGCGCACGTCTGGTGGAGCAACTGTCGATGAAAATCGCGCCGACTACGGTCATGGCGGACGATGACGGCGTCTTAGATGTCGTTCCCTTGTCGAGGCATCGCCGTTGCAGTCTGCGTCATCAGGCTCGGGATGCTCCGGGGGAAACCCCAGATCTGGGTCTTTCGGATCGAACGATGATGACGTTTTATCGCTGTCCCTCCTGGGGGCATTGTTTTGGAGCAAGTGATGGCTGGGGGGATGGTGGAGCGGTACTTCATCTCACACATTGATGGCGGCGGAGATCGGCGGCATGGCGCTGTGGAGGCTCGGCGTCCGATGCGCGTAGATGGACTCGCGCAGGAGGAGGTAGCTATCTGGCGTCATGGTGACGTCGATGGCAGAGTGGCCAGACAAGGTAGAAGCCTCAATATGATCTGAAGACGGACTTGTGGAAGATGACGGCGACGACACACGAGTGCGTCTGACCGAATTGTGCCTCAGACCCGGTATGTGGCTCGGCTGGGGCTTCCGGCGTTTGATGTTAGGCTTAGGTGAGTGGTTTGGGTAGTGGCCCAACTAGCATCCCTTCATCATTTTGATGTTAGGCTTAGATGAATGGTCTGGGTAGTGGCCCAGCTAGCACGCCTTCATCATTTGGATAGGAGTAGCGGCATATGTTGCCAAGATGGCGGATTCAGACATATTGTTGTAATACTTTATAAGATCCTCGAGAATAATCAATAAAGTGGCCGTATGCATCTCCTAGATGCAGAGGCCGGGGGTCATCCTCCTTTTCTATAATAAAAAAAAGGTAGGAAGGATAACAACAGCAAGGAGCTCACTGACGTTCTTATCGCACCCAGGGATTGAGATATTCGCGTCGTAGTGCTGCGCCCCCATGACGGTCTCTATGCTGTCGGCGATGAGGTCGCGCGACTGGAGGCTGTAGCACATGCCCCTGGTACCCATGGAGATGGCGTCGCTGACCCCGACGGTGTTGAAGCGGAAGGCGACCATGCCGGCGTCGCGGATTCCGTCGCGCACGGCCTCAGCGAGCTGGAGCAGGTGCATGTTGCAGGTGTTCCCCTCGTACCAGACGGAGGAGACCCCGACCTGCGGCTTGCGGAGGTCGGCATCAGTGAGGCCGACGCCGTAGAGCACGGCCTGCGACGCCCCCTGCGACTTGGGCTCCGTGATGCGCGCGCTGTACTTGTTGAGCTTGGGCTCGTCAGAGATGGCGGCGGCGGCAGCGCGGACGCGCGTGGCGAGGCGGCGGCCGGAGGCGGGGGTGGGGACGGCGGCGAGGAGAGAGGGGGATGTGAGCGCCAGGGACTGCATGGCGTCGGCGGGGGCGGTGAGGTTTGGGATGGGGTTTAGGGTTTTGGAATGGGGTGGGGTGGCGAGTAAAGGAAGGAGATGGATGTCGACAAGGGGACGGCGGCGTCTGCTGGAAAAGGAGGAAGGCGACACCACCAGCGCCAGCGCGTGCCAGGTCGGATTTATTTTTCAGAGCCCCAAGCGATTTATTTTAGGATTTCGGGCGGACGCGGTGGGAGGAGATGTTTCCATCGATGATGAGGTGTCTAGCGCTGTTTGGAACTCTGTTAGAGGTTAGAATCTACTCCCTCCGTCCCATAATGTAAGACGTTTTTCGATACTATACTAGTATAAAAAAAATCATATATTATGGGACGGAGGGAGTAACTTATAACCAAAGAGCTGTTTGGATGGCATGGTTAGATTGACAATAAATATATTTTTTCTCAATTATTTGACTACTCTATTGTGGAAAGGGTAACTTTTTTACTAATGTTTTTTTAGAAACTAGTGCAGAACTGGATTCCACAGCCTTACTTTATTGATTGAAAATAGTACATATTTCAAATATACATAGCCCCAGAGGGACTAAAGATAAAAGAAAAAGAGCTACCTTACCAACAACTAAGATAAAGGAATTACAAAGATAGCCACCTCAAGGAGGTAAGAAAGCAATCCATCTCAACAGCTCATCTCTAAATTTTGGTTTTATTATGTGTGTCATTAGAGAGATGTCATGGATAAAATTTGATCTCCATCTATTGAAAGATGGCCTTTCATTTAAAAACCTTGCCATTTCGGATGATCCAAATATTTCAGGAAGCTATGAACACCACTTCTGCAAGAAAAAAGGCATAGCAAAATCTACCCTAGCCTGACTCACAGTCTGAACCTGATCCTCCCCTGGAGGCCAATATATTTGCAAAAAGTTCCAAACCCTCTGGCTGAACCTGCAGTTGAAAAAGTGGTGATCTCTATCCTCTCGATTGTTTCCTGGGCAGAGGACACAAGTAGAGGAGTCAGAGACATTCCAGTGTCTACGCAGTAACATGTCCTGAGTGTTCAGCCTGTCCATGATCATCATCCATGAGAAAACCTTGATTTTCATTATGCAGGAAGAAGCCCAAATCCATTTCAACAGGGAATTGGGGATGATATTTCTGTGGACATATTGGTAGTAACTCTTGGCTATATATTGTTTGCCATTTTGTTTGAGCACCCAGCAATCAAGCTCAGCTTCCTGACACTGCATGGACTGCACCATATGTTGGACCTGGAGGAGTTCCTGGTGTGCCTGTTGGGATAGTGAGCCTAGGAGAACTAACCCAAATAAGCTTCTCTAGTGTGGGCTAGTTTTTTGGGTGGGTTAGATCCAACTAACCCAAACTAACCCATCATGTTTCGATACTTTTGGGTTATTTGAGCCCCAACTAACTAAAACTAACTCTAACTTAGGGATCCAAAAAGGGCCGGTGACTTCGTAAATTTCAAGATGATATGCCAGCTCAGTCTTTCGGAGGTGCTCATAGAGGTAAGGTGTGCGTGTATGCGTTCATAGGGGTTGGTGTATGCACGTGTATATGAGCGTTTGCGTCTGTACCATGTTTAAAAAAAGCCCCCTCAAGACAATTTTTGTATTGTCAGCGACACTTTTTTTTATCGTCGGCACAAAATATACCATCCAGTCGCATCCTCATGAGTCTAAGGGCCAGTTTGGTTCAAGACCTGGACAACATGCCTGGAGAAAACTCATGCTTGGATTGAGCCTCAAATGTTGAAGATGTCACATCCCTAGCTTCTGGTAATGCACCAGGCTAGCTTCATGTGTGCATCATGTTTAATCTTGAAAGAAACTTGAAATGGGGATTGCCTAAACCCTAGCAGTAAAGTAATTCAACTAGGGTCAATTAAAATCTTTTCAATGAATCCAAAATGCCCTTTGGAAAAGTTCATCATTTATGGATTGATTAAAAACCTCTGCCAAAAATGTTGCACATATTTCTAGGACATTTTTGGATTTTTGAATTAACTCATAATGTATTTGAGTTGGAGCAAATAAATTTAATAATTATTTTTAATGCTCCAATTATTCTGAAAACATTTTGTGGAGTTTTGGAATAATCCATATTGCATCCACAAATAATCTCAGAAGCAACAAAAATGGTTTAGTATTAGTACTAAATCAAAAACATACAAAAAAAATAGAAAACAGTAATTAAAATGAGAAAAGCAGACAGAGAGAGAGAGACTCACCTAGGCTTTACCTGGCAGCCCAAGTAGATGGCCCAGCCCACCAGGGGCAGCCTCGTCTTCTACCTCTTGCCAGTAGGCAGAGGAGAAGCTGGGCACGGCGCGCGCCGGCACGCAGCTGCCTGCCTGGCCCTCCCCTAGCCAGCGCGACGCCACCGACGACCTGTGGCAGACGTCTGGAACCAGCCCGACCTCTCGCACTCTCCTCCTTCGCTCTCCCCTGCTTCTCCTCGCCATGGCCGAAACCACCGCAGCCGCGCCGGCGAGCACCACCGCGGCCACAGCTACCCCCTCGTCCCTCCTTTGGGCCCACGAGCTCCGCGACGTCGCCCTCTTCCTCCTCGCTGAGCCACGCTTCGCCGGAAGCTCTGCATCGTCTTCCCTGACCCCATCTTCAACCTCCGGCCGCCGACAACCTCGTCGTCGATTCACGGGCTCCGATGCCTCCCCGAGCCCTTTGAGCAACCCTACCGCCTCCCTGTGAGCTCCTACTTCGATTCCCCCTCTCCCCCGACCTCCCCGCACTCTCTAGCTACGGCCCCACCTCCGGCCGGAGCTGTGGTCCGCCGACCATGTCGCCGTCGTGGCCACAGCTGCTGCCGCCCTCGTCCGAGCGCATAAGCACGCTCAGCGCACCCCCAGGAGCACGCCGCACCCATCAGCTCACCTCCCCGTGCCCCGCAGCGCCTAACTCGACGGTGCCCGAACTCCGGCGCCGCCGCAAGCTCGTTTCCGACGAGCTCCGGCCACCCCAGCTCCTCCCACCTGCCTGGATGGATGCGGGCGAGCAAGAGCTACTCCCCGGAGCCCTCAGCTCGCCAAACCACCAACCATAGGCGAAACCCGAGCCGCTCCAGCGTGCCTCCGCCGCGTTTGGGGTCGCCACCGGCGTAACTCCGGTGGCGCCGACGTGGCAAGTCATTAGCCACTAATGACACTCTAACTAACCCCCCAGGGCCACTGACATACGGGCCCCACTGTTAACTACCTAGTTTAGGTTTAATTAAAATAGGATTAACCATGGCTCACTGACGCGTGGGCCCAGGCCCTTGACTAATTAGAGTTGGGTTTAAATTAGTGTTATCTAATTTAGTTAATTAGTTGAGACACTGACATGTGGGCCCCGTGTTTGTTTAGTTTAGTTTTAAACTTTTAGTTAGTGCCGAGAGACTGACCAGTGGGACCCACTGGTCCGGTTTGACTGGACCAGCCCCTGTTGACTTGCTGATGTCAGCATGACCTAGTGCTGACGCAATAAGTGTTTTCTGGAATTTTAAATAAATCAGAAATGATTTATTTATTTCAGAAAATATTCAAAACTTCTAAAAATCATATAAAATCAATCATAGCTCAGATGAAAATAATTTATATATGAAAAATGATCAGAAAAATTCAAGGAATCTGTTTATGGCATTTTCATGCATGTTTGAAGAAGTTAAACCTGCTGATCAGGTCAAATCAATTAAATGACAATTAAATAATCACATATGGAGTTTGAATTTGAATCTTGGGTTCGAACCAACTTCATTTAATTATGTTGCTAGTTGCATTAGCTCAATCCACAGCATGTTGCCATGTCACGTTCATGCATCATATTGTTGCATTGCATTGATTGTATTCTTTCTCTGTTTGTCGGTTTTGTCCCCTCTCAGTAGACGACGTTCCGACGATGAGTTCGATGACACCGATGAAGAGCTTTTAATATCTTCAGAAGTGCCAGGCAAGCTAAACCCTATTGAGCATTCCGATACAATCCCACTCTCTCGCTCTTGCTCTCTTTTACTGCATTAGGACAACAACGCTTCAATTGTTACCTGCTGCGGTAGTTGAACCCCTTTCCACTGCATGACCCGTCATTGCCACAGTAAATAGTTGAAACCCACTAGTATGAGTAGGAGTTGTTTGAGCCATGTTGTGCCTACTCATTGATGCTTTCTGGTTATGCCTGCTATTGCTTAGAGTTGTGTCAGGTCTGATTCATTGGGGATGAATTGGAATGTGATGAACATGTCCTACTGTGTGTGAGCTAAGTGTGTGAACACGATTTGGTAAAGGTAGCGATGAGAGGCCATGTAGGAGTACATGGTGGGTTGTCTCATTGAAACCGTCCTCAGGAACTGAGTTCTGTGTTGGTTGATCCATGAAACAGCTACTACCACACATTGGGCCCTGAAATATGACCCCGCTCGACTTATTGACTGCCCTTGTTCTCTGTCCAGGAGTTGCAACTAGTTTTTGGTGTTTGTAGTTTACTGGAGGTCGTGCGCAGTGCTGACCCTCTGGGTGGGCTGTGACACGGCAGGTACGTGGCACGGTGTACCGGTCGCCCGTTTGGTGACGCGGGAACCCTGTACACATCGTTTGGGGCCGTGAGCGACACACCGGCCGGATCTCCCCACGGATGGAACCTAAATAGGCGATAAACCTGGACGAGAGACTTGAGTGGTTGGTTAGGTCGTGGTCTACACCCACGTCGGCTTTCGCTTGAAGTCTGCCGAGCACATGTCGTGTGCAGACGCTAAGTGGTGGAAACATGTGTGAAGAAGTACACCCCTGCAGGGTTATATATGATCTATTCGAATAGCCGTGTCCGCGGAAATGGACTTCTGGGTTGCCTATAACAGTTCATAGACAAGTGAAAGTGGATACTCTAAAACACGCAAGATAAGCGTGAGTGCTATGGATGGCCTTCTCGTAGGGAGACGGGAGCGGATCCATAGTGGTGTATTGATTGGTGAATATGTGGACTCGTGTGCGCCACCTCAAAAGAGTTACTTGCAGTCGTAGTTTAGGATAGCCACCGGGTCAAAGTTGGCTTGCTGCAGTCAAACTCCACCACCCCCTTTGTTGATACTGATGCATATGTAGCTAGTTCTGATGTAAGTCTTGCTGAGTACCTTTGTACTCACGTTTGCTTAATTTATGTTTTGCAGAGAGACTTCAGTCTCGCTAGTGGTTCCGCGTGGACTTCGACGTTTAGCTTGTTACCTCAGCTACGATCTTGTACCCTTGGGAGGGTCTTGTAGATAGTCAGGCTTTTCAGCCTTTTTCATTTGTAGTTGTCTGTACTCAGACATGTTATGCTTCCGTTGCCTGTATGCTCTGTATGTTGGGTCATGTGACCTCTGTTTGTAATAAATGCTATGATGGCTCTTCTGGGCTTTATCTATATGAGTTGTTGAGTTATGATGTGATGCCATGTTGTACAACACATACTTGCATGTTATGCGTACGTGTAATGTGTATTGCTATGTGTGGGATCCGACACCTAGTTGTTTACCCTTGGTAGCCTATCTTACAGGGAAATGTCTCCTAGTGCTTCCACTGAGCCTTGGTAGCTTGCTACTGCTCCGGAACACTTAGGCTGGCCGGCATGTGTCCTTCTTCGTTCCTGTG
The DNA here is from genome assembly GCA_902687465.1 of Secale cereale. Taxonomy (NCBI): domain Eukaryota; kingdom Viridiplantae; phylum Streptophyta; class Magnoliopsida; order Poales; family Poaceae; genus Secale; species Secale cereale. The sequence continues at coordinate 384,661,789 of LR738715.1, read as the reverse complement.
TTTGTCCCTTAGGGGAAATGTCACACGTTGTTCCTTTAAGTCCTTGTAGCATGCTACGACTTGGGTCCATACGTTGATGACCGACACGTTCGTTGCTGGGTCATGTATGCATGTCTCTGTAATTTAGTGCCACTTTTGGTTTATAACTAGTCATGTCGGCCCGGGTTCTCTGTCATATGGATGCTAGCGACACTATCATATACGTGTGCCAAAATGCGCAAACGGTCCCGGACCTGGTAAGGTGGCACCCATGGGGATACCGTGCGTGAGGCCGCAAAGTGATATGATGTGTTACAGGCTAGACCTGTGTGACTTAGGATCGGGGTCCTGACAACTTTGGTATCAGAGCCTGAGTGCCTATAGGATTAGTAAGCCAAACTGGTCGAAGTCGTGTCTAGGAATTCTTTAGTTATATAAGGGAATTGATTGTGGAAGGGAACGTAAGGCTCTTTTTACTCCTTTACCCCATGACCTTCTGATCTGAGTCACCTTCTTCTTCTACGGGGATTAAGAAACTAGGATTCTCATTCTATTTATCAGGATCTCGTTATTGTGGATTCAACCCTCAGTTTAGTTTCTACTACTTCTGTTGCTCAACTGTTGGTCTCAGAACCTTGACATGATAATGTTAAGTGGTTATGCTACCCTTTTGCTTGGATCTCAAAAGTATTTTCGAGCAATTACAGCCGTTATGCTGTCCGAGTCATCCCAGGTTTCTAATAGTCTGATGCATTTGCAAATCCCTTCTTCCTGTCCCGATGCTCCTTTGGGCCAGATTAACCACACTAGTCGTTATGTTGAGGTACTTTGTTACCTCGACAAATGGTTGGACTTATTATTATGACCCTAGGTGTCTTAGAAGATTACCCGGTAATGCAACAATACCTTGTATCCTCAATGTGATGATTCTGGCCGTCATTCTCGAAAGCATCCCGTGATGCCATTTAGTTAGTAGGCATTATATTTCTGGGTTCTTGAATCCAAGATTCATTCTACCTACTTCATGTTGGTAGTATTTGCTCATTCCTTTAGGATATTAGTAATCTTGTGATAGTCCTCGAGGTCTGTGGTTATCGTTCTTCCAATACCATGAACCATCATGGCAGAAGTTCTTCTGAACCAAAAGATCACAACCCGAGTGCTCTTGAGTAGTACTCCATTCATATTGTGACTCTGCCAAATCTACTTTCTGCATGGGTTATCCGGAAGAAATATGTTGAACTCGTTCGACATGTTAATCTATGCATCCACAACTCAGAAGTTATATGTTCCTTGAGTTGTCTCCTTTTAGTTGTATTATGATCCTCGTCTATCAATTGAGAGTCAGGAGTAGTCGTGCACTTGTGTTCATCGATGCCTTTTACTCTTGAGGTCTGTCAAGCCATTCTATTCCGGAATGACTAGGAGAAACAAACTCCAGTACCTTATCCATAACCAGGATTTGGTCAACGAAGTTGTACTTCGCAGATGAAGAATGCTAATGCAGCTTCTAAACTGTTCTATCCTGGAGTATTACCATCTTTATGTCAAGAATGTCATGAGAATTGCACTATCTTTTATGAATTCTTGATGTAGTAATACTTCTTGCCATCATTGTTCATCCCTCGGTTTCCGTGTTATTGTAACCGGAATGCTGACAAGTGAATTGTGAAGTGTGAAATCAATACTACTAGCAACTTCGTTGCTTGGTAGTTAATGGACGATAATCTCATTCTTAGCATGATGGTTACCGAATCATCATCCTAAGATTGATCGTGCTACCTAGTCCACTTTCTTGGTGCACTCCTTGATTGATGAGTTAGGATTTTGTTAAGTCCTCGCTCATTTGATCATATCGTCTTGCCTTGAAAAGCAAGATTGTTCTCGAGCTTAGTAACATATCGGTGGTTCGTGATTTTCTGAATATCTTCTCGGAAGTATTACCAAGTTGTCACCTGACCGCTATGTTGAGTTCGTGATCAAGTTGGTTCCTTATAAACCACCACTTCTCCAAGAATCTGTGTTGGATACCCTGAACTGGTTGGTTAAGCTAAAACAATAACTTGGAGAGTTGGAAGATAAAAGCTTGCCAGCTTAGTTCATCTCAAGGGGTATGTTTGCGTGTGTTGAAGATAGATGACATCTTCATCAATTGGTCCCTGTGAATTAGTTGTTGGACCTATTGTCATATCAAAACTTTGATTTGAGTATGGGCTATCATCAAATCAAATCAGAACCAACGATGTTCATAATGTTGTCTTACTCATGGTTGATCCCTCGAGCATACACCATTATATCTCCTGGGTCTGACCAATACTATCACTTGTTCACATAATTATGGAATTCCATCTCCATGGAAACCTGGATGAATTGTTGTTGAGCCCATCAGCAACACTGCTACCTTCTCCATGATTTTGTAGGACATTAAGCTAGTGTTGGAAACTTTGTAAGTATTGCCTTCGTGTCCTGTTCATGAGGTATATGTCGAATGAGAGAAGAGACTTTCCCTAACTCATGTGTAATTGATGTAAGTTGCCACCGTGAGTTCGAGAAAGTTGTTTTGCTTCCTGTGGAATCATCCCAAGTCAGTCATGCATACGTGCGAAGTATTCTGTGGTTTGGAGACTTGCAACCTTCACTCTATATGTATCCCTAGCACACCAAGCCACTGACTGATTTGTTCAAGGAGAAGAAGTTTCTTCTTAAGAGCTAGACTTATGCAAGGACTTCGATATCCTTGATGATGGTTCCCACCTGAACTCGGTAGTGTTTTATCATAAGACTACTACGTGGTCATGCTTGTCTTGGACAATGTGTTCACAAGTTTGTAGCAGAACTAGCTCATGTTTTGGAGCTAGCTATCGTAGATCATTCCCGAGAATCTTGCAACGCCGTCCCGTTGATTTGTGTTGCAAACTTTCATTTTTCTTTCTAGACTCGTTGAGTCTGGAATATCCTGACACCAACCAGAACTGAATCTCAGGTAGATATGATGGTTGGAACATTTTCCAAGAACTATACTACTGGTCTCCTGATAACCGGTAAAGTGGATGTCGTGGCCAACACACCCAGCCGGAAGACCTATTGTTGTAGAATCTTGATTGAAGAAGTTGGCCACCTCCCCATAAGGATTTCGTAGGATTTACTCCCTATAGTTGTTCCTTATGGATTTTTGTGCTCCTGAAGTCCGACCTTTTACTTGAGGTTCTAGGTACCAAACCATTTTAATAAATGGGTTACGCTAGCACATCAAGGAGAACATTAGAAGCAGAGTGCTAAATGTCTATCGGTCGATCATCCAGATTTTGCCCTTGACTCCGCTAAGGCGAAATCTGAGAAAGTGTTATCTTCCTTTGCATCTACACCATCCATCATTATTCATTATGGTAGTATGTGGTGTTTCCAGGACCCTTGGCACGGTTATTGATAAAACTTTGATGAATATGGGAATGCTCAAGTTCTTGAGAGCACGCACAAGCACTAGGTGTTATCCTCGACACTAACCGGGATTGCTCCTAGTGTTCTTCGTTATGTTGTAACCTCTCAAAGAGCAATTACTCTCTACTGTTGGGTTTCTTCCCAGTTACCAGAATCATTCCCAGCATTTGCATTTTGTTCCCAGCTTGCACCGCCAATGTGCCAATTTTCCATGGGTTGCCCTTCTCAGCAACTGTCGTTCAGGATTATCTTCAAAAGTGGTCCTACCATGGGTCCCATCCATTTCCGGTGATAAGCAAAATCAACCTTGGCATTGTCCTTTACAAGGTAGTCCACATCATCCATTCTGGCCCGAGAATGTTATTCTTTCGGACTCCGTCAAATGATCGATTGTGATTTGCCTCCGGCTGGTATAGAGAGTTTCAATGATCTCTATATCAAAAGTAGTTCTTTTTGCCACTTAAGGGAATAATTCTACGAGTCACCTTCTCTAAAGGTGCCCCGTCTTGTGGTATCGTTACCATCACCTTAGGTGTGGAATTATTGCCGTCAAGTGAATCTTCATCGTTTGTTTCACTCCATCCCTTTGGATGTGTGTCCCGTGTCTCAGCTCAAGAGATGTTTCGACGTCTCAATCCATGAGTTGATCTTGAATTGCTCGATCTTCGAGAAGATCAAATCCTGTAGAACTCACGTTCTTTTGTTATCGTATTGGATGAAGCTTTGAAATCAAAGATGCCAAGATCTACAGGATGCAATGAATCAACAATTTCGAGGAGGGAACCGGGATCGAGAAGATTGTGTTAGATAGTGTCCCCTCTGATTTCTTATCTCACGTCCTGAATCTCGGGACGAGATTCTTGTTTAGTAGGGGTGAGTTGTCATATCCCTAGCTTCTGGTAATGCACTAGGCTAGCTTCATGTGTGCATCATGTTTAATCTTGAAAGAAACTTGAAATGGGGATTGCCTAAACCCTAGCAGTAAAGTAATTCAACTAGGGTCAATTAAAATCTTTTCAATGAACCCAAAATGCCCTTTGGAAAAGTTCATCATTTATGGATTGATTAAAAACCTCTGCCAAAAATGTTGCACATATTTCTAGGACATTTTTGGATTTTTGAATTAACTCATAATGTATTTGAGTTGGAGCAAATAAATTCTATAATTATTTTTAATGCTCCAATTATTCTGAAAGCATTTTGTGGAGTTTTGGAATAATCCATATTGCATCCACAAATAATCGCAGAAGCAACAAAAATGGTTTAGTATTAGTACTAAATCAAAAACATACAAAAAAATAGAAAACAGTAATTAAAATGAGAAAAGCAGAGAGAGAGAGAGAGACTCACCTAAGCTTTACGTGGCAGCCCAAGTAGATGGCCCAGCCCATTAGGGGCAGCCTCAACTTCTACCTCTTGCCAGTAGGCAGAGGAGAAGCTGGGCACGGCGCGCGTCGGCACGCAGCTGCCTGCCTGGCCCTCCCCTAGCCAGCGCGACACCACCGACGACCTGCGGCAGACATCTGGAACCCGCCCGACCTCTCGCACTCTCCTCCTTCGCTCTCCCCTGCTTCTCCTCGCCATGGCCGAAACCACCGCAGCCGCGCCGATGAGCACCACCGCGGCCACAGCTACCCCCTCGTCCCTCCTTTGTGCCCACGAGCTCCGCGACGTCGCCCTCTTCCTCCTCACTGAGCCACGCTTCGCCGGAAGCTCTACACCGTCTTCCCTGACCCCATCTTCAACCTCCGGCCACCGACAACCTCGTCGTCGATTCACCGGCTCCGATGCCTCCCCGAGCCCTTTGAGCTACCCTACCGCCTCCCTGTGAGCTCCTACTTCGATTCCCCCTCTCCCCCGACCTCCCCGCACTCTCTAGCTACGGCCCCACCTCCGGCCGGAGCTGTGGTCCGCCGGCCATGTCGCCGCCGTGGCCACAGCTGCTGCCGCCCTCGTCCGAGCGCATAAGCACACTCAGCGCACCCCCAGGAGCACGCCGCACCCATCAGCTCACCTCCCCGTGCCCCGCAGCGCCTAACTCGACGGTGCCCGAACTCCGGCGCTGCCACGAGCTCGTTTCCGACGAGCTCCGGCCACCCCAGCTCCTCCCACCTGCGTGGATGGATGCGGGCGAGCAAGAGCTACTCCCCGGAGCCCTCAGCTCGCCAAACCACCAACCATAGGCGAAACCCGAGCCGCTCCAGCATGCCTCCGCCGCGTTTGGGGTCGCCGCCGGCGTAACTCCGGTGACGCCGACATGGCAAGTCATTAGCCACTAACGACACTCTAACTAACCCCCCAGGGCCACTAACATACGAGCCCCACTGTTAACTACCTAGTTTAGGTTTAATTAAAATAGGATTAACCCTGGCTCACTGATGCGTGGGCCCAGGCCCTTGACTAATTAGAGTTAGGTTTAAATTAGTGTTATCTAATTTAGTTAATTAGTTGAGACACTGACATGTGGGCCCCGTGTCTGTTTAGTTTAGTTTTAAACTTTTAGTTAGTGCTGAGAGACTGACCAGTGGGACCCACTGGTCAGGTTTGACTGGACCAGCCCCTATTGACTTGCTGATGTCAGCATGACCTAGTGCCGACGCAATAAGTGTTTTCTGGAATTTCAAATAAATCAGAAATGATTTATTTATTTCAGAAAATATTCAAAACTTCTAAAAATCATATAAAATCAACCATAGCTCAGATGAAAATAATTTATATATGAAAAATGATCAGAAAAATTCAAGGAATCTGTTTATGGCATTTTCATGCATGTTTGAAGAAGTTAAACCTGCTGATCAGGTCAAATCAATTAAATGACAATTAAATAATCACATATGGAGTTTGAATTTGAATCTTGGGTTCGAACCAACTTCATTTAATTGTGTTGTTAGTTGCATTAGCTCAATCCACAACATGTTGCCATGTCACGTTCATGCATCATATTGTTGCATTGCATTGATTGTGTTCTTTCTCTGTTTGTCGGTTTTGTCCCCTCTTAGTAGACGACGTTCCGACGATGAGTTCGATGACACCGATGAAGAGCTTTTAATATCTTCAGAAGTGCCAGGCAAGCAAAACCCCATTGAGCATTCCGATACAATCCTACTCTTTCGCTCTTGCTCTCTTTTACTGCATTAGGACAACAACGCTTCAATTGTTACCTGCTGCGGTAGTTGAACCCCTTTCCACTGCATGACCCGTCATTGCCACAGTAAATAGTTGAAACCCACTAGTATGAGTAGGAGTTGTTTGAGCCATGTTGTGCCTACTCATTGATGCTTTCTGGTTATGCCTGCTATTGCTTAGAGTTGTGTCAGGTCTGATTCATCGGGGATGAATTGGAATGTGATGAACATGTCCTACTGTGTGTGAGCTAAGTGTGTGAACACGATTTGGTAAAGATAGCAATGAGAGGCCATGTAGGAGTACATGGTGGGTTGTCTCATTGAAACCGTCCTCAGGAACTGAGTTCTGTGTTGGTTGATCCATGAAACAGCTACTACCACACATTGGGCCCTGAAATATGACCCCGCTCGACTTATTGACTGCCCTTGTTCTCTGTCCAGGAGTTGCAACTAGTTTCTGGTGTTTGTAGTTTACTGGAGGTCGTGCGCAGTGCTGACCCTCGGGGTGGGCTGTGACACGGCAGGTACGTGGCACGGTGTACCGGTCGCCCGTTTGGTGACGCGGGAACCCTGTACACATCGTTTGGGGCCGTGAGCGACACACCGGCCGGATCTCCCCACGGATGGAACCTAAATAGGCGATAAACCTGGACGAGAGACTTGAGTGGTTGGTTAGGTCGTGGTCTACACCCACGTCGGCTTTCGCTTGAAGTCTGCCGAGCACATGTCGTGTGCAGACGCTAAGTGGTGGAAACATGTGTGAAGAAGTACACCCCTGCAGGGTTATATATGATCTATTCGAATAGCCGTGTCCGCGGAAATGGACTTCTGGGTTGCCTATAACAGTTCATAGACAAGTGAAAGTGGATACTCTAAAACACGCAAGATAAGCGTGAGTGCTATGGATGGCCTTCTCGTAGGGAGACGGGAGCGGATCCATAGTGGTGTATTGATTGGTGAATATGTGGACTCGTGTGCGCCACCTCAAAAGAGTTACTTGCAGTCGTAGTTTAGGATAGCCACCGGGTCAAAGCTGGCTTGCTGCAGTCAAACTCCACCACCCCCTTTGTTGATACTGATGCATATGTAGCTAGTTCTGATGTAAGTCTTGCTGAGTACCTTTGTACTCACGTTTGCTTAATTTATGTTTTGCAGAGAGACTTCAGTCTCGCTAGTGGTTTCGCGTGGACTTCGACGTTTAGCTTGTTACCTCAGCTACGATCTTCTACCCTTGGGAGGGTCTTGTAGATAGTCAGGCTTTTCAGCCTTTTTCATTTGTAGTTGTCTGTACTCAGACATGTTATGCTTCCGTTGCCTGTATGCTCTGTATGTTGGGTCATGTGACCTCTGTTTGTAATAAATGCTATGATGGCTCTTCTGGGCTTTATCTATATGAGTTGTTGAGTTATGATGTAATGCCATGTTGTACAGCACATACTTGCATGTTATGCGTACGTGTAATGTGTATTGCTATGTGTGGGATCCGACACCTAGTTGTTTACCCTTGGTAGCCTATCTTACAGGGAAATGTCTCCTAGTGCTTCCACTGAGCCTTGGTAGCTTGCTACTGCTCCGGAACACTTAGGCTGGCCGGCATGTGTCCTTCTTCGTTCCTGTGTCTGTCCCGTAGGGGAAATGTCATGCGTTGTTCCTTTAAGTCCTTGTAGCATGCTACGACTTGGGTCCATACGTTGATGACCGACACGTTCGTTGCTGGGTCATGTATGCCTGTCTCTGTAATTTAGTGCCACTTTTGGTTTATAACTAGTCATGTCGGCCCGGGTTCTCCGTCATATGGATGCTAGCGACACTATCATATACGTGTGCCAAAATGCGCAAACGGTCCCGGGCCAGGTAAGGTGGCACCCGTGGGGATACCGTGCGTGAGGCCGCAAAGTGATATGATGTGTTACAGGCTAGACCTGTGTGACTTAGGATCGAGGTCCTGACAGAAGAATTTTGCCTTGTCAGGCTAGCCTGATGGACACGCGTTTGGTTTATGCCCTGGACATGTGTAATGCCCCGGATGTAACACTTTTCCTATATGGCAATATATAACTTTGGTTCATCATTTCCGTTCCGGGTTTTTCGTCTTTTCGGGTTTCTTCATTTTGTCGCGTGCGTGTGTGCATTTCTTCCATGTTATGTTGTCTTGTGCATTGCATTGCATTTGTGTTGTGTAGGATCGAAAGTATGTCTAGAGGGGGGGTGATTAGACTACTTGACAATATAAAAAATCTGCCTTTAGATCATGAACAGTTTTTGGCAGTTTCACAATTATGATCAATTCAAGTATCACCCTACACATGCAATCCTAGAGTATAAGCAGCGGAAAGTAAATTGCACATGTAGTAAAGAGAGGTGGAGAAGATCAAACGCAGTTTGGAGACACGAAGATTTTTGTCGTGGTTCCGATAGGTGGTGCTATCGTACATCCACGTTGATGGAGACTTCAACCCACGGAGGGTAACGGCTGCGCGAGTCCACGGAGGGCTCCACCCACGAAGGGTCCACGAAGAAGCAACCTTGTCTATTCCATCATGGCCTACGCCCACGGAGGACTAGCCTTACTCGGGGTAGATCTTCACGAAGTAGGCGATCTCCTTGCCCTTACAAACTTCTTGGTTCAACTCCACATCTCAAAGACGGAGGCTCCCAAGCGATACCTAACCAATCTAGGAGGCACCACCCTCCAAAAGGTAATAGATGTGGTTGATGATGATGAACTCCTTGCTCTTGTGCTTCAAATGATAATCTCCCCAACACTCAACTCTCCTCACTGATATGGCTGTGGTGGAAGAAAGGATTGAGTGGAAAGCAACTTGGGAAGGCTAGAAATCAAGTTTCATATGGTAGGAATGGAATGACTTGATCTCAACACAAGGGTAGGTGGTTCTCTTCTCAGAAAGTGTATGGTAGGAATGGTAGTACTTTCTGATGGCTCTCTCCACGAATGAAGAGGGGGTGGAGGGGTATATATAGCCTCCACACAAAATCCAACCGTTACACACATAATTGAGCAATCTCGGTGAGACCGAAGTGAAAACTCGGTCAGACCGAAAGTTCAAATATAGTGAACGTTGGGGTTTTCGGTGGGACCGAAAATACCATCTCGGTGTGTCCGATATGAGTCAAAGGTAGGAACTTGCCAGAATCGGTGGGACCGAAATCAACAACTCGGATATTCCGAAATGATGACAAACGGTTACAGAAGGTTGGCAGTCCAGTTTCGGTGAGACCGAACTCAAAATCGGATGGACCAAAATTTCTAGGGTTTGGAAGAATAGCTGAGGTGGTTCATCTCGGTGGGACTGAGTTTGTAGAATCGGTTTGTCCGAGATTACTTATGAGTGTGTTAAGTAGTGAAAGTTGCTGATAGTTGAGGGAGCTAAATCACTAAGCACTTGAGCAACCAGATCATCAACACAACCTCATCCCCTTTTAATAGTATTGGCTTTTCTTATGGACTCAATGTGATCTTTGATCACTAAACCAAAAATGGAGTCTTGAGCTTTTGCCAATGCTTGTCTTAGCATTTTGAGGGGTCCACTTCTTCAGACATTTCCATACCCATATCATCGAACTTCTCTGAAATGATTCTCAGGTAAATATTAGTTCAATGATATATATGTTGTTATTAATTACCAAAACCACCCGGGGATTAGTTGCACTTTCAATCTCCCCCTTTTTGGTAATTGATGACAACATATAGATCAAAGCTTCGACAAAAGATATAATCAAAGAATAATATTGTCGCTTTGAGAAGTATGTGATAAACAAGAGCTCCCCCTAAATTTGTGCATTATTAAAAAATTTGCGTTTGAATGCAAATGCACAATCGATTAGGATTATGGGTCACTCTTCCATGTCACATACATCTTGGTGGAGCGCACAAAATGATAAGAATGAATGACATGCACTCAATCACCAAGACAAGAGTAAATAGCCATACAATAAGGAATAGCATATGATAAGCATTAAGCACACATTAAAGCATAGTATGACCTAGCACTCATTAAGGTAGCATCAAACGTAGTAGCAAGCACACTGAAAGTATCGAACGACCGAAAGAAACAAATGTATCTCAAAGGTTCAAAGGAAACCGGCAAAAGAACGAAAGAGCACTCTCTCTCTCTCGAAGCCATATGATCTATACAATTTCTCCCCCTTTGGCAACAAGTTACCAAAAAGTTCGAAAAGGTATAGACCTAAGCGTCACTGTGGGCTCTGCTGGCGGCTCCCGTCTGGGTAGATGTCGGTGTAGAAATGACTGCATCGGCGAAGACTTCTGCTGATGTCTGCGCTGGAGGAGTGGATGCTGGAGCTGGAGTAACTGCTGGAGCTGTAGCTGGTGCTGAAGTGGTAGCCCTGGAGTCAGTTACTGGGATAGCTGCAGATCGGGATCCTCTGGGAACCTGAGCAGTCTGGCGATGAGAGTCCTGGACTAGATCGTCCTGCATGAGCTCTACTCTCTCCTGCCTTGCTTCCTCCATGTCCGCCTCAAGCTTGTTGACGGACACCTGAATCTCAGTCAGCTTCACGTCCAGAGCGTGGATCTTGTCCTCAACAATTCTCTCTAGGCTTTCCTGAGATTGTTCAATGCTGGCCAGGCGTTGTTCAATCCTCTGGGTAGCTTCAAGAATCTGCTCTCCGAAGCTCTTTGGCTTAGCTGCTGCTGCTGCTGCCTCTTTGTCAGCTTTAGCTTTCTTTGCAGCTTCAATTTTGGCTTGTCCTTCAACTGAGGTTGGATCCTCCTCATCCATCACAACTACGTTATCTTCATGCTCTGGCTGCAGTGGCAAGTGCTTCCTATCCAACATGAATTTGCCCGTGCCAAACTTGGCATTGATGAGCATCTGAATCTGCGGGGCAAATCCACACGACCTCTTTTGGTCAGCTGCAGTCCTCTTAATGGTCTCTACCATTAAGTCCATCACCTTAAAAGGTGCCTTCTCATCAAGAATGTGCAGCATGTTGATAGAATAGCCTCGAATCATGCGGTGGTCTCCAGACTTGGGCATCAATGTATGCCTCAAAATAGTGTTTGTGGTGGTCAGACCTGCCTGGAGATAGTACACTGAGCCAAGCTTCCACCCTTCCAAATCAGCAGCGGGGATCTCCTTGTACATGTTCTTCATGGAATCATGGTTCTTCTTAGGAATCCCATAGACATCAATGTCGTCCTCTCTCTGTACTGGAGCATTTAGAAGTTCTGCCCATTCTTCAACAGACGAAGAAAACCTTTGACCTTCAGTCATCCAGGTGATCTTGCCATCAGGATAGAAGTGGGCTGTGGCGTAGAACTGCATGATCATCTCGTCATTCCAAGCTGTCAGTTCCTGACCCATGAACTCAGCAACTCCACATGCAGTAAAGCTCTCATGCACATGGGGAAAGAAGTCTCGGTGCTCTTCACTGTCAATGTACTTCCAGTCAACATACCTGGTGTCAGCAACAATAGGCTTCTTGTCCATCAGCACGGTCTCATAGAAGTCTTGCTGCTCTCTGGTGTGGAATCTGGGGTCCACAGCAGTCCTTCTCCTCACGGCATATGGATCAGACTGTCTCCATAGCCTGAGACCTTTATCCTTCCTTGCCTTCATATCCTCGGCTTGAGGATGAGCATCGTTGTGGAGTGGCAACTTAGGACAGAGCTTTAGCAACACATGCTCTTCATCCGACTCAGACGGTGGCATCTCACCTTTGTTCTTCTCAGAAGCTGGAATGCTCCTGGTTGTCCTCTTGGGCTTGGCTGGAGCTGCCTTGGCTTGAGCAGGCTTCTTGGGCTTAGAAGTGGCTTGAGCCCTAATATCATCACCCATGAACTTAGCTTTCTGAGGAGGAGGCTGGGGTGCATCTTCTTCTTCTTCTTCTTCAGCAGCATCAACATGAGGTTCAGCATATACTACCCTCTTCCTCTTGGAAGTTTTCTTCACCTTACTTGGAGCTGGCTCTTCCAAGTTCAGTTTCTTTGCAACAGCTGACTGCTTGACCTTGTTGGTGCCTTTCTTCGTCTGCTGCCCTTCGTGCTCTTTGGCAACCACATTCCTCTTGGGCTTGGAGGTAACTTCCTCAGCAACAAAGTCAGAGTCCTCATCATCAGAATTTCTCTTCTTCCTGGTCCTGGTGGCTGCAGGAGGCAAACCACTGGGGGTGCTTCTCTCACCATCATCACTGGAACTACTAGCCTCAGGACTAGTATCTGCCTCTGGAATCTCTGCAAACGGTGACTCAGACCTGTTCTGGCTGTCACTGGCATCTGACATGGCTGACAACCTGTGAAGAGATAAGGTATAGGCAGAGTAGAAGAGTTATCACAACTGCAGAGGTTTTTGCAAAAAAATGAGTTCAAATCTTAGTTTTGAGTTTTCACAGAATGCATTTCGGTCAAACCGATTTTCAGTTTCGGTGAATCCGAAGTGTATAACAGAAACCTACACACCACTTTCGGTCAGACCGAAATGGGTTTCGGTCCTGCCGATAACCTAGGGTTTCACTGAAACTAAGTTTCGGTCACACCGATTCGCACAACTCGGTTAGACCGAAAGTGCAGTGCAATGGCCAGAGGCCAAATCGGTCATTCCGAGTTTTCAAAATCGGCTTCACCGAGATGTGTTCCGTGGAAACCTAAACCTAAGAATTTCGCTCGAAAACTAAACGGATCTGATCTGATGTTAAGGAATATCTCAAACGTGGATAGATACATGGCAAACCAGTCGTGCAAGAATCAGATGGGGAGCACGAGAGGGATCGGGACTCACCCTAACTTGGTGGAGTCCCTCTACGGCGGCAACGGCGCGGAGAGGATTACCGTTGACGGCGGCGGAGACCTGCGGCGAGGGCGCACAGGCGACGACGGCGACGATCCGAAGACCAGGGCGACGACAGCAGGGGACTTGAGGGCAAAACGGTTTGAAGAAGTAATCGCGCGCAGCCCTCAGGTATATATATCCCCGTACTGTCGGTGGGACCGAGTTGAAAAACTCGGTGACACCAAAATGGCTAACTGCTGTGCAGTTACACATATCGGTCACGCCGAGATTTTGAACTCGGTTTCACCGAGATGAAACCTAGATCAGTCTAAGCGTTTCGGTTGGACCGAGATGGAGAAGTCGGTCAGACCGAAATGGACTTAGAAGGTTTTGGAAGTCAGCCTTAGACGGATCGGTGGCTCCGAGTGCTCCTCACTCGGAGGGTCCGTAAATGACTTGTTCAAAGTTGTGATATGAGCATGAATAGAATTTGAGACAAGAATGCATAGATAGCTAGGGAAGGTGCTTAGGCATTCTTGTCCATCCATTTGGCCAGAAAAGTCAAAACAATCAAAACAACAAATGGATGTCCTTGAATGAATAAAATCATGCATTCAACATGCTCACACAATAAGATAGCAACTGAAATATGTGTCAAACATGCACAACCAAAATTCTAGCTACTAGCACACAATTTGTCGATGACTAGGTCATCTATATATGAGTATTTTGACTTAGGAGTCAAATGAGAACATTTGATCATAGGTCATACTCATCGTTTAAGCACAAGTGGGGTTACCACTTTTACATAAAGCATTTATGTGTTCACATCATTTGGAGATGCTTTAGCTCAATTTTTAGAGCAAAGCTCCCCCTAGATGTGAGAACCCCTTTTAAAGGGTCAAACTAACCTTGGGTTGTCGTAGAAGACTTCATGTAGATGTTGAAGATGTGGATGCTCAATGTTGATGTAGATCATCAAGAGTTGGGAGCTATCCTTTGGATTAGGGCACTTTCAATACCTACATGGGTTAGTCCCACAAGGAACAAACAAGGATATCCATAGACATAGATTGAGGTTCACAAAAGATGATGTCCATGAAAGCAATGATTACCTTGTCCCTTGACTTACCAACAAGAGGGTTTGTGACTCCATGAACTAGTGCATGATGTGAAAGTTGATTGCACAAGTTCTTGCCAAAATGAATATGTGTGAAGTATGTTGGCGGAGTCACCCTCAAGAACCTTCTAGTTCTTCTTCTTTGGGATCCACATCATCTTGATGGGAATCCTTGGTGTTGTAGTTGAGCTTGACGAAGTAGAACTTGACGTGTTCTTGGGAACCCACTTGACCATGGCTTGAGGTGCTTCAATGAATGCATCAATCTCCTCTTGAAGCTTGTCCTTGGCCTTTAGCTTGTGGTCTTGTGGTGGAAGGTCATCTTGAGCTTGTTCCACATTGGAAGAAGTAGGATCATACTTCTCCTTTTGTGAAACAAACTGTGGAGTAGGGTATTGACCTTCTTCCCACTCAACACCTTCGGCGTTGAACTTTCGCTCAAAACCAATCCCTTGATTCTTCCGGTGCCTTCCTTGTTTACGAACAATTTCCTCAAAGTTCTTGCTTCCGGCAAGACTCTTGTAGACACCTTTCTCTATGATTTCCTTCAATAAGCTATTTTCTTGCTCAAGTGTAACTTGGCTTGAAACATTGTTAGTGGAATCAAGAGAACTACTAGGAGTAACAATATTGGATTTAACATTGTTATTGTTACTACTAGAGGAAGAACTTTTCTTATGCTTGTCATGCTTAGTCTTAATAGGTGGCAAGAAATTAGACAAGAGAAGTCGTTTGGCAAGATATGAAGAACTCTTCTTTCGAAGATCGTCATTGATCGCTTTTAGAAACTCATGTTCTTGCTCTAGAGTGAGCTTCTTGAGTTTAGGCATTCTTGTCCATCCATTTGGCCATTGTCATTGATCGCTTTTAGAAACTCATGAGATCTTAGGAGCTCTCTATGATCTTCTTGAGTTGTTTCATGAGCTAACTTAAGAGTGTTTAGTTCTTTAGTTAGACGCTCAATCTCCTTCATAGCATTGTCATTCGACTCTTCTCGACTATAAAGACTACTAGCATTTTCATCATTACTAAGCTCACTAGATTTATCATGCAAGAGCTCATCTTCACCAAGCAAGTCATCCTCATCACTATCAAAGTCAATGAATTCAGGGTGTGTTACCTTGGGGCCTTTAGCCATGAAGCATCTTCCAATCCCCTCATTTTGTGAATCAAATATGTCGTAGGAGTTGGAGTTGGAGGATACGAGTGCAAGTCCGGCAACACCTTCATCTTGACTGTAGTCGGAGTCGGAGTGATAGCTTCCATCGGATTGATTGTCGGAGTCGGAGCCGGAGACCCATTCACCTACATGAGCTTGATGTCTTCTTCTTGTGTAGCTCCTTGATGACTTGTCCTTCCTCTCCGAATCCTTGTTTCTCCGAGAGGGTCTTCGTTCATAACGATCATCTCTACTCCTTCTCTCTCTCCGAGGTGACTCATCTCTTGCTCTTCTTCTTGGAGATTCTTCTCTTCTCTTGTGGGGAGCCGTACACTCATTTGAGAAGTGTCCGGGTCTTCCACAATTGTAGCAGTTTCGATCACGACTAGAAGATCTCTTTTCATCATATGATCTAGACTTTGAGCTTCTTTCTTTGCCTCTATTCTTGTAGAACTTGTTGAAGTTCTTAACCATTAGGCTTATCTCTTCATTGGAAATTAACTTGTCACTTGAGGTAGTGGGAGCATCACTTGTAGCTTTGTAAGCACCACTTGACTTGTTGTGAAGCTCTTCCTTATCCTTAAGTGTCATCTCATGAGCAACAATTCTTCCAATGACTTCAGTTGGCTTGAGAGTCTTGTAGTTTGGCATCATTTGGATCAAAGTGCACACGGTGTCATACTTTCCATCCAAAGCTCTGAGAATATTCTTAATGATGAATCGGTCGGTCATTTCTTCGCTTCCTAAGCCGGCAATCTCATTTGTGATGAGAGCAAGCCTAGAGTACATTTCAGCGACTCCTTCACCATCCTTCATCTTGAACTTGTCAAGTTGACCTTGAAGAATATCTAGCTTTGATTCCTTCACAGATTCAGTACCTTCGTGCATTTCAACCAAAGTATCCCAAATCTCTTTAGCATTCTCAAGACGGCTGATTTTGTTGAACTCCTCGGGACACAAAGCATTGAAGAGAATGTCACAAGCTTGAGCATTGTTTTGCAACATCCGCAACTCTTCCGGTGTAGCTTCGCAATCCGGAACTTTTCCTTCCTCGAAGAAATCACCTTGCATACCAACACAAATAATGCCCCATGTGGCTGGGTTATGACCAAGAATATGCATTTTCATTTTATGCTTCCAACTAGCAAAATTTGTACCATCAAAGTAAGGACCTCTACGATAATTACCCTCACTAGACGCCATACTCTCCTAGGTTGTGAAACCAAGCTTATGGAGTCCAATGCAATGGAAACCAATACAATGGAGACCAAAGCTTTGATACCACTTGTAGGATCGAAAGTATGTCTAGAGGGGGGGGGGGTGATTAGACTACTTGACAATATAAAAAATCTGCCTTTAGATCATGAACAGTTTTTGGCAGTTTCACAATTATGATCAATTCAAGTATCACCCTACACATGCAATCCTAGAGTATAAGCAGCGGAAAGTAAATTGCACATGTAGTAAAGAGAGGTGGAGAAGATCAAACGCAGTTTGGAGACACGAAGATTTTTGTCGTGGTTCCGATAGGTGGTGCTATCGTACATCCACGTTGATGGAGACTTCAACCCACGGAGGGTAACGGCTGCGCGAGTCCACGGAGGGCTCCACCCACGAAGGGTCCACGAAGAAGCAACCTTGTCTATTCCATCATGGCCTACGCCCACGGAGGACTAGCCTTACTCGGGGTAGATCTTCACGAAGTAGGCGATCTCCTTGCCCTTACAAACTTCTTGGTTCAACTCCACATCTTGATGACGGAGGCTCCCAAGCGACACCTAACCAATCTAGGAGGCACCACCCTCCAAAAGGTAATAGATGTTGTTGATGATGATGAACTCCTTGCTCTTGTGCTTCAAATGATAATCTCCCCAACACTCAACTCTCCTCACTGATATGGCTGTGGTGGAAGAAAGGATTGAGTGGAAAGCAACTTGGGAAGGCTAGAAATCAAGTTTCATATGGTAGGAATGGAATGACTTGATCTCAACACAAGGGTAGGTGGTTCTCTTCTCAGAAAGTGTATGGTAGGAATGGTAGTACTTTCTGATGGCTCTCTCCACGAATGAAGAGGGGGTGGAGGGGTATATATAGCCTCCACACAAAATCCAACCGTTACACACATAATTGAGCAATCTCGGTGAGACCGAAGTGAAAACTCGGTCAGACCGAAAGTTCAAATATAGTGAACATTGGGGTTTTCGGTGGGACCGAAAATACCATCTCGGTGTGTCCGATATGAGTCAAAGGTAGGAACTTGCCAGAATCGGTGGGACCGAAATCAACAACTCGGATATTCCGAAATGATGACAAACGGTTACAGAAGGTTGGCAGTCCAGTTTCGGTGAGACCGAACTCAAAATCGGATGGACCGAAATTTCTAGGGTTTGGAAGAATAGCTGAGGTGGTTCATCTCGGTGGGACTGAGTTTGTAGAATCGGTTTGTCCGAGATTACTTATGAGTGTGTTAAGTAGTGAAAGTTGCTGATAGTTGAGGGAGCTAAATCACTAAGCACTTGAGTAACCAGATCATCAACACAACCTCATCCCCTTTTAATAGTATTGGCTTTTCTTATGGACTCAATGTGATCTTTGATCACTAAACCAAAAATGGAGTCTTGAGCTTTTGCCAATGCTTGTCTTAGCATTTTGAGGGGTCCACTTCTTCAGACATTTCCATACCCATATCATCGAACTTCTCTGAAATGATTCTCAGGTAAATATTAGTTCAATGATATATATGTTGTTATTAATTACCAAAACCACCCGGGGATTAGTTGCACTTTCATGTTGTCACTTGCATCTCGTCCCACTCGTCTCTTCCCGTTGTCCGTTTCGAGTTCAGACGCTCTCACACGTGCCCGTGGCATCCCCGAGTCCTTCTTTCGTGTTTGGCCGTGTAACGTTTTCGGAATGACACAAGACTTGTCGTGCGATGTTGTTTTGGTACGTGTAGGCCGCCTGTCAAGTTTCGTCGCGTTTGGAGTTCATTTGATACTCCAACAGTTAACCTCGTGGGCTAAAAGTACCTCCTCTTTGAGGCCCAAGACCCCTCCACAACAGCCCACCAACCCATCACAACCCTTCCCATCATCTCGGTCGTTGAATTGTGATCGTGTGGCCGAAAACCGCTCCCCATTTGGAGTCTCCTAGCTCCTTGTGCCTATAAAAACGTCCACCCCTCCATTTTTGTCCAAAAAACCCTAGCCTCCTCCTAGCTCCAGCCGCGCCTCGTTTTCCGTGCCGGGCGGACATGTCCGTCCGCGCCGGACACAGCCGCCGCATCCCACCTCGCGGGCCCGCCGGGCCCGTCCCCGGCCCCCGCGGCCCGCACCGCCACCGCGCCGCCTTCGAGCTCCCTCTGCCGTCCTTCTCCGCGCCGGCCGCCGCGCCGCCACCCGCAGGCGACCGGAGCGAGCTCCTCCGCCACCGGCGCAAGGGCCCCAGGCTCCTCCGGTCGACCCCCAAGCCTCACCGTCGGGCTGCCGCCGAGCTCCGCCGCCGGGTCCCCACACCGCCGCCCTTCAGCCTCCTCCAGTGGCACCTCGCCGCCAGGCCTCGCCGGCCCCCTCGCGACGCCGCCGGTGCCGACCCACCGACGGGATCGAGCGGATCCAGATCGGATCCAGCCAGGCGCCTGGGTGCAAACCCTAACGGGCGGGACCCATTGACCCGCTTTGCCCACACCGACCCGTCGACCCGCTTCGTCCACACCGACTCGCGACCCGCGCCCGCGTTGACCAGAGAGGTTGACCCTCTGTTTTTTGTCTAAGTCCTTTTAGTTTTTCATTGTGTGATGCATTTTTGTGATGATGATAACTTTTACTGTGCTTGTCCGTTTTGTGCGTATGATATGTCAAAATGATCGTGGTGATGTGTACTATGTTTTGTTCCATTGTGTCATGCATGTTTGAGTCCATCTAGATGTCTTAATCTTCATGACAAGAGTGCTACATGTTATAAACTGCTGCTATTAGTTGTTTTCAAGCCATGTTTGAGATGTGATAACTTGATGCATGTTTATCCAAATGAAGCAAATGATATGTCCAAATGTTCATCTTGAGATGCTCTACATGTTGGTTGCTATAGCATGCATGTTAGAGTTCATATTGCCATGTTTATCCCGGTTGCAAGATGCTATGTGGCTGTTAGGTTTTGTAACTTGTTACGAGATGCCTAGTTGAGGAGCTCGTTGCTATTGATGTGGTTGTCCCCATGTTGCATGCTTATATGTTTTGGATTCCCCATCATGTGTTCTTTGCTGTGGTGCAAACCACTTGCCATGATATGCTTTGAGGTGATTTAAACATGCTCACAAACATGCCATGATAATATTGTTGTTTTAACACTTAGTGAAATTTCACCTAGTCTGGAATCTGTAATATCCGGACGCTATGTTTGCTTGTAGTTCTAGGCAAAACCGTGATAGTTTTGGGGTGGCTATTGATCATTCCTTGTCGTATATGTTGTTGGCTATCCATCCATGCCCTCACATGCTCATTTGGGTTGCTGTAGCATATTTAACTCTTCCTCCCAAGTTGCTATAAAATATTGCTGTCAGGTTTTTATTGTCATGATCAAAATGTTGTAGCTTGTTGCTATTGATCCATGCCTCCTATGGAGATGCTCCAATGGAGTTGTTCACTGTAGGATATGTCAACTTCATGTCCATGCTTCTTGTCACCATGTTTGAGTGCTTTAGATTATATATTTCTTGCTCCGAAGTTGCTATGTGGCTGTTAATTTCAGCTTTGCATTGTTTCTTGTTTAGGGTGTATCTTTTAGTCCGTTGCTCCGTTTTGAGCAAGTCCTATATGAAACTTGTGTGATTTTGCATGTAGATTCATAATATCATCTTGTTAACATGTTTGGAGTATGTTTTGCTTGATATTTGGGTGCTTCTTGCACCGTTGCCATGCTTATCTTGTTTTGATCATATCTTCTAGACCGTAGCTCCGTTTTAAACAAACTTTATATGAAACTTGACTAGAATTTCATGTAGATCATCATGGTGCATGTTAACTTGCTGTTTAACAACTTTAACTTAAGGTTTGTTCAGATCTGGACTGATTTCAAACTATGCATATGAGGACTTACCGGATTTATCTTAAGTAGTTTCCGGCCTCATTTAAACCTGCTGTTTCTTGTGTTGTTTCTCTGTGCTGCCTACGTTGCCATGTTTTGCATCCTAAATAGACTTGTCTTGCATCCTACTTGCTTGAGCATATTGTCATGTTTCTTGTGATGTTTCTCTGTGCTTCCTATGTTGTCTTACTGTGCATCCTAAGTGCATCTGCAGTGCTTCCTTAGAGCATCAGCCATGCATCCTGTAGTTTGCGCATTGCATCTTGTTTGATTCCGTGCCTCGTGTGTTCTTGTGTTGAGTAGAGCCGGAAGCCGAGGCCGAGTACGAGAACGAGGTTACTACCGAGGTTGAGAATGAGGAGCCGTTTTACGATCCCATCAACGACTCGACAAGCAAGATGACCTGACCCAGATATCATTACTATCTTTGCCTATTGCTAGAAGTCTCGCTCTTTATCTTTTGCCTCGATGCCCATATTTTCCTGTCAGCCTCCTATTGTAACCATGAATCTATCTAACCACCCTACCTATGCAAACCTTTGATTGGCTACGTAGGCTTCGCTCAGCCCCTCTTATAGCATTGCTAGTTGCAAGAGAAGATTTGAAGATTCTTGCTTCATGTTGAAGCTTGTTGGGATATCACACTACATAAAATCTTAAATGAAATCATCTATATATTGGTAATGGGTGGAAGGCTGAGCCTCTTGCTCGATGATTTGTTCCACTCATGCCGCCCTAGGAACCGTATAAACCGATGTTATGTTCCTTGATTTTGCGTTCCTCACACGGTTGGGGTTATGGGACTCGCTCGATAAACCGCTTAGCGCTAAGTCTTTTCCAGCAAGTCCCGACATTGGTACTCCATTTGCCTAATAACTAAAACTTGCATAGGGACTAGCTATCCCCTTTTATTAATCAACCCCCCGGGCCAGTGCTCCACATGAGTGTTGGTCCAAACTAGAGGACTGTGCGGGTCCGCCCCTTGGCAACTTGGGGTATCTGGTATCTGTACGCTTCGCTCATCCGGTCGTGGCCTGAGACTAGATACGCGCGGCTACTATCAGGGTGTCGGCACGCCGGGAGGATTTGCTGGATTAGTCTTACCTTAGTCGGAGTATCTTGAGCACGGGATTCCGAGAATACTCGGGCCTTCCCACTTTGGAGTTGCGACTCCGCGGATCGTGGGCTTGTCATGGGCCAAGTTGGAACACCCCTGCAGGGTTTTGAAGTTTCGAAAGCCGTGCCCGTGGTTATGTGGCAGATGGGAATTTGTTAATATCCAGTTGTAGAAAACTTGACACCATATTCAGAACACCCTACCAGTGTGAGTACCGTGACGGTCATTTTCCGAAAGGGGTTCGGGAAGTGAACACGGTGGGGTTATGTTTGACGTGTTTAGATAGGATCACTTCGTGATCACCTTGTCGCTCGTGGCATTTCTCTTCCCGCTCTTATCACGTAAGCTAGTGCTAGTGCTGCTGCAGCCTTTTATTCTTTCTTCAGCCTTGTTCCACACCCAAGGCTTAGATAGTTCTGTTACCTGGAAACGGGATTACTGAGTCCTCCGTGGCTCATAGATTCTACACCACACTAGATGCAGGTACCATGGTGCGCTACTCAGGTGATGGCACAGAGCTATACTGGGAGTACGATGAGGAATGTAGCCGTTACTATGTGCACTATCCCGACGATCAGTAGTGGTTTCTACTAGGGGCGATCCGAACCTGTGGCTTAATGTATTTTGGTATCTTTCATTTCGATCTTCACCCGTAGTTGGGTTGTGATGTTATTTGAATGATGTTTGGCTATGTAATGAATTGTGTGACGTGACGAGTGTAAGCCAACTATCTCTTTTACTTTTCATCCCTATTTTTACATGAGATGTGCAAAGATATCGAACTTGAGATCATTCCAGAATGGGCTTATACCTTTAAGTCGTGCCTCGACATGTAGGAGGTATAGTCCCATCCTGGGCATTACAAGTTGGTATTCAGAGCCTTCTCCAACCTAGAAGCCCCCACTGATTGATCGAATCGTAGACGGTTGAGTCTAGGCACACACTTAAAATGTTTTGAGTCCTATATATATATCGGAGAGTAGGAATTCTTTTGCTCCTCATCTCTTTTCACTCTGGTGAGGACTCCTGACGATTACTCTTGCCTTTTCTACTCTCAAAAATTCACCAATTTTTTTTTTAGGAATCTCGCGAGTATTGTTTGGATTGTTCCGATGTCTTTGTGACGAGAACATTCTTCTCGAATCCTCCTGTCATTTAGGGGTTGTGGCAGTGTCCCGGGGAGTTGAGCTCCGAGGTGTTGTGGTCACAAATATATCGCATCAGTTCTAGAATACTTAAGACGACCAACATCAAAAACTCTCCTATGCGGTTAGTGGCAAGATAACCCCGACATCACCCAGTACTGGGGAGGTAGTTCGGGAGTATTGCCATAGCTTGTATAGTAGATGCATTTCGAAGGTCCGAGGTAGACGGTTTCCGGAAATAACTGGTTATGTGTTGAAGGATGGATACAGCTGGATGTAGGATTAGAGTTGAGTGCGCGATGCTTCCCCTGTATCCCCAACACCTGATTGCATAACTGGAAACTTTCGGAAATTAATAGGTGGGTTCATCTAGTAGCTCATACGCATTCTTCCAACGAATGCATGATATGTAGTTCGGGGTTCTACATTGAGTGAAGTAGTTTTATGGACGTTGTTCCGATCGGGAGTTGCATCTTAAAGGGTCCTTGGCTATGCTGATCCGGGGATTGCAAAACCCTTCTGTAACACGTTCCATAAGCTTTCAGCACGAATGTGTCGAACAAAACTTCTATCTTGTATTTGTTCTATCTGTTCCTTGTTGTTTTTTTATTTACCTTTTATCTCCCAAGTGGCTTCTCGTGAAGAATGTTGTTACTATTAAACTGAGAATTTCATTCGTTCCTCTTATTCGAATGATTCTTGTGAAGACTATGTTGCAATTTCTAGGCGTTGATTCAGCTTATATATTCTTTCAATCAATGGCTAATAGTGGTCATCTCTTTCAGGATGGCTCCTAAAAGAGTTCCCAACGCTAACCCAAAGGGTGAATAGGTTCCTGATCGTCCTCCTTCCCCTCCTCCTCCGTCCGAGGCCTGGAGAGCAAATATGCAAGCTATGAATCAGAACACCCAGATGCTTATGCAAATGATGCAGAATATTCAAGCAAATCAAGCAAATCAGGGTGCTCATGGGAACCAAGGCAATTTGTTCAACCAACCGCACTTTGCTACGCTCAACCAGTTCCTGGCAAATCAACCAAAGGCATTCAGTTACTGCGTGGACCCTCTAGATGCTGAAGACTGGTTAACAGATATCAAGAAGCATTTCGAGTGCAGTAACGTCAGGCCCGAGGACTATGTGAAGTTTGCAGCCTTCCAACTCAAGGACCAAGCCGCTAATTGGTGGCAGCAGTACAAAGACTCCAGATCAGGGCGTGTAATCTCCTGGGATGACTTCTGCAAGGACTTTCGTTCTCACCACATTCCAACAAGTGTCATCGAGGGTATGCGTGAGCAATTCCGCAACCTGAAGCAAGGCTCTATGTCTGTCTACCAATATAATGTCAAGTTCCAGAACCTTGCCCGCTATGCAAAGCAAGACATCCCAGATGCCAAGAGCAAGATCTATCAGTTTCGTGGTGGTCTGAAGGATGAATTCCAACTAGCTCTCACCTTGTTCGAGCCTGATGAGTTTGATAAATTCTATAACATGGCACTTAAGCAAGAGGCAGCCCAGCTCAAGATGGAAGCTTCCAAAAAGAGGATCAAAGACGCTGTTCACTCCTCCTCTTCTTCTCAAGTGGTCGCAAAGCAACAGAAGTTTTGGCTTCCACCTCCTCCAGTGATTCGAGCTCCCTACAACAACAACAACAAGAACTCTGGTGGCCGTGGTTTCTCCCACACACCCAACCCAAGCAACCAGTCAAAGAATCAGTTTCAAGCTTCCAAGTCAAGTGCTCCTCATTACCGTCCTCTCTCAGAAGTGGTTTGCAACAAGTGTGGCCAGAAGGGTCACTATGCTAACAAGTGCCCCAACCCAAGGCGCCTTCCGCCTCCTCCACCTGTCAGCACTGCTATTGTCAAGCACAACCCCAAGTCAGCAAGAGTGAACCTGATGAGTGCAGCTGAAGCAGAAAATTCTTCTGATGTGATACTTGGTAACCTCTCAGTTAACTCAATTCCTGCAAAAGTATTGTTTGACTCTGGTGCATCACTCAGTTTCATGTCAAGGCCATTCTTTACCAAGCATGAGTTCTCATCTTCTTATTTGGATAAACCTTTGCGCATTATTTCACCGGGTTCTCTGCTGAGATCCAACTCAGTTGTTCGGGATGTATATCTTCGCATGGGTGATTACCGCTTTCTGGCTTCTCCGGTGGTTCTCGGCAACTCCGACATTGATTTAATTCTCGGGATGGATTGGCTTTCTCAGCACGATGCTCACATTGATTGTGCAAGTAAGGAAGTCAAGATTACTCATCCTAACGAAGACGTGATTATCTTCGCCTCTCGAGATAACACAATCAGGCTATTCTCTCTCAATGACAAGGGCGAGATTAATGCCATCTCTCAAATTCCGATGGTAAATGAATACGAAGACGTTTTCCCTGAAGAGCTTCCAGGCATGCCTTCGCATCGTCAAGTTGAATTTGTCATTGAACTCGAGCCTAGTACTGAGCCAGCATGCCGGCGTCCGTACAAGCTCTCCCCTAAAGAGTTGAAGGAGTGAAAGAAACAGCTTGATGAACAAGAGCGTATGGGTCTAATCAGGCCTAGCACGTCTCCTTGGGGCTGTGGTGTCTTATTTGTCAAGAAGAAGGATGGCACGGAGCGCCTCTGCGTTGATTACCGGCCATTGAACAAGAAGATAATAAAGAACAAGTATCCGCTTCCCAATATCAATGAATTGTTTGAGCAGCTCAAGGGAGCTAAAGTGTTCTCTAAGCTCGATCTCCGAATGGGTTATCACCAAATTCGCATTCGTGAAGAAGATATCCACAAGACTGCCTTTAGAACGAGCTACGACTCCTATGAATATACAGTCATGTCTTTTGGCCTCGCTAATGCTCCACCTACCTTCTCGAGAATGATGCACTACATTTTCAACCCATACACCAACGAATTCGTGCTTGTGTATCTGGATGACATCTTGGCATTCTCCAAGAATGAAGAGGATCACGAAAAGCACCTCCGTCTGGTTCTCGACAGACTCCGTGAACATAAGTTCTATGCCAAGTTCTCCAAGTGCGAATTCTGGCTCGATAAGGTCTTGTATTTGGGCCATATCATCTCCGCTGACGGTATTGCTGTGAACCCCGAGACAGTTGAAGCGATTGTAAACTGGGAACCTCCTCAAAACGTCAAGCAACTCCGAAGCTTCCTTGGTCTTGCTAGCTATTGTAGAAGGTTCGTTGAGAACTTCTCCAAGATTGCCAAGCCTCTCTCCAACTTGCTGCAGAAGAATGTCAAGTCCAGCTGGTCTCCGGATTGTGATGTGGCATTTAAAACTCTCAAAGAAAAGCTCATCTCTGCTCCAGTTCTTACTCCTCCAGATGAGTCCAAGCCCTACGAAGTATTCTGTGATGCTTCTCTTCAAGGACTTGGTGGTGTGCTAATGCAGGACAAGAAAATTGTGGCATACACCTCTCGTCAATTGAAGCCAAGTGAGAAGAACTACCCCACACATGATCTCGAGCTAGCAGCTGTGGTACACGCCTTGATCACGTGGAGACTGTTGGAAATATGCCCTAGAGGCAATAATAAAAGTATTATTATATTTCCTTGTTCATGATAATCGTCTGTTATTCATGCTCGGAAACAACGATACATGTGTGAATATATAGACCACAATGAGTCCCTGGTAAGCCTCTAGTTACTAGCTCGTTGATCAACAGATGGTCACGGTTTCCTGACCATGGACATAGGATGTCGGTGATAACGGGATCACATCATTAGGAGAATGATGTGATGGACAAGACCCAATTCTGAGCCTAGCACGAGATCGTATAGTTCGTAATGCATAAGCTTTTCGGTGTCAAGTATTTATTCCTTAGACCATGAGGTTGTGCAACTCCCGGATGCCGTAGGAATACTTTGGGTGTGCCAAACGTCACAACGTAATTGGGTGGCTATAAAGGTACGCAACTGGTATCTCCGAAAGTGTTTGTTGAGTTGGTACGAACCGAGACTGGGATGTTGTCACTCCGTATGACGGAGAGGTACCTCTGGGCCCACTCGGTAAGACATCATCATAATGAGCTCAAGGTGACTAAGGAGTTAGTCACGGGATGATGGATTACTGATCGAGTAAAGAGACTTGCCATGACGAGATTGAACAAGGTATCGGGAATACCGACGATCGGATCTCGGGCAAGTACCGTACCGATGGACAAAGGGAATAACATACGGGATTGAGTGAAGCCTTGACACAGTGGTTCATCTGATGAAGATCATCGAGGAACACGTGGGAACCAACATGGGTATCCAGATCCCGCTGTTGGTTATTGACCAGAGAGTGGTCTCGGTCATGTCTACGTGTCTCCCGAACCCGTAGGGTCTACACACTTAAGGTTCGGTGACGCTAGGGTCGTAGAGATACATGCACGTGGAAACCCGAAAGTTGTTCGGAGTCCCGGATGAGATCCAGTACGCGACGAGGAGTTCCGGAATGGTTCGGAGGTAAAGAATGATATATAGGAAGTCCAGTTTCGGCCATCGGGTGAACTTCGGGGCTCACCGGGAGTGTCCCGGGACCACCGGAAGGGTCCCGGGGGTCCACCGGGTGGGGCCACCCATCCCGGTGGGTCCCCTAGGCCGCAAGGGGGAAGGGGCCAGCCCCTGGTGGGCCGGCGCACCACTTGGGCCCCCCTCCATGCGCCTAGGGTTGAAACCCTAGGGGAGGGGGGCGCCCCCTATGCCTTGGGGGGCAAGTTTCCCCCCTAGGCCGCCGCCCCCCTTGCAGATGGGATCTGCCAGGGCTGGCGCCCCCCCTGGACCCTATATATAGTGGGGGGGGGGGGAGAGGGCAGCCGCACCCCAAGCCTCTGGCGCCTCTCCCCCTCCCGTCACACCTTTCTACTCCTCCACAGGGCGCCGACGAAGCCCTGCAGGATTTCCCGCTGCATCCACCACCACGCCGTCGTGCTGCTGGATCTCCGACGACCTCTCCTCCCCCCTTGCTGGATCAAGAAGGAGGTGACGTTGCTGTACCGGACGTGTGTTTAACGCGGAGGTGCCGTCCGTTCAGCGCTAGATCATCGGTGACGAAGAACGCGAAGAGTACGACTACTTCATCCACGCTTCTTCGAACGCTTCCGCTCGCGATCTACAAAAGGGTATGTAGATGCACTCTAATATGCTCGTTGCTAGATGTCTCCTTAGATTGATCTTGGTGAAAGCGTAGAATTTTTTTGAATTCTGCTACGTTACCCAACAGTGGCATCTGAGCTAGGTCTTTTGCGTAGCATCTTGCACGAGTAGAACACAAAGCAGATGTGGGCGTTGAGTTTGCTCAACTTTCTTGCCGTTACTAGTCTAATCTTGATTCGGCGGTATTGTGGGATGAAGCGGCCCGGACCGACCTTACACGTACGCTTACGTGTGAAAGCACATTTGCTCCCTGGGTGGTTTTGGTAATTAATGACAACATACTTTGTGGTTGGACTAATGCTTTTATCAAGTATGTTTCAGGAAATTCAATCACATTGGAATGGCAAGATGACTGAAGAAGTGGACCCCTCAAATGCTAAGGCAAGCATTGGCAAAAGCTCAAGACTCTATTTTTGGTTTAGTGATCCAAGATCACATTGAGTCCATAGGAAAGCCAATACTATTAAAAGGGGATGAGGTTGTGTTGATGATCTGGTTGCTCAAGTGCTTAGTGATTTAGCTCCTTCAACTATCAGCATCTTTCACTACTATACACACCCATAAGTAATCTCGGACAAACCGATTCTTCCAACTCAGTCCCACCGAGATGAACCACTTCAGCCATATTCCAAACCCTAGAAAAATCGGTCATACCGAGTTTGAGATCGGTCTCACCGAAACTGTACTGCCAACCTTCTGTAACCATTTCACATCATTTCGGAATAACCGAGTTTGTATTATCGGTCTCACCGAAATGGGCAAGCTTCTGTCTTGGCTCAAATCGGTCTCACCGATAATGCATTTCCGGTCTAACCGATTCTGGCATGTTCCTATTCTTTCTCAAATCGGTTCAACCGAGTTTTCTTTCTCGGTCTCACCGAAAACTCCAACGTTCATATCAGATACACTTTCGGTCCCACCGAGATG
>LR738715.1:384614805-384632785 GCA_902687465.1 Secale cereale | reverse complement strand
TATTTTCGGTCCCACCGAAAATCCCAACGTTCACTATATTTGAACTTTCGGTCTGACCGAGTTTTCACTTCGGTCTCACCGAGATTGGTCAAATGTGTGTGTAACGGTTGGATTTTGTGTGGAGGCTATATATACCCCTCCACCCCCTCTTCATTCGTGAGGAGAGCCATCAGAAAGTCTACCATTCCTACCATACACTTTCTGAGAAGTGAACTACCTACCCTTGTGTTGAGATCAAGTTATTCCACTCCTACCATATGAAACTTGATTTCTAGCCTTCCCAAGTTGCTTTCCACTCAAACCTTTCTTCCACCACAGCCATATCAGTGAGGAGAGTTGAGTGTTGGGGAGATTATCATTTGAAGCACAAGAGCAAGGAGTTCATCACCATCAACACCATCTATTACCTTTTGGAGGGTGGTGCCTCCTAGATTGGTTAGGTGTCGCTTGGGAGCCTCCGTCTTTGAGATGTGGAGTTGAACCAAGAAGTTTGTAAGGGCAAGGAGATCGCCTACTTCGTGAAGATCTACCCCGAGTAAGGCTAGTCCTCCGTGGGCGTAGGCCATGATGGAATAGACAAGGTTGCTTCTTCATGGACCCTTCGTGGGTGGAGCCCTCCGTGGACTCGCGCAGCCGTTACCCTCCGTGGGTTGAAGTCTCCATCAACGTGGATGTACGATAGCACCACCTATCGGAACCACGACAAAAATCTCCGTGTCACCAAACTGCGTTTGATCTTCTCCACCTCTCTTTACTACATGTGCAATTTACTTTCCGCTGCTATTACTCTAGAATTGCATGTGTAGTGTGATACTTGAATTGATCTTAATTGTGAAACTGCCAAAAACCTTGCTTAATCAAAAGGCAGATTTTTTTATATTGTCAAGTAGTCTAATCACCCCCCTCTAGACATACTTCTTCGATCCTACAATTGGTATCAGAGCTTTGGTCTCCATTGCTTTGGTTTACACACCATTGGAGGAAGATGGACGTGTCTACGGATGGGAGTGTTAGCCATAGAGTGCCTGCTCTTAATGGAAGGTTTTATAACTCTTGGAGGTCTTAAATGCTTAGTATCTTTAAAATGTACAATTTGTGCAAATATATTGAGACCCCATATGTGCCTCCATTTGATCCCTTGCACCCTACCATGGATGAAGAGCTTGATTTGCTTCGTAACCTTAGAACTGTAAATCTTATCATTAGAGGGTTACCCGATGACTTGCTTAATCTTGTTACAAACTTTGAGTGTGCCTATGCTATGTGGAAATTCTTGGAAGAACTTTATCCGGACTACTCTTTGAGAAGTCTTGATGAAATTCTACACAAGACTATTGAATTTGATAAGTTGCACCCCAATGATCCCAACTTTGATAAATGCTTTTTTGAGCTTCGTGATCTTATGAAAAAGAAGGGTGATCCCGGTCTTATCAATATTATCATTAGAAATGCTCTTGCATTGCATTCCGAAGATTATTGTTCCATTGACCAAACTAATGCAAGTACTTATCAAATTGACCTAGGTGTTGATGATGAACAATCTATGGGTCAATATGATGATGAGCATGAGCAAGATGATGACTACTCCGATTCGGACACCGAGCTAGACAAGGTCATGAAGAGTCTCAATCTTATGGCAAATATGAGAGACTACATGTCCGGCGGAAAAGAGTGGATTCTTGATAGTGGATGCACCGACCACATGACCGGAGACAAAGACATGTTTCGAGAGCTTGCAAAGAATGATGGTCCACGCAAGTATGTGACTTTTGGAGACAACTCCAAGGGTAAGGTACTTGGCCTTGGTAAGGTGGCCATATCTCATGATAGCTCTATTCAAAATGTCATGCTTGTAGAATCTCTTGGATACAATTTACTTTCCGTGTCTAGATTAGCTGACTTTGGATTCAATGTGCTATTCACCAAAGTAGATTGCCAAGTCTTTCGTCGTGATAATCAAAACATGGCTTTTACTGGTATACGTAGAGGTGATCTATATATTGTTGATTTCACTAAGAAAGCCCAACCTAGAGCTTGTTTCATTGCTAAATCCTCTAAAGGTTGGTTATGGCATAGAAGGCTAGGACATGTTGGTATGCGTAATCTAGACAAGCTGATCAAAGGTGATCATATTCTTGGTGTTAAAGATGTTTTCTTTGACAAAGATAGACTTTGTAGTGCCTGTCAAGCAGGAAAACAAGTTGGTGGAAGTCATCCCGTGAAAAACATCATGACCACAAGGAGACCGCTTGAGCTTCTTCATATGGATCTCTTCGGTCCCAATGCTTACAAAAGCCTTGGTGGTAACTCCTTTGGTCTAGTTATAGTTGATGATTATTCCAGATTTACGTGGGTATTTTTCCTTGATGATAAATCGCAGGTTCAGAGGATCTTCAAGACCTTTGCCAGAAAGGCCCAAAATCAATTTGAGGTGAAGATCAAGAAAGTTCGGAGTGACAATGGAACGGAGTTCAAGAACGCCAATGTAGACTCTTTTCTCGATGAGGAAGGGATTCTACATGAGTTCTCGGCTACGTACACTCCTCAACAAAATGGAGTTGTTGAGAGGAAGAACCGAACGCTCATAGAGATGGCAAGAACGATGCTTGATGAATACAAGACACTGAAACATTTTTGGGGAGAAGCGGTCGAGACAGCTTGTCATGCTATCAACAGGCTTTATCTTCATAAGCTCCTCGGCAAGACATCATACGAGCTTCTCACTGGTAACAAACCCCAAGTGGGATACTTTCGTGTCTTTGGTTCAAAATGCTATATCCTTGATAAGCATCGTCGATCTAAATTTGCTCCTAAATCTCATGAAGGCTTTCTCCTTGGTTATGGATCAAACTCCCACACCTACCGTGTCTACAATAATTTCACCCGAAAGGTTGAAGAGACGGTAGATGTGAAGTTTGATGAATCTAATGGCTCGCAAGTAGAGCAAATGCCTATTGATGTAGGAGACAAGGACCCATCTGAAGCTATCCAAGATTTATCTATTGGAAAGATTCGTCCCATGGAAGTGAAGGAGAGTACCTCATCTACATATGTGGAGCCACCTACCTCACGGCGAGATGAACCTCAAGGCAACATGGAGGCCTCCACAAGTGGAACTCACCAAGATGAGGAAATGCAACAAGAAGATCCACCACAACCTCCTTCTCCACCACCTCAAGACAACACCAACAACAATGAAGAAGAAGAAGAGGAAGATGAAGATGATGAGGAAGCTGAGCCACAACATCAACAAAAGCTATCCCGAGTTCGAGCAAGAGTCAAGAAAAATCATCCCGTGGAACAAATGATGAACGACATCAACTCCGGGAGAATTACTCGCTCTAAAACTCGCTTAGCTAACTTTTGTGAGTATTACTCATTTATCTCCAGTATTGAACCTATGAAGGTAGAAGAAGCACTTAAAGACCCGGATTGGGTGAACGCTATGCACGAAGAACTACACAACTTCGAGAGGAACAAGGTATGGACTTTGGTAGAGAAGCCCAACGATGATCAAAACATCATTGGAACCAAATGGGTGTTTCGGAACAAGCAAGATGAAGATGGACAAGTCATCCGCAACAAGGCTCGTCTCGTAGCTCAAGGTTACACACAAGTCGAAGGTATGGACTATGGTGAGACCTATGCCCCCGTTGCTAGACTTGAGTCCATTCGCATACTTCTTGCTTATGCCAATCACCATGATATTACTCTCTATCAAATGGATATCAAAAGTGCTTTCCTAAATGGTGAAATTGAGGAGGAAGTATTTGTAAAACAACCTCCCGGATTTGTGAATCCCAAAAAGCCTAATCATGTTTACAAGTTGCACAAAGCTCTTTATGGTCTTAAACAAGCTCCTAGAGCTTGGTACAAATGCTTAACTAGCTTTCTTCTTGAAAAAGGCTTTGAGATTGGAAAGATAGACTCAACGCTGTTCACAAAAAGGGTTAATGGTGAACTATTTGTGTGCCAAATATATGTTGATGATATTATCTTTGGTTCAACTAACCCCCATTTTAGCAAGAAGTTTGGACAGCTCATGTCGGAGAAGTATGAGATGTCCATGATGTGTGAACTCAAATTCTTCCTTGGGTTGCAAATCAAGCAATCTAAGGAGGGTACTTTTGTCTCACAAACAAAGTACACCAAGGATCTCTTCAAGAAGTTCAACATGCAAGAAAGCAAAGGTATGAGTACCCCCATGCCTACTAGTGGACATAATGACTTGACTAAAGATGGAGAACCCATTGATCAATGGGTTTATCGTTCTATGATTGGTTCTCTACTATATCTTTGTGCTTCTCGTCCTGACATAATGTTGAGTGTATGCATGTGTGCACGATATCAAGCAGCCCCTAAAGAATGTCATCTTAAAGCTGTTAAAAGGATAGTGAGATACTTGATACACACACCAAACTTTGGCATTTGGTATCCTAAGAGAGCCTCTTTCGATCTTGTTGGCTATTCCGACTCGGACTATGCCGGTGACAAGGTTGATAGAAAGTCAACTTCAGGTACATGTCAATTCCTTGGTCGATCCCTTGTATCTTGGTCCTCCAAGAAACAAAATTCGGTATCATTATCCACTGCCGAAGCAGAATATATTGCAGCTGGTTCGTGTTGTGCTCAATTACTATGGATGACACAAACGCTTAAAGATTATGGGATACATGTGAGACGTGTTCCCTTGCTTTGTGACAATGAGAGTGCAATCAAGATTGGACACAATCCTGTGCAACACTCTCGAACAAAGCATATTGAAGTTCGTCACCATTTTATTCGTGATCATATTGCCAAGGGTGACATCAATCTTAAGCATGTTCGTACTGACAAACAACTTGCTGATATCTTTACAAAACCTCTTGATGAGAAAGTGTTTTGTCTCTTAAGGAGTGAGTTGAACATCATTGATGCTTCAAACTTGGAGTGATAACTCCTTTGATGCATGCAAGGCATGAGCCTCTTGACTAATCCTTGATATTTCTCTTATGATGATGATCATATGTCTTGGACACATTTGCCTCCTTGTATTGCATCTAACTCTTTGCAGGTACTTGGATGATCTACATTCCACAAGATTACCACACACTCAAATCATGAGTAATCTTGTCATTGACCAAGTATCTAGTCCTTTGGGATGTTGAGTTCAAGGAACAAAATTCCACATATCCTTTTTGACATCTTATACATCTAGTATTTCACTCTTGTCATCTTGGATATCCTCGAGTATTTCCTTGCTTGCCTAACCCATGTAGGAAGATGAACTATACAAGTAGAAATGGCGCTCCAACTTCACATTCAATGAGCACCTACATCGAGCTTGCCTACATGAGTAAAGCAACAACAAACCCAAGGTATGTTCTTCACATCTTTGAGGAGCTTTGCTCAAAGTCATGAGTACAAGCAACTTCATAAGATGTGATCATCAAATGCTTAATCGAAAAATGGCAACCCCATTTTGAGCTTAAACGATGAGTATGACCTATGATCAAATGTCCTCATTTGACTCCTAAGTCAATATACTCAAACATAGGTGACTTTGTCGCCGACCTTTATCTAGATGAAGTACATATGTTTTTGGAGTCTTTCTGTTTTCTCTTATGTTCTCTCATTGAGTTTTCTTTAAAAAAAAACTTCATCTAGGAATCTTTTTTCTTTTCTTATATTTCTTTGTGAATATCCTTCTGGAAATCCTTTTATGGCTCTGATCAATTCCCCGAAAATCTTTTACAAATTCATTGCAAATCTTTTGAAATACTCCTCGCAAAGTGAGCTGAATTATTTCTGTATTCCCTTGGAATAAACTCGGCGTCACCGATTTGAAATTTTTGGTCTGACCGAAAAGGATTCGGACCCACCGATCCATCTAATTCGGTGTCACCGATTTATCTTCCAGGACATCAACTTCTGCAGCTCCACTCAAATTTTAAATCTTAAAGGGGAGAAGACTCAAATTGTTTCTCTGAATGCTCTTATTTGCCCTATTGTGATTCTTAAGGATCCCATTTCTTTCTTTCTTTCTCTCTTTATTTCTTTCCATCTTTCCTGCCCTACCTAGTTTGCTGTCCTTTTCGGCACTTGATGTCAAAGGGGGAGAAGACTTAGGAGGAATAGGGGGAGTAGGGGAGAAGAGAAGACTTAAGGGAAGAAGAAAAGCAATCTTATCTTAAGGGGGAGAGAATCACATCAAAGCTTTGTCGTGTTTTACATTGGACATTACAATTGGCATCATTCTTTTGATTTTGCTATTTCCATCAAAACCCCTTGTTCTGATATCTTATGAAATCTTTTAGTTTAGGGGGAGAAGACTTAGAGGAATCGTCAATTGATATCCTATGAAAAGCAAAATCTCTCAGAGTTCATTGAAAATCTTTTAGTTTCGGAGACATGTTTGCTGATTCAAGCCTGTGCTCAATATGAGACACTCTTTATACATGTCCTCCCTGGCTTGGTACTCTTGATGTTCTTGCAGTTGGTTGAAGGAATACTCTTGTGTTATCTAACCTTGTTTTCCCAAGTTTATTCTTTCAGGTACAATGCCAAGGAACCTCAAGGTAAGTATATGCATCTTGCATAATGTGCATGATGGTGACTTGCTTGTAAATACTTGTTTGCAAGAAATCACCATGCACATACGCATTATCACTCACTTCCTTTCATCTGCTCTTATGCATATAGCCAGGCTGCATGTAGCACATCTTGCTTATCTCTCTTGTGTGCTTGTGGTAGTCCAAAACCATAATCTATGAAAATCTTGCACATTTGTAGGGGGAGCCTGTGTACTACATGCTTGTCAAAGCTTTCATGATAATTCTGTCTTTCTTTCAATAAGCTTTGATGTCTTGTTTAGTATAATTTCAGTGTGTTGCCATCAATTACCAAAAAGGGGGAGATTGAAAGCACATTTGCTCCCTGGGTGGTTTTGGTAATTAATGACAACATACTTTGTGGTTGGACTAATGCTTTTATCAAGTATGTTTCAGGAAATTCAATCACATTGGAATGGCAAGATGACTGAAGAAGTGGACCCCTCAAATGCTAAGGCAAGCATTGGCAAAAGCTCAAGACTCTATTTTTGGTTTAGTGATCCAAGATCACATTGAGTCCATAGGAAAGCCAATACTATTAAAAGGGGATGAGGTTGTGTTGATGATCTGGTTGCTCAAGTGCTTAGTGATTTAGCTCCTTCAACTATCAGCATCTTTCACTACTATACACACCCATAAGTAATCTCGGACAAACCGATTCTTCCAACTCAGTCCCACCGAGATGAACCACTTCAGCCATATTCCAAACCCTAGAAAAATCGGTCATACCGAGTTTGAGATCGGTCTCACCGAAACTGTACTGCCAACCTTCTGTAACCATTTCACATCATTTCGGAATAACCGAGTTTGTATTATCGGTCTCACCGAAATGGGCAAGCTTCTGTCTTGGCTCAAATCGGTCTCACCGATAATGCATTTCCGGTCTAACCGATTCTGGCATGTTCCTATTCTTTCTCAAATCGGTTCAACCGAGTTTTCTTTCTCGGTCTCACCGAAAACTCCAACGTTCATATCAGATACACTTTCGGTCCCACCGAGATGATATTTTCGGTCCCACCGAAAATCCCAACGTTCACTATATTTGAACTTTCGGTCTGACCGAGTTTTCACTTCGGTCTCACCGAGATTGGTCAAATGTGTGTGTAACGGTTGGATTTTGTGTGGAGGCTATATATACCCCTCCACCCCCTCTTCATTCGTGAGGAGAGCCATCAGAAAGTCTACCATTCCTACCATACACTTTCTGAGAAGTGAACTACCTACCCTTGTGTTGAGATCAAGTTATTCCACTCCTACCATATGAAACTTGATTTCTAGCCTTCCCAAGTTGCTTTCCACTCAAACCTTTCTTCCACCACAGCCATATCAGTGAGGAGAGTTGAGTGTTGGGGAGATTATCATTTGAAGCACAAGAGCAAGGAGTTCATCACCATCAACACCATCTATTACCTTTTGGAGGGTGGTGCCTCCTAGATTGGTTAGGTGTCGCTTGGGAGCCTCCGTCTTTGAGATGTGGAGTTGAACCAAGAAGTTTGTAAGGGCAAGGAGATCTCCTACTTCGTGAAGATCTACCCCGAGTAAGGCTAGTCCTCCGTGGGCGTAGGCCATGATGGAATAGACAAGGTTGCTTCTTCGTGGACCCTTCGTGGGTGGAGCCCTCCGTGGACTCGCGCAGCCGTTACCCTCCGTGGGTTGAAGTCTCCATCAACGTGGATGTACGATAGCACCACCTATCAAAACCACGACAAAAATCTCCGTGTCACCAAACTGCGTTTGATCTTCTCCACCTCTCTTTACTACATGTGCAATTTACTTTCCGCTACTATTACTCTAGAATTGCATGTGTAGTGTGATACTTGAATTGATCTTAATTGTGAAACTGCCAAAAACCTTGCTTAATCAAAAGGCAGATTTTTTTTATATTGTCAAGTAGTCTAATCACCCCCCCTCTAGACATACTTCTTCGATCCTACAACGTGAGACTGGTTCCACCGACAGACATGCACTAGATGCATAAGGTGGCTGGCGGGTGTCTGTCTCTCCCACTTTAGTCGGATCGGATTCGATGAACAGGGTCCTTATGAAGGGTAAATAGAAATTGACAAATCACGTTGTGGTTTTGGCATAGGTAAGAAACGTTCTTGCTAGAAAACCTATAGAAGCCACGTAAAACTTGCAACAACAATTAGAGGTCGTCTAACTTGTTCTTGCAGCATGTGCTATGTGATATGGTATGGCCAAGAAGATGTGATGAATGATATATGTGATGTATGAGATTGATCATGTTCTTGTAATAGGGAGTCACGACTTGCATGTCGATGAATTTGACAACCGGCAGGAGCCATAGGAGTTGTCTTAATTATTGTATGACCTGCGTGTCACTGAATAACGCCATGTAATTACTTTACTTTATTGCTAATCGTTAGCCATAGTAGTAGAAGTAATACTTGGCATGACGACTTCTTCAAGACACGATGATGGAGATCATGGTGTCGAGCTGGTGACAAAGATGATCATGGTGCCCCGAAGATGGAGATCCAAGGAGCAAGATGATATTGGCCATATCATGTCACTTTAATTGATTGCATGTGATGTTTATCATGTTTATGCATCTTGTTTACTTAGAACGACGGTAGTAAATAAGATGATCTCTCACTAAAATTTCAAGAATTGTGTTCCCCCTAACTGTGCACCGTTGCTAAGGATCGTTGTTCCGAAGCACCACGTGATGATCGGGTGTGATAGGTTCTAACGTTCGCATACAACGGGTGTAAGCCAGATTTACACACACAATACACTTAGGGTTCACTTGACGAGCCTAGCATGTACAGACATGGCCTCGGAACACGGAAGACCGAAAGGTCGAACATGAGTCGTATAGAAGATACGATCAACATGAAGATGTTCACCGTTGATGACTAGTCTGTCTCACGTGATGATCGGACACAAGCTAGTCGATTCGGATCATGTATCACTTAGATGACTAGAGAGATGTCAATCTGAGTGGGAGTTCATTAAAATTTGATTAAGATGAACTTAATTATCATGAACTTAGTCTAAAATCTTTACAATATGTCTTGTAGATCAAATGGCCCACGCTCATGTCACCCTCAACTTCAACGCGTTCCTGGAGAAATCCAAGCTGAAAGATGATGGTAGAAACTACACGGACTGGGTCCGTAACCTGAGGATCATCCTCATAGCTGCTGAAAGATCGTGGATGTCGCCTAGAGGGGGGGGGGGGTGAATAGGCGCTTTAAAATAATTACGGTTTCGGCTTGAACAAATGCGGAATAAACCTAGCGGTTAATTTGTCAAGCACAAAACCTACAACAACTAGGCTCACCTATGTGCACCAACAACTTATGCTAAGCAAGATAAACAACTAGGAGATAGCAAGATATATGACAAGAAACAATATGGCTATCACAAAGTATAGTGCATAAGTAAAGGGCTCGGGTAAGAGATAATCGAGGAACGCGGAGACGACGATGTATCCCGAAGTTCACACCCTTGCGGATGCTAATCTCTGTTTGGAGCGGTGTGGAGGCACAATGCTCCCCAAGAAGCCACTAGGGCCACCGTGATCTCCTCATGCCCTCGCACAATGCAAGATGCCGTGATTCCACTAAGGGACCCTTGAGGGCGGTCACCGAACCCGTACAAATGGCAACCCTTGGGGGCGGTCACCAAACCCGTACACTTTGGCAACCCTTGGGGGCGGTCACCGGAACCCGTCAAATTGCTCGGGGCGATCTCCACAACCTAATTGGAGACCCCGACGCTTGCCCGGAGCTTTACACCACAATGATTGAGCTCCGAACACCACAAGGTTGGGGCTATCTCCCCAACGACACCACGAAGCTTCACCACAATGGAATATGGCTTCGAGGTGACCACAACCATCTAGGGCACCCAAGCACCCAAGAGGAACAAGATCAAGGGTACCAAGCACCCAAGAGTAATAAGCTTCTCAACTTGTAACTTCCACGTATCACCGTGGAGAACTCAAACCGATGCACCAAATGCAATGGCAAGGACACACGGAGTGTCCAAGTCCTTCTCTCCCAAATCCCACCAAAGCAACTAATGCTAGGGAGGGAAATGAGAGGAAGAACAAGAAGGAGAACACCAAGAACTCCAAGATCAAGATCCAAGGGGTTCCCCTCACCTAGAGGAGAAAGTGATTGGTGGAAATGTGGATCTAGATCTCCTCTCTCTTTTCCCCCCAAAACTAGCAAGAATCCATGGAGGGATTGAGAGATAGCAAGCTCGAAGAAGGTCAACAATGGGGGAAGAACACGAGCTCAAAGGATAAGGTTCATTGGGGAAGAAGACCCCCTTTTATAGGTGGGGGAAAATCCAACCGTTATGCTCACAGCCCGCACAGAGCGGTACTACCGCTCCAGGAGCGGTACTACCGCTTAGGGCGGTAGTACCCCTTTGAAAAACAACAACGAGGAGGCAAAAAGGCCAGAAAAACCATCGGAGCGGTAGTACTGCTTGGCATCACGGTACTACCGCTACGGGTAGCGGTACTACTGCTAAGGGTAGCGGTACTACTGCTTGCGAGCGGTACTAAAAAATTACATCCGTGCCTACCACTGCTGGACTTGTGACGAGTTTTTGGTCCCGGGCGGAAGTAGCCACGGAAGTAGCCGCAGTAGTACTACTCCAAGCGGTAGTACCGCTCCCGAAAGCGGTAGTACCGCTCCCGAAAGCGGTAGTAAAAAATTACTTCCGCTCCAACCCGCGGTAGTACCGCTGCAGCCTTTTGAGTACACCAAAACGACAATAACTTTTGCATACGAACTCCGAATTCGATGAAACCAAGTTTGTTGGAAAGCTAGCGACAAGGGCTAACACAATCTTGATAGAAATATCAATAAGAAGCAAATTATAAAAGTCCCAAAAGAAAATGGTGAGAACCCTTCCTCGGATAAGATCGGTAAAACATCCAACACCGAAAACATCATAGAAGACGCATGTGAACTCCGTTTTCGATGAACTCAAGCTTGTCATCAAGATGACCATAAGCTCTAAGACTCACAAAGAGAACCAAATAAGAACCAAGAAACATGATGCAAGGATGCAATGGTTTGAGCTCTCTACTAATGATACGATCAAGCTACCAACTTGAGAGCCCCCCTTGATAGTACGGCAAACGATCCTATAACCCGGTCTCCCAACTACCACCACGAGACCGGTAAAATAGAAAACCTAT
Source organism: Secale cereale (assembly GCA_902687465.1). Classification (NCBI taxonomy): domain Eukaryota; kingdom Viridiplantae; phylum Streptophyta; class Magnoliopsida; order Poales; family Poaceae; genus Secale; species Secale cereale. The sequence continues at coordinate 384,621,010 of LR738715.1, read as the reverse complement.
CAAGGGCAAACCTTTTCTTTGCACAAATTCCACTTGAGCTAGATGTAGACGATCTTGATTTCCTCAAGTTGGACCACCTTTCTTGATTGCGTTGTCTCGGTGAAGACTAGTATATTGCTCCCCCATACTCCACTATGGGTGAGCCACTCTTCGGCATATCTTCACAAGTCCATTGTCACCATAATGGACGGCAAGCTTCAAGCACTTGATCTCTTCGTGATGCTCCACTTGAACTTGCACACCGCAACCTAACCCCACCAAGAACTCTCACGAAGACCATGGGTTAGTACACAAAGCGTGATTGACAATGCTTACCATACCATAGGATTGCTTGAACCCTCTCGGTACAGCTTCTACACTTTGTGTGTTGATCAACTTGATTCATTCTTTGACTTAGTTTTGATCAACCTTGAATCTTTCCAACTCTCTTCATTTGGATGATGTCTTGAAGGTAAACAAGAATGATCACAAACTCTTCTTCTTCAAGACATGCTTGCAATAAGCTCAACACCCACAAGACCAATCTTTGGATAATTCCTTAATAGCACCTTGGTCATCACAAACTCTCCTTGAAACCAACAAATAAACTCCAAGAAAAGCCTATGGAGAAACCCTTCAAATATAACTCAAGGCAACCATTAGTCCATAGAGATTGTCATCAATTACCAAAACCAAACATGGGGGCACCGCATGTTCTTTCAGCTGCCAAGAAAACTTATGTCCTAGATGCACCGCTAGGTGACGCTCCCGCCCCGGCAAACCAATATGTTATGAACGCTTGGCAGTCGCGTTGTGATGATTACTCCCTGGTTCAGTGCGGCATGCTTTACAGCTTAGAATCGGGGCTCCAAAAGCGTTTTGAGCACCACGGGGCATATGAGATGTTCCAAGAGCTGAAAATGGTTTTCCAAGCTCATGCCCGAGTCGAGAGATATGACGTCTCCGACGCATTCTATAGCTGTAAGATGGAGGAAAACAGTTCTGTCAGTGAGCACATCCTCAAGATTTCTGGGTTGCACAACCGCTTGTCTCAGTTGGGAATGAATCTCCCAGACGAAGCGGTCGTTGACAGAATCCTCCAGTCGCTCCCACCAAGCTACAAGAGCTTCGTGTTGAACTTCAATATGCAGGGGATGGAGAAGTCCATTCCCGAGGTGTATTCGATGCTGAAATCAGCGGTGGTGGATATGAAGAAAGAACATCAAGTGTTGATGGTCAATAAAACCACTAAGTTCAAAAAGGGCAAGGGTAAGAAGAACTTCAAGAAGGACGGCAAGGGAGTTGCCGCGCCCGGTAAGCCTGTTGCGGGGAAGAAGCCAAAGTATGGACCCAAGCCTGAGACAGAGTGCTTTTATTGCAAGGGAATGGGTCACTAGAAGCGGAACTGCCCCAAATACTTAGCGGACAAGAAGGCCGGCAACGTCAAAGGTATATGTGATATACATGTTATTGATGTGTACCTAACCAGTGCTCGTAGTAGCTCCTGGGTATTTGATACCGGTGCAGTTGCTCATATTTGTAACTCTAAGCAGGAGTTGCGGAATAAGCGGAGACTGGCGAAGGACGAGGTGACGATGCGCGTCGGGAATGGTTCCAAGGTCGATGTGATCGCCGTCGGCACGCTGCCTCTACATCTACCCTCGGGATTAGTTTTAAACCTTAATAATTGTTATTTAGTACCAGCTTTGAGCATGAACATTGTATCTGGATCTCGTCTTATGCGAGATGGCTACTCATTTAAATCTGAGAATAATGGTTGTTCTATTTATTTGAGAGATATGTTTTATGGTCATGCCCCGCTGGTCAATGGTTTATTTTTGTTGAATCTCGATCGTGATGATACACATATTCATAGTGTGAATGCCAAAGGATATAAAGTTGACAATGATAGTCCCACATACTTGTGGCATTGCCGCCTTGGTCATATTGGTGTCAAACGTATGAAGAAGCTTCATGCTGATGGACTTCTGGAGTCTCTTGATTATGAATCATTTGACACGTGCGAACCATGCCTCTTGGGCAAGATGACCAAGACTCCGTTCTCCGGAACAATGGAGCGAGCAACCAACTTATTGGAAATCATACATACCGATGTGTGCGGTCCAATGAGTGTTGAGGCTCGCGGAGGCTATCGTTATGTTCTCACCCTCACGGATGACTTGAGTAGATATGGGTATATCTACTTGATGAAGCACAAGTCCGAGACTTTTGAAAAGTTCAAGGAATTTCAGAATGAGGTTGAGAATCAACGAGACAAGAAAATAAAGTTCTTACGATCAGATCGTGGGGGTGAATATTTGAGTCATGAATTTGGCACGCACCTTAGGAAATGTGAAATTGTTTCACAATTGACACCGCCCGGAACACCTCAGCGTAACGGTGTGTCCGAACGTCGAAATCGTACTCTGTTGGACATGGTGCGATCTATGATGTCCCTTACCGATTTACCGCTATCTTTTTGGGGTTATGCTTTAGAGACTGCCGCATTCACTTTAAATAGGGCTCCGTCGAAATCCGTTGAGACGACACCGTATGAACTTTGGTTTGGCAAGAAACTGAAGCTGTCGTTTCTGAAAGTTTGGGGTTGCGATGCTTATGTCAAGAAACTTCAACCTGAAAAGCTCGAACCCAAATCGGAAAAATGCGTCTTCATAGGATACCCAAAGGAAACGATTAGGTACACCTTCTACCACAGATCCGAAGGCAAGGTCTTTGTTGCCAAGAATGGATCCTTTCTGGAGAAAGAGTTTCTCTCGAAAGAAGTGAGTGGGAGGAAAGTAGAACTTGATGAGGTGACAGTCACCCCTCCTGGACCGGAAAGTAGCGCAGCGCAGGAAATTGTTCCTGAGGTGCCTGCGCCGACAAGGGAGGAAGTTAATGATGATGATCATGAAGAAACAGATCAAGTTACTACTGAACTTCGAAGGTCCACAAGGGCATGTTCCGCACCAGAGTGGTACGGCAACCCTGTCATGAATATCATGTTGTTAGAAAACGGTGAACCTTCGAACTATGAAGAAGCGATGGCGGGCCCGGATTCCAATAAATGGCTTGGAGCCATGAAATCCGAGATAGAATCCATGTATGAAAACAAAGTATGGACTTTGGTGGACTTGCCTGATGATAGGCACGCCATAGAAAATAAATGGATATTTAAGAAGAAGACAGACGCGGATGGTAATGTGACCATCTATAAGGCCCGGCTTGTCGCTAAGGGTTATCGACAAGTTCAAGGGATTGACTACGACGAGAATTTCTCTCCCGTAGCGATGCTGAAGTCAGTCAGAATCATGTTAGCTATTGCCGCATTCTATGATTATGAGATATGGCAAATGGACGTCAAAACGGCATTCCTTAATGGCTTCCTCAAGGAAGAGTTGTATATGATGCAGCCGGAAGGTTTTGTCGATCCATAGAATGCTGACAAGGTAAGCAAGCTCCAGCGCTCGATCTACGGGCTGGTGCAAGCATCTCGGAGTTGGAATATTCGCTTTAATGATGTGATCAAAGCGTTTGGCTTTATACAGACTTATGGAGAAGCCTGTATCTACAAGAAAGTGAGTGGGAGCTCTGTAGAATTTCTCATATTATATGTGGATGACATATTGCTGATGGGAAATGATATAGAATTCTTGGAAACTGTAAAGGCCTACTTGAATAAGAGTTTTTCAATGAAGGACCTTGGAGAAGCAGCTTACATATTAGGCATCAAAATCTATAGAGATAGATCAAGACGCCTCATCGGTCTTTCACAAAGTACATACCTTGACAAGATATTGAAGAAGTTCAATATGGATCAGTCCAAGAAGGGGTTCTTGCCTGTTTTGCAAGGTATGAGATTGAGCAAGGCTCAGTCCCCGACCACGGCAGAAGATAGAGAAAAGATGAGTGTCATACCCTATGCCTCAACCATAGGTTCTATCATGTATGCCATGCTGTGTACCAGACCTGATGTGAACCTTGCCATAAGTTTGGTAGGTAGGTACCAAAGTGATCCCGGTATGGAACACTGGACATCGGTCAAGAACATCCTAAAGTACCTGAAGAGGACTAAGGATATGTTTCTCGTTTATGGAGGTGACGAAGAGCTCGTCGTAAAGGGTTACGTCGATGCTAGCTTCGACACAGATCTGGATGACTCGAAGTCACAAACTGGATACGTTCATATTTTGAATGGTGGAGCAGTCAGCTGGTGCAGTTGCAAGCAAAGCATCGTGGCGCATTCTACATGTGAAGCGGAGTACATAGCTGCTTGCGAAGTAGCACAGGAAGGAGTCTGGATGAAGGAGTTCATCACCGACCTAGGAGTCATTCCAAGCGCGTCAAGCCCGATGACTCTCTTCTGTGACAACACTGGTGCTATTGCCATTACCAAGGAGCCCAGGTTTCACAAGAAGACCAAACACATCAAGCGCCGTTTCAACTCCATCCGGAATTATGTTCAAGATGGAGACATAGATATTTGTAAAGTGCATACGGATCTGAATATTGCAGACCCGTTGACTAAACCTCTTCCACGGGCAAAACATGATCAACACCAGAACTCTATGGGTGTTCGATTCATCACAATGTAACTAGATTATTGACTCTAGTGCAAGTGGGAGACTGTTGGAAATATGCCCTAGAGGCAATAATAAAAGTATTATTATATTTCCTTGTTCATGATAATCGTCTGTTATTCATGCTTGAATTGTATTGAACGGAAACAGCGATACATGTGTGAATATATAGACCACAATGAGTCCCTGGTAAGCCTCTAGTTACTAGCTCGTTGATCAACAGATGGTCACGGTTTCCTGACCATGGACATAGGATGTCGGTGATAACGGGATCACATCATTAGGAGAATGATGTGATGGACAAGACCCAATTCCGAGCCTAGCACGAGATCGTATAGTTCGTAATGCATAAGCTTTTCGGTGTCAAGTATTTATTCCTTAGACCATGAGGTTGTGCAACTCACGGATGCCGTAGGAATACTTTGGGTGTGCCAAACGTCACAACGTAACTGGCTGGCTATAAAGGTACGCAACGGGTATCTCCGAAAGTGTCTGTTGAGTTGGGACGAACCGAGACTGGGATGTTGTCACTCCGTATGACGGAGAGGTACCTCTGGGCCCACTCGGTAAGACATCATCATAATGAGCTCAAGGTGACTAAGGAGTTAGTCATGGGATGATGGATTACGGATCGAGTAAAGAGACTTGCCATGACGAGATTGAACAAGGTATCAGGAATACCGACGATCGGATCTCGGGCAAGTACCGTACCGATGGACAAAGGGAATAACATACGGGATTGAGTGAATCCTTGACACAGTGGTTCATCCGATGAAGATCATCGAGGAACACGTGGGAACCAACATGGGTATCCAGATCCCGCTGTTGGTTATTGACCGGAGAGTGGTCTCGGTCATGTCTACGTGTCTCCCGAACCCGTAGGGTCTACACACTTAAGGTTCGGTGACGCTAGGGTCGTAGAGATACATGCACGTGGAAACCCGAAAGTTGTTCGGAGTCGCGGATGAGATCTCAGACGTGACGAGGAGTTCCGGAATGGTCCGGAGGTAAAGAATGATATATAGGAAGTCTAGTTTCGGCTATCGGGTGAACTCCGGGGGTCACCGGGAGTGTCCCGGAACCACCGGAAGGGTCCCGGGGGTCCACCGGGTGGGGCCACGCATCCCGGTGGGTCCCCTAGGCCGCAAGGGGGAAGGTGCCAGCCCCTGGTGGGCTGGCGCACCACTTGGCCCCCCTCCATGCGCCTAGGGTTGAAACCCTAGGGGAGGGGGGTGCCCCCTATGCCTTGGGGGGCAAGTTTCCCCCCTAGGCCGCCGCCCCCCCTTGCAGATGGGATCTGCCGGGGCCGGCCCCCCTGGCCCCTATATATAGTGGGGGGGGGGGAGGGCAGTGATACGTATCAAACGTATCTACTTTTCCAAACACTTTTGATATTGTTTTGACCTCATTCTTGCATGATTTGGACTAAACTAACCCGGACTAACGCTGTTTTCAGCAGAGCTGCCTGTATGGTTTATTTGTGTGCAGGAAAACGGATTTTTAAGCATCTCAGAAAAATCCACGAAAAATCAAGAAAAATCCACGCACCCGAAGAAACAAAATGCCAGAAGTGGGGCCAGAGGGGGGCCAGGGGGTGCCCAGGCGCCCTGTGGGCGCGCCCCCCCTGGGCCGCGTCGGGGGGGGGG
>LR738715.1:384574278-384614795 GCA_902687465.1 Secale cereale | reverse complement strand
TGTTACGGTTCGGAACCGGCGATCCCAAAAGTGACAGCTTGGGACACCAAAGGGGATGGTCCGTAGTTTGAGGATTACATGTATCCATTGAGTTCATTGCTTTGTTCCGGTGCTCTTTGACAGGAGCACCTTAATATCCATTAGTTCCTTTTGGCCCCGTTCGTAGCGGGATGGTAGGACAAAAGATGTTGTGCAAGTTCTTATTGCAAGCACGTACAACTACTTACGGGATACATGCCTAATGTTTGATATTTGCCTAGATGATCATTACTTTTCCGTGTGCCGTGCCCCAAGTTAGAATCTATCTCATCCATACAGCGCCCAACCATCCATCTCCCTAGCCTACAGTATTTTAAACCTTGCTTGTCACTAGTTGTTACTTCTGCCATTTACTACCGCTATTTACTTTTGCTGTTTACTTTTACTATTACTATCATCACTATCATATCACTGTTACCACTTATCTTTTGTTGCAAGTTAGTATATTTCAGGTGCGGTTGAATTGACAACTCAACTGTTAAAGCTTATAAATACTCTTTGGCTCCCCGTGTGTCGAATCAATAAATTGGGTTATTCTTACCTGCGAAGACTATCTCGATCCCTTACGGTTGAGGGTTATCAAGCAGCCGCACCCCAAGCCTCTGGTGCCTCTCCCCCTCCCGTCACACCTTTCTACTCCTCCGCAGGGCGCCGGCGAAGCCCTGCAGGATTTCCCGCTGCATCCACCACCATGCCGTCGTGCTGCTGGATCTCCGATGACCTCTCCTCCCCCCTTGCTAGATCAAGAAGGAGGTGACGTTGCTGTACCGGACGTGTGTTGAACGCGGAGGTGCCGTCCGTTCGACGCTAGATCATCGGTGACGAAGAACGCGAAGAGTACGACTACTTCATCCACGCTTCTTCGAACGCTTCCGCTCGCGATCTACAAAAGGGTATGTAGATGCACTCTAATATGCTCGTTTCTAGATGTCTCCTTAGGTTGATCTTGGTGAAAGGGTAGAATTTTTTTGAATTCTGCTACGTTACCCAACAGAGACACCTTTTGTTGGGCAGAAAAGTCGACATCTTCACCGATCACAAGAGCTTGAAGTACATCTTCACACAGCCGAACCTGAACCTTCGCCAGACTCGTTGGGTTGAGATGATCCAAGAGTATGATCCAAGCATCGAATACACACCTGGCAAGGCCAATGTCATTGCAGATGCCTTGAGCAGAAAGGCGTATTGCAACAGTCTCCTTATCAAGCCGTTTCAGCCTGAGCTTTGTGAAGCATTCAGGAAGCTCAACCTCCAAGTTGTTCCGCAAGGCTTTCTTGCAAATCTTCAAGTTGCTCCTACCTTGGAAGATCAGATCCGTGAGGCCCAACTCAGTGATGCTATGGTGCAGAAAGTGAAACATGGTATTGCAAAGGGTACTCCCAAATACAAGTGCTATCGCGTTGATGAGAGAGATACCTTGTTCTTTGAGGACAGACTTGTGGTTCCCAAAGGTGATCTCAGGAAGCTCATAATGAACGAAGCACATGACTCCCTCCTGTCGATTCATCCTGGAAGTTCCAAGATGTACCAAGACCTCAAGCAATCTTACTGGTGGACTCGCATGAAAAGGGAGATTGCCCAATTCGTGAATGAATGTGATGTCTACAGGAGAGTGAAGGCAGAGCATCAACGTGCAGCCGGTCTCCTCCAACCTCTTCCTATTCCCGAGTGGAAATTCGACCACATTGAAATGGATTTCGTCAATGGGTTTCCCAAGTCCAAGAAAGGAAATGATTCTATCTTTGTGGTGATTGACAAGCTTACCAAAGTAGCTCACTTCCTTCCATTCAAAGAATCCATCAATGCAGCTCAACTGGCAGAGTTGTACACTTCCAGAATTGTGTCCTTACATGGCATTCCTCAAGTTATCTCCTCAGACCGTGGAAGTTTGTTCACATCCAAGTTCTGGGACTCCTTTCAGTCTGCCATGGGCACTAAGATCCGTTTCAGCGCTGCATTTCACCCTCAGACTAGTGGTCAAGTCGAAAGAGTGAACCAGATCCTAGAAGACATGCTCAGAGCTTGTGTCATCTCTTTTGGCATGAAGTGGGAAGATTGTCTTCCGTTTGCCGAGTTCTCTTACAACAACAGTTTCCAAGCAAGTGCCGGCAAAACTCCGTTTGAAATCCTCTATGGCAGAAAGTGCCGTACTCCTCTCAACTGGTCAGAGACTGGTGAACGTCAACTTCTTGGCAATGACTTGATCTCAGAAGCCGAAGAAATGTGCAAAGTCATACGTGAGAATCTCAAGGCCGCTCAGTCGCGTCAGAAGAGCTACTATGACGGCAAGCATCGTGATTTGGCCTTCAACATTGGTGATCATGTCTATCTCCGTGTTTCTCCTATGAAAGGCACCCAAAGATTTGGTATCAAAGGAAAGCTTGCTCCTAGATACGTGGGCCCTTTCAAGATCCTTGGAAAAAGAGGCGATCTAGCCTATCAACTTGAGCTCCCTTCCAACTTCGCTAATGTTCATGATGTGTTTCACGTGTCTCAACTCCGCAAGTGCTTCAAGACACCTGAACGCACCATTCCGTTTGAGGAGATTGATCTTCAACAAGACTTGTCTCACCGAGAGCATCACGTTGCTATTCTCGAAGAAACCGAGCGCAAGACCCGCAACAAGTCAATCAAGTTCTTGAAAGTCAAGTGGTCACACCATACCGACCGAGAAGCTACGTGAGAACGAGAAGATCACCTTCGTTCCGAGTATCCTTCCTTCTTCCAGTCCTAGATCTCGGGACGAGATCTTTTCGTAGTAGAGGAGAGTTTGTAATGCCCCGGATGTAACACTTTCCCTATATGGCAATATATAACTTTGGCTTCATCATTTCCGTTTCGGGTTCTTTGTCTTTTCGGGTTTCTTCATTTTGTCGCGTGCGTGTGTGCATTTCTTCCATGTCATGTTGTCTTGTGCATTGCATTGCATTTGTGTTGTCACTTGCATCCGGTCCCACTCGTCTCTTCCCGTTGTCCGTTTCGAGTTCATACGCTCTCACACGTGCCCGTGGCATCCCCGAGTCCTTCTTTCGTGTTTGGCCGTGTAACGTTTCCGGAATGACACGAGACTTGTCGTGCAATGTTGTTTTGGTATGTGTAGGCCGCCTGTCAAGTTTCGTCGCGTTTGGAGTTCATTTGATACTCCAACAGTTAACCTCGTGGGCTAAAAGTACCTCCTCTTTGAGGCCCAAGACCCCTCCACAACAGCCCACCAACCCAGCACAACCCTTCCCATCATCTCAGTCGTTGAAATGTGATCGCGTGGCCGAAAACCGCTCCCCATTTGGAGTCTCCTAGCTCCTTGTGCCTATAAAAACGTCCACCCCTCCATTTTCGTCCAAAAAACCCAGCCTCCTCCTAGCTCCAGCCGCGCCTTGTTTTCCATGCCGGGCGGACGTGTCCGTCCGCGCCGGACACAGCCACCGCCTCCCACCGCGCGGGCCCGCCGGGCCCGTCCCCGGCCCCCGCGGCCCACACCACCGCCGCGCCGCCTTCGAGCTCCCTCCGCCGTCCTTCTCCGCGCCGGCCGCCGCGCCGCCACCCGCAGGCGACCGGAGCGAGCTCCTCCGCCGCCGGCGCAAGGGCCCCAGGCTTCTCCGGCCGACCCCCAAGCCTCGCCGCCGGGCTGCCGCCGAGCTCCGCCGCCGGGCTCCTTTCGAGCTCCGCCACCGGGTCCCCGCACCGCCGCCCTTCAGCCTCCTCCGGCGGCCCCTCGCCGCCAGGCCTCGCCGGCCCCCTCGCGACGCCACCGGCGCCGACCCACCGACGGGATCGAGCGGATCCAGATCGGATCCACCCAGGCGCCTGGGTGCAAACCCTAACTGGCGGGACCCGTTGACCCACTTCGCCCACACCGACCCGTTGATCCGCTTCGTCCACACCGACCTGCGACCCGCGCCCGCGTTGACCAGAGAGGTTGACCCTCTGTTTTTTGTCTAAGTTCTTTTAGTTTTTCATTGTCTGATGCATTTTTGTGATGATGATAACTTTTACTGTGCTTGTCCGTTTTGTGCGTATGATATGTCAAAATGATCGTGGTGATGTGTACCATGTTTTGTTCCATTGTGTCATGCATGTTTGAGTCCATCTAGATGTCTTAATCTTCATGACAAGAGTGCTACATGTTATAAACTGCTGCTATTAGTTGTTTTCAAGCCATGTTTGAGATGTGATAACTTGATGCATGTTTATCCAAATGAAGCAAATGATATGTCCAAATGTTCATCTTGAGATGCTCTACATGTTGGTTGCTATAGCATGCATGTTAGAGTTCATATTTCCATGTTTATCCTGGTTGCAAGATGCTATGTGGCTGTTAGGTTTTGTAACTTGTTACGAGATGCCTAGTTGAGGAGCTCGTTGCTATTGATGTGGTCGTCCCCATGTTGCATGCTTATATGTTTTGGATTCCCCATCATGTGTTCTTTGCTATGGTGCAAAACACTTGCCATGATATGCTTTGAGGTGATTTAAACATGCTCACAAACATGCCATGATAATATTGCCGTTTTAACACTTAGTGAAATTTCACTAAGTATGGGATCTGTAATATCCGAACGCTATGTTTGCTTGTTGTTCTAGGCAAATCCATGATAGTTTTGGGGTGGCTATTGATCATTCCTTGTCGTATATGTTGTTGGATATCCCTCCATCCCCTCACATGCTCATTTGGTTTGCTGTAGCATATTTAACTCTTCCTCCCAAGTTGCTATAAAATATTGCTGTCAGGTTTTTATTGTCATGATCAAAATGTTGTAGCTTGTTGCTATTGATCCATGCCTCCAATGGAGATGCTCCAATGGAGTTGTTTGCTGTAGGATATGTCTACTTCATGTCCATGCTTCTTGTCACCATATTTGAGTGCTGTAGATTATATATTTCTTGCTCCGAAGTTGCTATGTGGCTGTTAATTTCAGCTTTGCATTGTTTCTTGTTTAGGGTGTATCTTTTAGTCCGTTGCTCCGTTTTGAGCAAGTCCTATATGAAACTTGTGTGATTTTGCATGTAGATTCATAATATCATCTTGTTAACATGTTTGGAGTATGTTTTGCTTGATGTTTGGGTGCTTCTTGCACCGTTGCCATGCTTATCTTGTTTTGATCATATCTTCTAGACCGTAGCTCCGTTTTAAACAAACTTTATATGAAACTTGACTAGAATTTCGTGTAGATCATCATGGTGCATGTTCACTTGCTGTTTAACAACTTTAAATTAAGGTTTGTTCAGATCTGGACTAATTTCAATCTATGCATATGAGGACTTAGCAGATTTGTCTTAAGTAGTTTCCAGCCTCATTTAAACCTGCTGTTTCTTGTGTTGTTTCTCTGTGCTGCCTAAGTTGCCATGTTTTGCATCCTAAATAGACTTGTCTTGCATCCTACTTGCTTGAGCATATATTGTCATGTTTCTTGTGCTGTTTCTCTGTGCTTCCTATGTTGTCTTGCTGTGCATCCTAAGTGCATCTGCAGTGCTTCCTTAGAGCATCAGCCATGCATCCTGTAGTTTGCGCATTGCATCTTGTTTGATTCCGTGCCTCGTGTGTTCTTGTGTTGAGTAGAGCCGGAAGCTGAGGCCGAGTACGAGAACGAGGTTACTACCGAGGTTGAGAATGAGGAGCCGTTTTACGATCCCATCGACGACTCGACAGGCAAGATGACCTGACCCAGATATCATTACTATCTTTTGCCTATTGCTAGAAGTCTCACTCTTTAGCTTTTGCCTCGATGCAAATGTTTTCCTGTCAGCCTCCTATTGTAACCATGAATCTGTCCAACCAACCTACCTATGCAAACCTTTGATTGGCTACGTAGGCTTCGCTCAGCCCCTCTTATAGCATTGCTAGTCGCAGGAGAAGATTTGAAGATTCTTGCTTCATGTTGAAGCTTGTTGGGATATCACACTATATAAACTCTTAAATGAAATCATCTATATATTGGTAATGGGTGGAAGGCTGAGCCTCTTGCTCGGTGATTTGTTCCACTCATGCCGCCCTAGGAACCGTATAAACCGGTGTTATGTTCCTTGATTTTGCGTTCCTCACACGGTTGGGGTTATGGGACCCCCTCGATAAACCGCTTAGCGCTAAGTCTTTTCCTGCAGGTCCCGACATTGGTACTCCATTTTCCTAATAACTAAAACTTGCATCGGGACTAGCTATCCCCTTTTATTAATCAACCCCCCGGGCCAGTGCTCCACATGAGTGTTGGTCCAAACTAGAGCACTGTGCGGGTCCGCCCCTTGGCAACTTGGGGTATCTGGTATCTGTACGCTTCGCTCATCCGGTCGTGGCCTGAGACTAGATACGCGCGGCTACTGTCAGGGTGTCGGCACGCCGGGAGGATTTGCTGGATTAGTCTTACCTTAGTCGGAGTATCTTGAGCACGGGATTCCGAGAATACTCGGGCCTTCCCACCTTGGAGTTGCGACTCCGTGGATCGTGGGCTTGTCATGGGCCAAGTTGGAACACCCCTGCAGGGTTTTGAACTTTCGAAACCCGTGCCCGTGGTTATGTGGCAGATGGGAATTTGTTAATATCCGGTTGTAGAAAACTTGACACCATGTTCAGAACACCCTACCAGCGTGAGTACCGTGACGGTCATTTTCCGAAAGGGGTTCGGGAAGTGAACACGGTGGGGTTATGTTTGACATGTTTAGATAGGATCACTTCGTGATCACCTTGTCGCTCGTGGCACTTCTCTTCTCACTCTTATCACGTAAGCTAGTGCTAGTGCTGCTGCAGCCTTTTATTCTTTCTTCAGCCTTGTTCCACACCCAAGGCTTAGATAGTTCTGTTACCCGGAAACGGGATTGCTGAGTCCTCCGTGGCTCACAGATTCTACACCACACCAGATGCAGGTACCATGGTGAGCTACTCAGGTGACGGCACAGAGCTATACTGGGAGTACGATGAGGAACGTAGCCGTTACTATGTGCACTATCCCGACGATCAGTAGTGGTTTCTACTAGGGGCGATCCGAACCTGTGGCTTAATGTATTTTGGTATCTTTCATTTGGATCTTCACCCGTAGTCGGGTTGTGATGTTATTTGAATGATGTTTGTCTATGTAATGAATTGTGTGACGTGGCGAGTGTAAGCCAATTATCTCTTTTACTTTTCATCCCTATTTTTACATGAGATGTGCAAAGATATCGAACTTGAGATCATTCCAGAATGGGCTTATACCTTTAAGTCGTGCCTCGACACGTAGGAGGTATAGTCCCATCCTGGGCATTACAACATGTTGTTGATTTACACCACAATTAGTACTCAGAGAAACCAACATCCATCGAATCCATGCAAAAGAAATAATAAATTAATGCCAGGCATAGCTGGAGGTATACCCAGGCATATGAGTCTGTGGATTGTACAAATGTTCCATGCATCTGGAATTAGACATGGAACAAAAGTCTGTGAAGTATTTTTGTCCTGGATGACATAAATAAATTGTTGCATAGTTTGCATTAGAAATCACCTCACATATATACATGTATGCAATATTTTTGGTTGTATCCAAGGTAGTCATGTCCTCATCATCCTCCCTTTTCTTGAGAATAAAACCGTCATCGGCGTTGCTTAATCTGAAATTTGGGTAAGAAAATAGACAAGATGTACATGTTGTATATGTATATGTCATCCATTTTTACTTCCCTTAATTTTCGCACATATGACACATGTATAGATGAGTATCTTTCGTAGTTCATAAAATATAAAGCCAAAATAATGTGGACCGAACCTCGATGGTGAGATTCAATCTGTAGTTGCGGCCCGATCTTTCACGACACTCCACCACCAATAGCAGCAACCTCTCGCCCGCGCACGCAATGTACACGAAATAGAGGGTTTGAACCTTGCGGCTCAACACGAGAAAACCGATCTCGACGACGGTACTCACGCGCAAAACAGTTTCCTCATAGAGAAATCGCAACACAGAGGTTTTCTAAAGCTTCCTCCAAAACTTAGGAATATTTAGACAGCTTCCCCCAAAACTCGATACGGGTATTTACCCTAACAACACGTTGCGTCTGTTCATCAAAATATAACCCGTCCTTACAATTTCCGTACCCTGACTATTTATATTAACTGACCTCCTAACTTGGTTGTCAAGCAACCAAACTCACGCCATGTATAAAAAAAGAAACAAAGATTAAAACAATCTGGACTCTGCTTCTATAACTAATAAACCGACTCAGTTTTGGTTCCCGTAAAATTAGGCAGGACTTCTTCTCTCTTTGCATGGTAGGTGGGCCCCAGCCAATTTCCTTCAACGAGAGTAGACTCCATGCATCACGTATTCTACTTGCACCTTCCTTGTATTTCTTCCCTGAAAGTATCAAAACCATGAATCCTTCCTTAATTCTTCCTTTAACTCCTTTTATATCTCCAATTAAATAGTCATAATTCTTAGTTGCATGCACCGATTGAATTTTGCCTCCTACAAATGAAACGGAATAGCAATCTAGGATGCCTTGTCTCTCATGTTTGTCTCTCTTTGTTTCTTGCACCTCTGTACACATGTCAAATTCTGAGATACATCTCATCTGGTCCTGAACTTGAACAGGTTTCTTTGCTTGGCCTATACCAACTATGTGCAATGCATCAACGTGCATGCAAGCATTAAGTAGTGTACGCTCATCTTCATAACCTGACTGTAGGTTCTCCGTGGCTTCAGGCAAAACATCCACAAACTTTGTATTTATATTACAGCGGGTCGTATCATCCTCTCCTCCTTGAAACGAAACCGTCCTCGGTTTCAAGTCAATCTCTTCAACAATATTTGTATTTGCAGTTTTTACGACGCATGGAAAAATTTCAGCAACCTCAAGCTTCTTGTTCTTTACTTCTGATGCAGCCTGAGCAATATCCCACTTCTTGCGATCAGCCATATACTTCTCTGATGTGTACGAATCAAGTCGTACGAATTTTCCTCCACGAACGAAAGAAAATTTGCCAACTGAATGATATGTCAACTTTCTTTTATCTGTCCATGGTTTTCCTAGCGGTATCGAACAAGTATGCATGTGCATAGGAAGCACCTCACACATGACTAGATCACCATATCCTCATAGAATAAACCGTACATCAACGCGATGCATGATCTTGACAAATTTTTCCTTCCAGCAAAGCTTATATGGTTCTGGATGTTCAATCAACGGCAGGTTCAAAGCATCTACCATAGTCTGACTCACTAAATTCATCCCAGAATAGCAATTCATCAAGGTTGCGCAACTCGTCGGCCCTACACGCACACACATAAAGCATTGGTACCACCGCAAGGCACGCAATGGATCCTTCTCCGCCGACATCATCATTTGCGAGCTACAATCTTTCCTCATGGTAAAAAAATTCAATAGAACTCGAAGATAAAATTTGTATCGTGAACAACCTTGCTCTGAATACCACCTGATGTGGACCGAACCTCGATGGCGAGATTCGATCTGTAGTTGCGGCCCGATCTTTCACGACACTCCACCACCAATAGCAGCAACCTCTCGCCCGTGCACGTGATGTACACAAAATAGAGGGTTTGAACCTTGCGGCTCAGCACGAGAAAACCAATCTCGATGACGGTACTGACGCGCAAAGCAATTTCCTCACAGAGAAATCGCAACACAAAGGTTTTCTAAAGCTTCCTCCAAAACTTAGGGATTTATAGACAGCTTCCCCCAAAACTCGATGCGGGTATTTACCCTAAAAACACATTGTGTCTATTCACCAAAATATAACATGTCCTTACAATTTACGTACCATGACTATTTATATTAACTGACCTCCTAACTTGGTTGTTAAGCAACCAAACTCACGCCATGTATAAAAAAAAGAAACAAAGATTAAAACAATATGGAATCTGCTTCTATAACTAATAAATTGACTCAGTTTTGGTTCCCGTAAAATTAGGCAGGGCTTCTTCTCTCTTTGCATGGTAGGTGGGCCCCAGCCAATTTCCTTCAACGAGAGTAGACTCCAAGCATCACGTATTCTACCTGCACCTTCCTTGTATTTCTTCCCTGAAAGTAACAAAACCATGAATCCTTCCTTAATTCTTCCTTTAACTCCTTCTATATCTCCAATTAAATAGTCATAATGTTTAGTTGCATGCATCGATTGAATTTTGCCTCCTACAAATGAAACGGAATAGCAATCTAAGCTGGCTTGTCTCTCATGTTTGTCTCTCTTTGTTTCTTGCACCTCTGTACACATGTCAAATTCTGAGATACATCTCATCTGGTCCTGAACTTGAACAGGTTTCTTTGCTTGGCCTATACCAACTATGTGCAATGCATCAGCGTGCATGCAAGCATTAAGTAGTGTACGCTCATCTTCATAACCTAGCTGTAGGTTCTCCGTGGCTTCAGGCAAAACATCCACAAACTTTGTATTTATATTACAGCGGGTCGTATCATCCTCTCCTCCTTGAAACAAAACCGTCCTCGGTTTCAAGTCAATCTCTTCAACAATATTTGTATTTGCAATTTTTACGACGCATGGAAAAATTTCAGCAACCTCAAGCTTCTTGTTCTTTACTTCTCATGCAGCCTGAGCAATATCCCGCTTCTTGCGATCAGCCATATACTTCTCTGATGTGTACGAATCAAGTGGTACGAATTGTCCTCCACGAACGAAAGAAAATTCGCCAACTGAATGATATGTCAACTGTCTTTTATCTGTCCATGGTTTTCCTAGCAGTATTGAACAAGTACGCATGTGCATAGGAAGCACATCACACATGACTAGATCACCATATCCACATAGAATAAACCGTACCTCGATGTGATGCATGATCTTGACAAATTTTTCCTTCCACCAAAGCTTATATGGTTCTGGATGTTCAATCAACGGCAGGTTCAAAGCATCTACCATAGTCTGACTCACTAAATTCATCCCAGAATAGCAATTCAGCAAGGTTGCACAACTCGCCGGCCCGACACGCACACGCGTAAAGCATTGGTACCACGGCAAGGCACGCAATGGATCCTTCTCCGCCGACATCATCATTTGCGAGCTACAATCTTTCCTCATGGTAAAAAAATTCAATAGAACTCGAAGAAAAATATTGTATCGTGAACAACCTTGCTCTGAATACCACCTGATGTGGACCAAACCTCGATGGCGAGATTCGATCTGTAGTTGCGGCCCGATCTTTCACGACACTCCACCACCAATAGCAGCAACCTCTCGTTCGCGCACGCGATGTACACGAAATAGAGGGTTTGAACCTTGCGGCTTAGCACGAGAAAACGAATCTCGACGATGGTACTCACACGCAAAACAATTTCCTCACAGAGAAATCGCAACACAGAGGTTTTCTAAAGCTTCCTCCAAAACTTAGGGATTTTTAGACAGCTTCCCCCAAAACTCGATACGGGTATTTACCCTAAAAACACATTGTGTCTATTCATCAAAATATAACATGTCCTTACAATTTCCGTACCATGACTATTTATATTAACTGACCTCCTAACTTGGTTGTTAAGCAACCAAACTCACGCCATGTATAAAAAAAAGAAACAAAGATTAAAACAATCTGGACTCTGCTTCTATAACTAATAAACTGACTCAGTTTTGGTTCCCGTAAAATTAGGCAGGGCTTCTTCTCTCTTTGCATGGTAGGTGGGCCCTAGCCAATTTCCCTCAATGAGAGTAGACTTCATGCATCACGTATTCTACTTGCACCTTCCTTGTATTTCTTCCCTGAAAGTAACAAAACCATGAATCCTTCCTTAATTCTTCCTTTAACTCCTTCTATATCTAGAATTAAATAGTCATAATTCTTAGTTGCATGCACCGATTGAATTTTGCCTCCTACAAATGAAACGGAATAGCAATCTAGGCTGGCTTGTCTCTCATGTTTCTCTCTCTTTGTTTCTTGCACCTCTGTACACATGTCAAATTCTGAGATACATCTCATCTGGTCCTGAACTTGAACAGGTTTCTTTGCTTGGCCTATACCAACTATGTGCAATGCATCAGCGTGCATGCAAGCATTAAGTAGTGTACACTCATCTTCATAACCTGGCTGTAGGTTCTCCGTGGGTTCAGGCAAAACATCCACAATCTTTGCATTTATATTACAACGGGTCGTATCATCCTCTCCTCCTTGAAACAAAACCGTCCTCGGTTTCAAGTCAATCTCTTCAACAATATTTGTATTTGCAGTTTTTACGACGCATGGAAAAATTTCATGTGACGCCCGAAGACCGACGTCCCAGAAGATTCCAGAAGATTCCAGAGATTCCATGTGTTCCGGGATCTCCCGTGTGTTTCATTTGTGCTTGTGTTATTTATTTTTGCATTGCATCATGTCATCATGCCATCATGTCATATTTCTTTGTAACTCAACCTAAATAATTGTGTGGACCGTCGGTCCATTTAAATCGAGGGAAATGTGACTTCTCTTTAAAACATATCCTCCCAATATTTAGGGAGCTATATTAAATTATTCCAATTGTTTGGAATTCACCATAACACACTTGCAAATTTCCCCATGCCTCTTAATTCAAGTTTCACCGTCAAAACCCTCCCTATATTTCTTTTCTCGTTTATCGAGGTTCCTCCAAAAACCCTCCAACAATTTTAATTAATTCCTTACATGTTGTGAGTCCAAGGAATTTTACCCTATGCCTCAATCCTATTCAGATCACCTCCTTCCTTTTCTTTCTCCTTGCTATTTTCTGTTTTTTTGGGAAAACAGCAGCAGTTAAAAAAAAAAGAGCCCAGCTCGCAGCCAGGCCTTCCCTCTTCCTGGCCCAGTCCGGCCCATCTGGCCTCCACGGCCCGCAACGCTTCCTAACCCTAGCTCGCTCGGCATCGCTCTCCCCTCGCTCGTCCTTCTCCCTCGCGCCGCCAGTTTCCCACCTCGCTGTCTCGCTTCCCTCGCAGCGCCCCGAGCCTCACCTCTCGAGCCCTCCACCTCTCTCGCTCGCGGCCCCCTCGCCCCTCTGCCCGATTCCTACGTCGACGCCCCGCGAGCACCCCCGCAGCGCCGTGGCCTCCATCTCCAGCCGCCCTGCCTCCGCACCGTGGCCTCCTCCTCTCCAGCGCCGCATCGCGCCTCCCTCCGTCCCGGCGCGCCAAGCCGCCACCTCGCCTGCGACCCGCCCCAGCACCGAGCGCAGCGCCCCGCACCATTTCCTGCGCGCCCCAAGCCGACGTGTCGGCCAGGCCCGCCTCCTCGTCAGCACCTCGCCTCGTCCATCTCCTCCGCGGCCGTCCAGCGCGGCCACCGCTGCTCCTCCCGGCCGCCCAAGTCCGACGCCCCGGTCTGCTCCGCTCCTCCCGACGTCCAGGTGCAGCCGGTCGCCCCTGTCTCCCGCCTTGGACGCCTTCCGATCGCCGGAGCCAGCACCGCAGCTCCCTGCGCGCCAGGCCCCTGCCTCATCATCCTCGCCTCGCCTCCAGCCAGGGCCGGCCGGAACCCACGCCATCCGCCTCCAGGCCGAGCGGCCTTGCCGCCCGTCTCGACTGCCGCTGCCATGGCCTCGTCACCTTGCTGCCGTTTTTTCCTGTTGTTGTGGACACTGCAGTTGCAACACCCGTGGGCGCCGAGTTACCCTTCCGGATTCGTCAAGTTCGACTACACGATGAAACACCAAGTACCCCTTCATTTTTGTCAAGACCGGCAAGTTGAAGACCCAAGTACCACGACGACCGAGTACGTCTACCGTCGCCAAGTCCCGAGACCGACAAGTTCCACGACGACCGCGAGTACCACTACATCAACGTGAACGACTACCCTCGCCGAAGACCCATGAACGAAACGTCAAGTTCCACTACCGTCGCCGACGAACCATGTACCACTACCGTCGCCCCGAAAATGTCCGATGCCGCGACAAGTACCCCGACACGATAACATGAACGACTACTTCCCTCTACGAACGTGTACCCCGACCGCCTCGAGAACGTCTACTTCCACTACGTCCCTCGACGATCTCGAACCTCCCCAGAACGAATGCTTCGAAGGTATGACCCGAGACGATGACCCGTGGATGCATGTGTTGTATGAAATGTTACCCTTGTGTGCATCGTGCCCGTTTCGTCTTTTGTCGTGCTCTTCGGTTGCTTCGTCGCCAACCCGTGGGAACCCGGTGACGGGATCACCCCACCTTTCAACTTGTTTGACTCGTTCACGCCATCTTTTCTTTTGCTCCGGACTCTCAACGAGTTACCGGAACCGAGATGTTGCCGTTGCATCATTTTCGTAATGTTGCCGTGGCACCTTTTCCTTCCACCACGGTGACATATATTCCTTATCTCTTCATGTTAACCTTTTAATAAAATTTGCATAAAACTTGATCATGCCATCCGCATCATGTTAACAACACTTAAAACGTTTAATTATTGTTGCTTAAATAATTGCTAAACATGCTCATGGGGATTTTCCGGAATTGTTGTTGTTATTTTCCGGCCTTATTTAAATTGCCTAAATAGGTAGTTTGCTTTTGCTTCACCTCTTTCCATGTTAACAAACATTTAATCTTGTCTTGTAAATAAATGAGAGTCAACTAAATAATTAATATGTGGTGTTTCGTCAATATGCAACTCGTTGCATATTGAGCTCCACTTAACTTGTAGTTTTGTTTGTGCTCATTGCCATGCCATGCATAATTAAACCGGACATGCATCATACTTGGATGTGCATCGTATTCCATGTTTATGATTGTGTGTTTACCGTGTTGTTTGCTTCTTTCCGGTTGCTTCTCTTATTAGCTTCGGTTTCGTTCCGGAGTTGTGAGGATTCGCTCGACTATGTTGCTCCGTCTACTTCATGACTTGTTCTTCTCCCTTGCGGAATCCCAGGCAAGATGATCATACCCTTGGATACCTTTACTACCATTGCCATGCTTAGTTGTCTCGATGCTATCGTTACATGTCGCGCTACCCATCTTTTATGTCAGCCTCTCCTTGTTGCCATGAAACCTCTAACCTTTGAAACCTTCCTAGCAAAACCATTGTTTGGCTATGTTACCCGCTTGCTCAGCCCCTCTTATAGCGTTGTTAGTTGCAGGTGAAGATGAAGATCGTTCCAGGTGGGAACTTCTTGTTGGAATATCACAATATCTATAATTATTATTAACACACCTATATACTGGGCATGGGTGGAAGGCTTGGCCTTTTGCTCGGTGTTTTGTTCCACTCATGCCACCTTAGGCGCCGATAAACCGGCATTATGTTCCTTGATTTTACATTCCTTACACGATGGGTGGATGGGGACCCCTTGACAATTCGACTTTGAATAAAACTCCTCCAGCAAGGCCCAACATTGGTTTTAATTTGCCTCATAATAACAACTTAATTAATTAAATTAAATTTGCATAGGGGGTCGCGTCCCCGGGTTCTTAATTCTACATAGCAGGGGGGGCCAGTGCTGATGGTGTTGGTCCCAAACGGGGGTTCTGCGGGGCCGCCACGGGGAAACTCGAGGTATCTCGTATAACCTGTAGAATCGCCCATCCGGTCGTGGCCTGAGACGAGATACGCGCGGCTACTATCAGGGTGTCGGCACGCCGGGAGGTCTTGCTGGACTTGTTTTACTATTGTCGAAATGTCTTGTGCACCGGGAAGCCGAGCCTGATCGGATTTCCCTAAGATAAGGAGTGATGATATTATATTTATCGCTTCAGCTAATCGTGAGAGCTTGTGATGGGCTAAGTTGGGACACCCCTGCAGGGTTATGATCTTTCGAAAGTCGTGCCCGCGGTTATGTGGCAGATTGGAATTTGTTAATGTCCGGTTGTAGAAAACTTGTCAGAGGATCCGAAGTAAAACACACAACTGTGTGAGTAACCGTGACTGTCTCTTTTCATTTTGAGAAGAGAACACGGTGGGGTTATGTTTGACTCGTATGAAGTTCAGGATCTTTAGCGATCACTACTATTTGCGACCGTTTGCGTAGATGCTCATCTTATTCTTGTACTCGTAAGTTAGCCACCATATTATGCTTAGCCACCGCTGCAACCTCACCACTTTACCTCCTTCCTACCCTCAAAGCTTTGCTAGTCTTGGTACCCATGGTTATGGGATTGCTGAGTCCTCGTGGCTCACAGATACTACAACACCAGATGCAGGTTCAGCCGAGAATGATGCAGAAGATGGTTCAGAACTTCCCTGGGAGCTCGATGAAGAGCGTGGCCGTATGCTTGTGACGTTTTCGACGATCAGTAGTGGTTTCTACTAGGATTCGATGTAGATCTGTGGTTTAACGTTATGTTTGGTATCTTGTCTTTTGGATCTTACCCTTAGATGGGCTGTGATGTTTATTTGGATGATGTCTTGCTTATGTATTGTATTTGTGTGAAGTGGCGAGTGTAAGCCAACTATCCTTTCAGTTTTCCATCCCTATTTTTACATGAGATGTGCAAAGGTACCAAACTTGCGATCATTCCAGAATGGGCTTATATCTTTAAGTCGTGCCTCAACACGTAGGAGATATAGTCCCATCCTGGGCATTACAAGTTGGTATTCAGAGCCTTCTCCGACCTAGAAGCCCCCACTGATTGATCGAATCGTTGACGGTTGAGTCTAGGCACACACTTGAAAATGTTTTGAGTCCTATATATATCGGAGAGTAGGATTTCTTTGCTCCTCATCTATTTTTATTCTGGTGAGGACTCCTGACGATTACTCTTGTCTCTTCTACTCTCAAAAATCGCACCAAATTTTTTTTAGGATCACGCGAGTATTGTTTGGATTGTTCCGATGTCTTTGTGACGAGAACATTGTTCTCGATGCCTCCTGTCATTTAGGGGTTGTGGCAGTGTCCCGGGGAGTTGAGCTCCGAGGTGTTGTCATCACAAATATATCGCAGCAGTTCTAGAATACTTAAGACGGCCGACATCGAAAACTCTCCTATGCGGTTAGTGGCAAGATAACCCCGACATCACCCAGTACTGGGGAGGTAGTTCGGGAGTATTGCCATAGCTTGTATAGTGGATGCGTTTCGAAGGTCCGAGGTAAACGGTTTCCGGAGATAACTGGTTATGTGTTGAAGGATGGATACAGCTGGATGTAGGATTAGAGTTGAGTGCGCGATGCTTCCCCTGTATCCCCAACACCTGATTGCATAACTGGAAACTTTCGGAAATTAATAGGTGGGTTCATCCAGTAGTTCTAGGCATTCTTCCAACGAATGCATGATATGAAGTTCGGGGTTCTACATTGAGTGAAGTGGTTTTATGGGCTTGTTCCGATCGGGAGTTGCATCTTAAAGGGTCCTTGGCTATGCTGATCCGGGGATTGCAAAACCCTTTTGTAACACGTTCCATGAGCTTTCAGCACGAATATG
The DNA here is from genome assembly GCA_902687465.1 of Secale cereale. Taxonomy (NCBI): domain Eukaryota; kingdom Viridiplantae; phylum Streptophyta; class Magnoliopsida; order Poales; family Poaceae; genus Secale; species Secale cereale. The sequence continues at coordinate 384,597,477 of LR738715.1, read as the reverse complement.
TGGAATGAAGCTTCTATCTTGTATTTGTTCTATCTGCTCCTTGTTGCTTTATTTATCTTTTGTTCTCCCAAGTGGCTTCTCGACAAGTTGATGTACCTGCGTAATTCATTTGTTCAATTCTCTGTTCGGATAGATATGTTGCAACATAATCTTCTTCATAAACATATCTATCCTTTGTTTTGATTTGATCCTGGTATTCGAGTTGCTTCGATGTCAAGTGTTGATTCCATACCTTCCTAATCGGTGTTCTCATATTTCTATGGGAGTACTAATTCTTCTTGATCATCAAGATCTTCATGTAATCCTTTTCAACCGGTGTGCCTTCTCTTCAAGTTTTTCCATACGGACGCCATTGAGAAATCTGACGATTTGTCTGTTTCATTCATTCCAAGTTGTCTTTGTTTTCCCCACCCCCCCACCCTTCTTCTTCTTGGAGCCAGAAATTCTCAGATGAAGTATCCATTTTATTCATGTGATATTTCTTCATTCTTTTCCTTCAATGTTCTTATCCGGTGGTTTATCGTGAAGATGCTCAAGAGCTTCAAGTTCATCATTCTTGATTCTAATATTCTTGTTCCGGTGCACTAATTAATCACTCTTCGCTTGCTATTCATACCCGGAGTGCTGAAGATTCATAATTCCATTCTTAATCCGTTCAAACTATTCTGAGATTCAAGCCATTTAATTCAACTGGTGCAATATCTCTTAAGCAATCTTTTTCAACGGTGATTTCTTTAGTGGGCCCTAACCCACAGGTCTTTCTCCAGGATCTTACCTGACTCTTCTAATTTTTCTGGAGTTATACTCAAATTCTTTTCAAAGTGTGACGTAAGAATGATTTCCATCAGTCACATGCCTTCTCCAGGACCGCTTTAAAATTCTTTTTCTTCGTTGGTTCAACCTTTTAATTCTTCATTCCGGAGTGCTCAACAATTCTTATGGCATTTCTCATCTTCATTCTCAACATTTGGAGACCGGAGAAGTGTTTCTCTTAAATTTTGACCCGTTCTCTTGATGAGTTGTGGTTCTAGCTTCATGCCATCCTCATAATTGTTTTCGATTGTGGGAATTGTTTTCATGCCCCTCCAGAGCATTTCATGAATTCTTTTCCTTGTGATCCTCCGAAGGCCATCATTTCAGAAGATTTCTTCGTTCTCAGTTTTCAACTTCGTCCTCCAACTATTCTTCATTGATGCCTCTTCGTTCGTCTCCATATTTTTTACGGTGGTTCTTTCAAGATTTCTCTTCCGTTGTTATTGTATTAATGCATTTGTTCTTTTCATAATCCTACCGGTGATTCGTTGATTACTTTCTCAAGTTTGTCCGAGATCTCTCTTTAATTCTTTGCAATGAGAATAAGTAGTATGCCAAATCCATTGCTTGTCGCCAATTTTAATTGGTGAAGGAGATGCATGACACAATTCTTATTCTTATTCCTTCAAGGTGATTTGATTCTTTTGTTTGGAGCTTGTTCATCATATCATATTCTCGGTTCTAAGTTGTTCATCTTGTTTTTCCGGAGCTCCAAGTTATTTTAATTATATCATTTCAAACCTCCATCTAATTCATCACAGGCCTTGAATCTTATTCTTTTCATCTTTCACTTCTCATGCTTTCATTACCTGAGTTTTCATGGTGGTTCATCATGTTTTAATTCATCCTCGAAGTCTTCATCAAGATTCTCGTTGGAGCTCAAGCATTCTTCACCATGATTTCCAAGTGCAATTCTTTCTACCTTATCGTTTGAGATGGTGGTATGTCATTTTTGACAATTTCCTTTTGTGTTTCATGATTCACAAGTTGTCAGGAATGAGATATTTAAAACCCATCAATTTCTTTGTTCAGGAGATCTTTCCAACCCTTCAATTTATTCGTTGGATTTATCTTGGGTTATAATTCACCTAAAAGCTTTCCCTAAGGATTGTTGCTAATTATGGTGCTTATAAATGACCCAAGTTCTTCTTTTATCATTCCGATGAAATAAGTTTTTCGTCTCCTTGTTGATCTCAATCCATTCAATTGTTTCCGTTAGTGGCTGGTTGTCACCTCTTAATTTTGAGATGTTTTCCGTAAGCCCACATCAAGCTTATTCGTTTCGTTGTTGATTTTCCATCAACCCCATTCAACCCTTCTTCGTAAGGATGATTTTCTTATTCATTTTGAGAGAGGTTGTCATTTCCTTCTCCGTTCTTTCTTCCCAACGATCTTGCATATATTCTTTCGTTCCGGAGGCTTTGTGATGTTGCTCTCTTTGACCATCATCTCGTTTTTATCAAGATCATATTCTCCCTTGCTTGTCATTTAACCGGAGTGTTGTATTCTTCATTCAAGTTCCCTCATCTTATCAAGTTTTAACTCTTTCAACCGGAGTGCTGTCTGAATCCTTCTTACCCCTTGTGCCATTCTTTCAATTGGTTCAGAGGCTGTGTGTTGTTGTTTTCATCAAGTATCTTCCCTTCTCCTCAAGTTCTTGTTAATTCCTTCCATTTTCAGACGGAGTGCTGTCCAAATTCTGTCATTCTTATTCCTTGGCTATACCATTGCGGTTTCATATTCTTTGATCCGTGAGCTCTTGTTTCATGTCTTTCACCTGCAAGGTTCTCGTAGTGCTCCTTGTTCCTCTTTTCTAACGGAGTGTTTCATCTTCATTCGTCTCTGTTGTATTCTTCTTTCAATTGGCCAACCTCTCAAGGTTCGTGGTTTCACTCGTTTGTCGAAGAAGCAACTTTGTTTTACCTCTTCCTCTTCCGGTTTTTTACCCGGTGCCATCTCTAGGATCTCGGGTCGAGATCCTCTGTTAGTGTGGGAGAGTTGTGACGCCCGAAGACCGACGTTCCAGAAGATTCCAGAGATTCCAGATGTTCCGGGATCTCCCGTGTGTTTCATTTGTGCTTGTGTTATTTATTTTTGCATTGCATCATGTCATCATGCCATCATGTCATATTTCTTTGTATCTCAACCTAAATAATTGTGTGGACCGTCGGTCCATTTAAATCGAGGGAAGTGTGACTTCTCTTTAAAACATATCCTCCCAATATTTAGGGAGCTATATTAAATTATTCCAATTGTTTGGAATTCACCATAACACACTTGCAAATTTCCCCATGCCTCTTAATTCAAGTTTCACCGTCAAAACCCTCCCTATATTTCTTTTCTCGTTTATCGAGGTTCCTCCAAAAACCCTCCAATTTTTTTAATTAATTCCTTACATGTTGTGAGTCCAAGGAATTTTACCCTATGCCTTAATCCTATTCAGATCACCCCCTTCCTTTTCTTTCTCCTTGCTGTTTTCTGTTTTTTTGGGAAAACAACAGCAGTTAAAAAAAAAGAGCCCAGCTCGCAGCCAGGCCTTCCCTCCTCCTGGCCCAGTACGGCCCATCTGGCCTCCACGGCCCGCAGCGCTTCCTAACCCTAGCTCGCTCGGCATCGCTCTCCCCTCGCTCGTCCTCCCCCCTCGCGCCGCCGGTTTCCCCCCTCGCTGTCTCGCTTCCCTCGCAGCGCCCCGAGCCTCACCTCTCGAGCCCTCCACCTCTCTTGCTCGCGGCCCCCTCGCCCCTCTGTCCGATTCCTACGTCGACGCCCCGCGAGCACCCCCGCAGCTCCGTGGCCTCCATCTCCAGCCGCCCTGCCTCCGCACCGTGGCCTCCTCCTCTCCAGCGCCGCATCGCGCCTCCCTCCATCCCGGCGCGCCAAGCCGCCACCTCGCCTGCGACCCGCCCCAGCACCGAGCGCAGCGCCCCGCACCATCTCCTGCGCGCCCCAAGCCGACGCGCCGGCCAGGCCCGCCTCCTCGTCAGCACCTCGCCTCGTCCATCTCCTCCATGGCCGTCCAGCGCGGCCACCGCTGCTCCTCCCGGCCGCCCAAGTCCGACGCCCCGGTCTGCTCCGCTCCTCCCGACGTCCAGGTGCAGCCGGTCGCCCCTGTCTCCCGCCTTGGACGCCTTCCGGTCGCCGGAGCCAGCACCGCAGCTCCCTGCGCGCCAGGCCCCTGCCTCATCATCCTCGCCTCGCCTCCAGCCAGGGCCGGCCGGAACCCACGCTGTCCGCCTCCAGGCCGAGCGGCCTTGCCGCCCGTCTCCACTGCCGCTGCCATAGCCTCGTCACCTTGCTGCCATTTTTTCCTGTTGTTGTGGACACTGCAGTTGCAACACCCGTGGGCGCCGAGTTCCCCTTCCGGATTCGTCAAGTTTGACTACACGATGAAACACCAAGTACCCCTTCATTTTTGTCAAGACCGGCAAGTTGAAGACCCAAGTACCACGACGACCGAGTACGTCTACCGTCGCCAAGTCCCGAGACCGACAAGTTCCACGATGACCGCGAGTACCACTACATCAACGTGAACGACTACCCTCGCCGAAGACCCATGAACGAAACGTCAAGTTCCACTACCGTCGCCGACGAACCATGTACCACTACCGTCGCCGACGAACCATGTACCACTACCGTCGCCCCGAAGATGTCCGATGCCGTGACAAGTACCCCGACACGATAACGTGAACGACTACTTCCCTCTACGAACATGTACCCTGACCGCCTCGAGAACGTCTACTTCCACTACGTCCCTCAACGATCTCGAACTGCCCCGGAACGAACGCTTCGAAGGTATAACCCGAGACGATGACCCGTGGATGCATGTGTTGTATGAAATGTTACCCTTGTGTGCATCATGCCCGTTTCGTCTTTTGTCGTGCTCTTCGGTTGCTTCGTCGCCAACCCGTGGGAACCCGGTGACGGGATCACCCCACCTTTCATCTTGTTTGACTCGTTCACGCCATCTTTTCTTTTGCTCCGGACTCTCAACGAGTTACCGGAACCGAGATGTTGCCGTTGCATCATTTTTGGAATCGTTGCCGTGGCACCTTTTCCTTCCACCACGGTGACATATATTCCTTATCTCTTCATGTTAACCTTTTAATAAAATTTGCATAAAACTTGATCATGCCATCCGCATCATGTTAACAACATTTAAAATGTTTAATTGTTGTTGCTTAAATAATTGCTAAACATGCTCATGGGGATTTTCCGGAATTGTTGTTGTTATTTTCCGGCCTCATTTAAATTGCCTAAATAGGTAGTTTGCTTTTGCTTCACCTCTTGCCATGTTAACAAACATTTAATCTTGTCTTGTAAATAAATGAGAGTCAACTAAATAATTAATATGTGGTGTTTCGTCAATAGGCAACTCGTTGCATATTGAGCTCCACTTAACTTGTAGTTTTGTTTGTGCTCATTGCCATGCCATGCATAATTAAACCAGACATGCATCATACTTGGATGTGCATCGTATGCCATGTTTATGATTGTGTGTTTACCGTGTTGTTTGCTTCTTTCTGGTTGCTTCTCTTGTTAGCTTCGGTTTCGTTCCGGAGTTGTGAGGATTCGCTCGACTATGTTGCTCCGTCTACTTCATGACTTGTTCTTCTCCCTTGCGGAATCCCAGGCAAGATGATCATACCCTTGGATACCTTTACTACCATTGCCATGCTTAGTTGTCTCGATGCTATCGTTACATGTCGCGCTACCCATCTTTTATGTTAGCCTCTCCTTGTTTCCATGAAACCTCTAACCTTTGAAACCTTCCTAGCAAAACCATTGTTTGGCTATGTTACCCGCTTGCTCAGCCCCTCTTATAGCATTGTTAGTTGCAGGTGAAGATGAAGATCGTTCCAGGTGGGAACTTCTTGTTGGAATATCACAATATCTATAATTATTATTAACACACCTATATACTGGGCATGGGTGGAAGGCTTGGCCTTTTGCTCGGTGTTTTGTTCCACTCATGCCACCTTAGGCGCCGATAAACCGGCATTATGTTCTTTGATTTTGCGTTCCTTACACGATGGGTGGATGGGGACCCCTTGACAGTTCGACTTTGAATAAAACTCCTCCAGCAAGGCCCAACATTGGTTTTAATTTGCCTCATAATAACAACTTAATTAATTAAATTAAATTTGCATAGGGGGTCGCGTCCCCGGGTTCTTAATTCTACATAGCAGGGGGGCCAGTGCTGATGGTGTTGGTCCCAAACGGGGGTTCTGCGGGGCCGCCACGGGGAAACTCGAGGTATCTGGTATAACCTGTAGAATCGCCCATCCGGTCGTGGCCTAAGACGAGATACGCGCGGCTACTATTAGGGTGTCGCCACGCCGGGAGGTCTTGCTGGACTTGTTTTACTATTGTCGAAATGTCTTGTGCACCGGGAAGCCGAGCCTGATCGGATTTCCCTAAGATAAGGAGTGATGATATTATATTTATCGCTTCAGCTAATCGTGAGAGCTTGTGATGGGCTAAGTTGGGACACCCCTGCAGGGTTATGATCTTTCGAAAGCCGTGCCCGCGGTTATGTGGCCGATTGGAATTTGTTAATGTCCGGTTGTAGAAAACTTGTCAGAGGATCCGAAGTAAAACACACAATTGTGTGAGTAACCGTGACTGTCTCTTTTCATTTTGAGAAGAGAACACGGTGGGGTTATGTTTGACTCGTATGTAGTTCAGGATCTTTAGCGATCACTACTATTTGCGACCGTTTGCGTAGATGCTCATCTTATTCTTGTACTCGTAAGTTAGCCACCATATTATGCTTAGCCGCCGCTGCAACCTCACCACTTTACCTCCTTCCTACCCTCAAAGCTTTGCTAGTCTTGGTACCCATGGTTATGGGATTGCTGAGTCCTTGTGGCTCACAGATACTACAACACCAGATGCAGGTTCAGCCGAGAATGATGCAGAAGATGGTTCAGAACTTCCCTGGGAGCTCGATGAAGAGCGTGGCCGTGTGCTTGTGACGTTTTCGACGATCAATAGTGGTTTCTACTAGGATTCGATCTAGACCTGTGGTTTAACGTTATGTTTGGTATCTTGTCTTTTGGATCTTACCCTTAGATGGGCTGTGATGTTTATTTGGATGATGTCTTGCTTATGTATTGTATTTGTGTGAAGTGGCGAGTCTAAGCCAACTATCTTTTCAGTTTTCCATCCCTATATTTACATGAGATGTGCAAAGGTACCAAACTTGCGATCATTCCAGAATGGGCTTATATCTTTGAGTCGTGCCTCGACACGTAGGAGATATAGTCCCATCCTGGGCATTACATTTCAGCAGCCTCAAGCTTCTTGTTATTTACTTCTGATGCAACCTGAGCAATATCCCGCTTCTTGCGATCAGCCATATACTTCTCTGATGTGTACGAATCAAGTGATACGAATTGTCCTCCACGAACAAAAGAAAATTCGCCAACTGAATGATATGTCAACTGTCTTTTATCTGTCCATGATTTTCCTAGAAGTATTGAACAAGTATGCATGTGCATAGCAAGCACATCACATATGACTAGATCACCATATCCACATAGAATAAACCGTACCTCGCGCGATGCATGATCTTGACCAATTTTTCCTTCCACCTATGCTTATATGGTTCTGGATGTTCAATCAATGGCAGGTTCAAAGCATCTACCATAGTCTGACTCACTAAATTCATCCCAGAATAGCAATTCATCAAGGTTGCGCAACTCGCCGACCCTACACGCACACGCGTAAAGCATTGGTACCACGGCAAGGCACGCAATGGATCCCTCTCCGCCGACATTATCATTTGGGGGCTACAATCTTTCCTCATGGTAAAAAATATCAATAAAACTCGAAGAAAAATATTGTACCATGAACAAACTTGCTCTGAATACCACCTGATGTGGACCGAACCTCGATGGCGAGATTCGATCTGTAGTTGCGGGCCGATCTTTCACAACACTCCACCACCAATAGCAGCAACCTCTCGCCCGCGCACGCGATGTACACGAAATAGAGGGTTTGAACCTTGTGGCTCAGCACGAGAAAACCAATCTCGACGACGGTACTCACGCGCAAAAAAATTCCTCATAGAGAAATCGGAACACAGAGGTTTTCTAAAGCTTCCTCCAAAACTTAGGGATTTTTAGACAGCTTCCCCCAAAACTCGATGTGGGTATTTATCCTAAAAACACATTGTGTCTATTCATCAAAATATAACCTGTCCTTACAATTTCCGTACCATGACTATTTATATTAACTGACCTCCTAACTTGGTTGTTAAGCAACCAAACTCACGCCATGTATAAAAAAAAGAAACAAAGATTAAAACAATATGGACTCTGCTTCTATAACTAATAAACCGACTCAGGTTTGGTTCCCGTAAAATTAGACAAGACTTCTTCTCTCTTTGCATGGTAGGTGGGCCCCAGCCAATTTCCTTCAATGAGAGTAGACTCCAAGCATCACGTATTCTACCTGCACCTTCCTTGTATTTCTTCCCTGAAAGTAACAAAACCATAAATCCTTCCTTAATTCTTCCTTTAACTCCTTCTATATCTCCAATTAAATAGTCATAATTCTTAGTTGCATGCACCGATTAAATTTTGCCTCCTACAAATGAAACGGAATAGCAATCTAGGCTGGCTTATCTCTCTTGTTTGTCCCTCTTTGTTTCTTGCACCTCTGTACACATGTCAAATTCTGAGATACATCTCATCTGGTCCTGAACTTGAACAGGTTTCTTTGCTTGGCCTATACCAACTATGTGCAATGCATCAGCGTGCATGAAAGCATTAAGTAGTGTGCGCTCATCTTCATAACCTGGCTGTAGGTTCTCCGTGGCTTCAGGCAAAACATCCACAAACTTTGTATTTATATTACAGCAGGTCGTATTATCCTCTCCTCCTTGAAACGAAACCATCTTCGGTTTCAAGTCAATCTCTTCAACAATATTTGTATTTGCAATTTTTACGACGCATGGAAAAATTTCAGCAGCCTCAAGCTTCTTGTTCTTTACTTCTCATGCAGCCTGAGCAATATCCCGCTTCTTGCGATCAGCCATATACTTCTCTGATGTGTACGAATCAAGTGGTACGAATTTTCCTCCACGGACGAAATAAAATTTGCCAACGGAATGATATGTCAACTGTCTTTTATCTGTCCATGGTTTTCCTAGCAGTATTGAACAAGTATGCATGTGCATAGGAAGCACATCACACATGACTAGATCACCATATCCACATAGAATAAACCGTATCTCGACGCGATGCATGATCTTGACAAAATTTTCCTTCCACCGAAGCTTATATGGTTCTGGATGTTCAATCAACGGCAGGTTCAAAGCATCTACCATAGTCCGACTCACTAAATTCATCCCAGAATAGCAATTCATCAAGGTTGCGCAACTCGCCGGCCCTACACGCACACGCGTAAAGCATTGGTACCACGGCAAGTCACACAATGGATCCTTCTCCGCCGGCACCATCATTTGCGAGCTACAATCTTTCCTCATGGTAAAAGAATTCAATAGAACTCGAAGAAAAATATTGTATCGTGAACAACCTTGCTCTGAATACCACCTGATGTGGACCGAACCTCGATGGCGAGATTCGATCTATAGTTGCGGCCCGATCTTTCACGACACTCCACCACCAATAGCAGGAACCTCTCGCCCGCGCACGCGATGTGCACGGAATAGAGGGTTTGAACCTTGCAGCTCAGCACGAGAAAACCAATCTCGACGACGGTACTCACGCGCAAAACAATTTCCTCACAGAGAAATCGCAACACAGAGGTTTTCTAAAGCTTCCTCCAAAACTTAGGGATTTTTAGACAGCTTCTCCCAAAACTCGATAAGGGTATTTACCCTAAAAAGACATTGTGTCTATTCATCAAAATATAACCTGTCCTTACAATTTCCGTACCATGACTATTTATATTAACTCACCTCCTAACTTGGTTGTTAAGCAACCAAACTCACGCCATGTATAAAAAAAAAGAAACAAAGATTAAAACAATCTGGACTCTGCTTCTATAACTAATAAACCGACTCAGTTTTGTTTCCCGTGAAATTAGGCAGGGCTTCTTCTCTCTTTGCATGGTAGGTGGGCCCCAGCCAATTTCCCTCAATGAGAGTAGACTCCAAGCACCACGTATTCTACCTGCACCTTCCTTGTATTTCTTCCTTGAAAGTAACAAAACCATGAATCCTTCCTTAATTCTTCCTTATACTCCTTCTATATCTCCAATTTAATAGTCATAATTCTTAGTTGCATGCACCGATTAAATTTTGCCTCCTACAAATGAACCGGAGTAGCAATCTAGGCTGGCTTGTCTCTCATGTTTGTCCGTCTTTGTTTCTTGCACCTCTGTACACATGTCAAATTCTGAGATACATCTCATCTGGTCCTGAACTTGAACAGGTTTCTTTGCTTGGCCTATACCAACTATGTGCAATGCATCAGCGTGCATCCAAGAATTAAGTAGTGCGCGCTCATCTTCATAACCTGGCTGTAGGTTCTCCGTGGCTTCAGGCAAAACATCCACAAACTTTGTATTTATATTACAGTGGGTCGTATCATCCTCTCCTCCTTGAAACGAAACTGTCCATGGTTTCAAGTCAATCTTTTCAACAATATTTGTATTTGAAATTTTTACGACACATGGAAAAATTTCAGCAGCCTCAAGCTTCTTGTTCTTTACTTCTCATGCAGCCTGAGCAATATCCCGCTTCTTGCGATCAGCCATATACTTCTCTGATGTGTACGAATCAAGTGGTACGAATTTTCCTCCACGAACGAAATAAAATTTGCCAACTGAATGATATGTCAACTGTCTTTTATCTGTCCATGGTTTTCCTAGCAGTATTGAACAAGTATGCATGTGCATAGGAAGCACATCACACATGACTACATCACCATATCCACACAGAATAAACCGTACCTCGACGCGATGCATGATCTTGACAAAATTTTCCTTCCACCAAAGCTTATATGGTTCTGGATGTTCAATCAACGGCAGGTTCAAAGCATCTATCATAGTCTGACTCACTAAATTCATCCCAGAATAGCAATTCAGCAAGGTTGCGCAACTCGCCGGCCCTACACGAACACGCGGAAAGCATTGGTACCACGACAAGGCACCCAATGGATCCTTCTCCGCCGACATCATCATTTGCGAGCTACAACCTTTCCTCATGGTAAAAAAAATCAATAGAACTCGAAGAAAAATATTGTATCGTGAACAACCTTGCTCTGAATACCACCTGATGTGGACCAAACCTCGATAGTGAGATTCGATCTGTAGTTGCGGCCCGATCTTTCACGACACTCCACCACCAATAGCAGCAACCTCTCGCCCGCGCACGCGATGTGCACGAAATATAGGGTTTGAACCTAGCGGCTCAGCACGAGAAAACCAATCTCGACGACGATACTCACGCGCAAAACAATTTCCTCATAGAGAAATCGCAACACAGAGGTTTTCTAAAGCTTCCCCCAAAACTTAGGGATTTTTAGACAGCTTCCCCCAAAACTCGATACGGGTATTTACCCTAAAAACACATTGTGTCTATTCATCAAAATATAACCTGTCCATACAATTTCCGTACCATGACTATTTATATTAACTCACCTCCTAACTTGGTTGTTAAGCAACCAAACTCACGCCATGTATAAAAAAAAGAAACAAAGAATAAAACAATCTGGACTCTGCTTCTATAACTAATAAACCGACTCAGTTTTGGTTCCTGTAAAATTAGGCAAGGCTTCTTCCCTCTACGCGTGGTAGGTTGGCCCCAGCCAATTTCCCTCAATGAGAGTAGACTCCATGCATCACGTATTCTACCTGCACCTTCCTTGTATTTCTTCCCTGAAAGTAACAAAACCATGAATCCTTCCTTAATTCTTCCTTATACTCCTTCTATATCTCCAATTTAATAGTCATAATTCTTAGTTGCATGCACCGATTGAATTTTGCCTCTTACAAATGAAACGGAATAGCAATCTAGGCTTGCTTGTCTCTCATGTTAGTCTCTCTTTATTTCTTGCACATCTGTACACATGTCAAATTCTGAGATACATCTCATCTGGTCCTGAACTTGAACAGGTTTCTTTGCTTGGCCTATACCAACTATGTGCAATGCATCAGCGTGCATGCAAGCATTAAGTAGTGTACACTCATATTCATAACCTGGCTGTAGGTTCTCCGTGGCTTCAGGCAAAACATCCACAATCTTTGTATTTATATTACAACGGGTCGTATCATCCTCTCCTCCTTGAAACAAAACCGTCCTCGGTTTCAAGTCAATCTCTTCAACAATATTTGTATTTGCATTTTTTACGACGCATGGAAAAATTTCAACAGCCTCAAGCTTCTTGTTCTTTACTTCTGATGCAACCTGAGCAATATCCCACTTCTTGCGATCAGCCATATACTTCTTTGATGTGTACGAATCAAGTGGTACGAATTGTCCTCCACGAACGAAAGAAAATTCGCCAACTGAATGATATGTCAACTGTCTTTTATCTGTCCATGGTTTTCCTAGCAGTATTGAACAAGTTTGCATGTGCATAGGAAGCACATCACACATGACTAGATCACCATATCCAAATAGAATAAACCGTACCTCGACAAGATGCATGATCTTGACAAATTTTCCTTCCACCAAAGCTTATATGGTTCTGGATGTTCAATGAACGGCAGGTTCAAAGCATCTACCATACTCTGACTCACTAAATTCATCCCAGAATAGCAATTCATCAAGGTTGCGCAACTCGCCAGCCCTACACGCACACGCATAAAGCATTGGTACCACGGCAAGGCACGCAATTGAAACTTCTCCGCCGACATCATCATTTGGGAGCTACAATCTTTCCTCATGGTAAAAAAAATCAATAGAACTCGAAGAAAAATATTGTATCGTGAACAACCTTGCTCTGAATACCACCTGATGTGGACCGAACCTCGATGGCGAGATTCGATCTGTAGTTGCGGCCCGATCTTTCACGACACTCCACCACCAATAGCAGCAACCTCTCGCCCGCGCACGCGATGTACACGAAATAGAGGGTTTGAACCTTGCGGCTCAGCATGAGAAAACCAATCTCGACGACGGTACTCACGCGCAAAACAATTTCCTCACAGAGAAATCGAAACACAGAGGTTTTCTAAAGCTTCCTCCAAAACTTAGGGATTTTTAGACAGCTTTCCCCAAAACTCGATGCGGGTATTTACCCTAAAAACACATTGTGTCTATTCATCAAAATATAACCTGTCCTTACAATTTCCGTACCATGACTATTTATATTAACTGACCTCCTAATTTGGTTGTTAAGCAACCAAACTCACGCCATGTATAAAAAAAAGAAAGAAAGATTAAAACAATCTGGACTCTGCTTCTATAACTAATAAACCGACTCAGTTTTGGCTCCCGTAAAATTAGGCAGGACTTCTTCTCTCTTTGCATGGTAGGTGGGCCCCAGCCAATTTCCTTCAACGAGAGTAGACTCCAAGCATCACGTATTCTACCTGCAGCTTCCTTGTATTTCTTCCCTGAAAGTAACAAAACCATGAATCCTTCCTTAATTCTTCCTTTAACTCCTTCTATATCTCCAATTAAATAGTCATAATTCTTAGTTGCATGCACTGATTGGATTTTGCCTCCTACAAATGAAACGGAATAGCAATCTAGGCTGGCTTGTCTCTCATGTTTGTCTCTCTTTGTTTCTTGCACCTCTGTACACATGTCAAATTCTGAGATACATCTCTGGTCCCGAACTTGAACAGGTTTCTTTGCTTGGCCTATACCAACTATGTGCAATGCATCAGCGTGCATGCAAGCATTAAGTAGTGTACACTCATCTTCATAACCTGGCTGTAGGTTCTCCGTGGCTCCAGGCAAAACATCCACAAACTTTGTATTTATATTACAGCGGGTCGTATCATCCTCTCCTCCTTGAAACGAAACCGTCCTCGGTTTCAAGTCAATCTCTTCAATAATATTTGTATTTGCAGTTTTTACGACGCATGGAAAAATTTCCGTAGCCTCAAGCTTCTTGTTCTTTACTTCTGATGGAGCCTGAGTAATATCCCGCTTCTTGCGATCAGCCATATACTTCTCTGATGTGTACGAATCAAGTGGTACGAATTTTCCTCCACGAACGAAATAAAATTTGCCAACTGAATGATATGTCAACTGTCTTTTATCTGTCCATGGTTTTCCTAGCAGTATTGAACAAGTATGCATGTGCATAGGAAGCACATCACACATGACTAGATCACCATATCCACACAAAATAAACCGTACCTCGACGCGATGCATGATCTTGACAAAATTTTCCTTCCACCAAAGCTTATATGGTTCTGGATGTTCAATCAACGACAGGTTCAAAGCATCTACCATAGTCTGACTCACTAAATTCATCCCAGAATAGCAATTCATCAAGGTTGCGCAACTCGCCGGCCCTACACGCACACGCGTAAAGCATTGGTACCACGGCAAGGCACGCAATGGATCCTTCTCCGCCGACATCATCATTTGCGAGCTACAATCTTTCCTCATGGTAAAAAAATTCAATAGAACTCGAAGAAAAATATTGTATCGTGAACAACCTTGCTCTGAATACCACCTGATGTGGACCAAACCTCGATGGCGAGATTCGATCTGTAGTTGCAGCCCGATCTTTCACGACACTCCACCACCAATAGCAGCAACCTCTCGCCCGCGCACGCGATGTGCACGAAATAGAGGGTTTGAACCTTGCGGCTCAGCACGAGAAAACCAATCTCGACGACGATACTCACGCGCAAAACAATTTCCTCATAGAGAAATCGCAACACATAGGTTTTCTAAAGCTTCCTCCAAAACTTAGGGATTTTTAGACAGCTTCCCCCTAAACTCGATACGGGTATTAACCCTAAAAACACATTGTGTTTATTCATCAAAATATAACCTGTCCTTACAATTTCCGTACCATGACTATTTATATTAACTCACCTCCTAACTTGGTAGTTAAGCAACCAAACTCACGCCATGTATAAAAAAAGAAACAAAGATTAAAACAATCTGGACTCTCCTTCTGTAACTAATAAACCGACTCAGTTTTGGTTCCCGTAAAATTAGGCAAGGCTTCTTCTCTCTTTGCATTGTAGGTGGGCCCCAGCCAATTTCCCTCAACGAGAGTAGACTCCATGCATCACGTATTCTACCTGCACCTTCCTTGTATTTCTTCCCTGAAAGTAACAAAACCATGAATCCTTCCTTAATTCTTCCTTATACTCCTTCTATATCTCCAATTTAATAGTCATAATTCTTAGTTGCATGCACCGATTGAATTTTGCCTCTTACAAATGAAACGGAATAGCAATCTAGGCTGGCTTGTCTCTCATGTTAGTCTCTCTTTATTTCTTGCACCTCTGTACACATGTCTAATTCGGAGATACATCTCATCTGGTCCTGAACTTGAACATGTTTCTTTGCTTGGCCTATACCAACTATGTGCAATGCATCAGCGTGCATGCAAGCATTAAGTAGTGTACGCTCATCTTCATAACCTGGCTGTAGGTTCTCCGTGGCTTCAGGCAAAACATCCACAATCTTTGTATTTATATTACAGCGGGTCGTATCATCCTCTCCTCCTTGAAACAAAACCGTCCTCGGTTTCAAGTCAATCTCTTCAACAATATTTGTATTTGCATTTTTTATGACGCATGGAAAAATTTCGACTGCCTCAAGCTTCTTGTTCTTTACTTCTGATGCAACCTGAGCAATATCCCGCTTCTTGCGATCAGCCATATACTTCTCTGATGTGTACGAATCAAGTGGTACAAATTGTCCTCCACGAACGAAAGAAAATTTGCCAACTGAATGATATGTCAACTGTCTTTTATCTGTCCATGGTTTTCCTAGCAGTATTGGACAAGTATGCATGTGCATAGGAAGCACATCACACATGACTAGATCACCATATCCACACAGGATAAACCGTACCTCGACGCGATGCATGATCTTGACAAATTTTTCCTTCCACCAAAGCTTATATCGTTCTGGATGTTCAATCAACGGCAGGTTCAAAGCATCTACCATAGTCTGACTCACTAAATTCATCCCAGAATAGCAATTCATCAAGGTTGCGCAACTCGCCGGCCCTACACGCACACGCGTAAAGCATTGGTACCACGACAAGGCATGCAATGGATCCTTCTCCGCCGACATCATCATTTGCGAGCTACAATCTTTCCTCATGGTAAAAAAATTCAATAGAACTCGAAGAAAAATATTGTATCGTGAACAACGTTGCTCTGAATACCACCTGATGTGGACCAAACCTCGATGGCGAGATTTGATCTGTAGTTGCGGCCCGATCTTTCACGACACTCCACCACCAATAGCAGCAACCTCTCGCCCGCGCACGCGATGTACACGAAATAGAGGGTTTGAACCTTGTGGCTCAGCACGACAAAACCAATCTCGACGACGGTACTCACGCGCAAAACAATTTCCTCACAGAGAAATCGCAACACAGAGGTTTTCTAAAGCTTCCTCCAAAACTTAGGGATTTTTAGACAGCTTCCCCCAAAAACTCGATACGGGTATTTACCCTAAAAACACATTGTGTCTATTCATCAAAATATAACATGTCCTTACAATTTCCGTACCATGACTATTTATATTAACTGACCTCCTAACTTGGTTGTTAAGCAACCAACCTCACGCCATGTATAAAAAAAAAGAAACAAAGATTAAAACAATCTGGAGTCTGCTTCTATAACTAATAAACCGACTCAGTTTTGGTTCCCGTAAAATTAGGCAAGGCTTCTTCTCTCTTTGCATGGTAGGTGGGCCCCAGCCAATTTCCTTCAACGAGAGTAGACTCCATGCATCACATATTCTACCTGCACCTTCCTTGTATTTCTTCCCTGAAAGTAACAAAACCATGAATCCTTCCTTAATTCTTCCTTTAACTCCTTCTATATCTCCAATTAAATAGTCATAATTCTTAGTTGCATGCACCAATTGAATTTTGCCTCCTACAAATGAAACGGAATAGCAATCTAGGCTGGCTTGTCTCTCATGTCTGTCTCTCTTTGTTTCTTGCACCTCTGTACACATGTCAAATTCTGAGATACATCTCATCTGGTCCTGAACTTGAACATGTTTCTTTGCTTGGCCTATACCAACTATGTGCAATGCATCAGCGTGCATGCAAGCATTAAGTAGTGTACGCTCATCTTCATAACCTAGCTGTAGGTTCTCCGTGGCTTCAGGCAAAACATCCACAATCTTTGTATTTATATTACAGCGGGTCGTATCACAAAATATTATCACAAGAAGTAGAAGGCATGAAAATATTGCAACTCAGTTTGCACAAATAAGTGAAGCTCTTATTCATATCAAAAGATTGACAATGTTCATCATTAAACCATCCCAACATTGGTGAATAAACCTTACTTGCATGAAATTCACAGGCTACAACATGCTTAAATAAGCAAACATGCAATAAGTCATTTGACATAGAATCGTAACCAAGATTAGAGGTCATGTCAAAATGATTAAACATTGGCACAATTATTTTCAAATGTATTGTATCCAAATCTGATTTATTCTCCTATTCACATGATTCTTTTGCATCAACAGTTAATTCAATGGATGCACTCAAAATTGTTGGTATTTCAGTTGTTTGATCACATGACACATTCATGACAGTAACATGATTATCTAAACTAGGTGGTGTGCTCAAATCAACAGGTAATTCAATACATGATGTATTCAAGTTAACTAGATATGCATCATCCTCATGTGAAGTTATATCATCATTGATTTTACTCTTACCTTGTCGTAGAGACGTAGCTGATGTAGGTACGGACGATGACAATGTACCATACACTTTATATGATGTCACGCTCACAATCAGAGGTGTGGCTGCTCTAGTAGGTGCAATGATGGAGGAACCAACCAGTGGTGGTGAGCATGAAGTGGAATAGTTGTTGTTGTAGTCACACAATGCATCCTCCCGTATTTGTCTCTCAAAGGTACAAGCACGAACATACATACCAGTAATGCAACGAGGAATATACTGAAATCTTGCGCGAAATACATGGTTCAAACCACCAAAAAATCTATTCATTGTATCATCCTCACATTCTTCTATGTCACAATGATGCATATAAGATTTGAACTCTTGGTAGTATGCATGAACAGTGTTATTGCCTTGTTTTAATTGTTCCAATTTGCAAAGCAATTCACGGCGATAGTAAGGAGGAAAAAAATGTTTTCTCATTACATCCTTCATATCTTTCCAAGTTGTGGGTTGGTTATCAATATTTTTCTTACAATGCACACTCCACCAAACAGAAGAAAAACCAGTAAATACTCTAGTGGCGGCTCGTACTCTCTCAAGTTCAGAAAAATGATGGTGACTAAAAACTTTTTCTATTCAAGCTCCCAAGATAGATAAATACCAGGATTAAATCTACCCTCAAATGACGATAAAGAAATAACCTGACCATGTGCTTGTGAGTGTTGTCCCACGTCTCGTGATGGTGAAGATGTATCTGTCGTCCAAGAACTTCTGTCTCCGGTATCTGTCATGATTAGTAAAAACAAGAAACAAAATTCGAGAATAATGTTCCTATGAACTACTAGGATGTGGTGGTAAAGCGCTCACAGTAAAGCAAATATCAATATCTTACAAGTTCTTACCATGCAGCAGGTGGTGATAGGCAACTAGCGGTGTCAAATAACTCCAAAGATTGAGTAAAGCGATTGCCACGTGAACGTAAATATGCACGGTGTAGAAATATGTGGACCTGGGTTGGCTATATATGGTAGCAAAAGATTAGCAATAATCAATTCAGAGATGCAATGTTGAATAAACGCTCAACGACGGTATTGTGCTGGTCCTAGGCTAGACCAGACTAGAGACGCGAGCCTAGAACACTAATGAAGTCACGGTGTAGCACAACTAGCATCAATAAAGGATACGAAGTAGCTCTCGACAGCAAGATATAAGTGAAGATCACAACGGCAGTAAAGATATTAATGAAAACAACTGCCAAGCAGAATATACAACAACTCTCTCTCCAACTTTCTTTTTCTTCCTTTTCTTTTTCTTTTTCTTTTTCTTTTTCTTTTTCTTTTTTCTCACACTTTTTTTTCTTTTTCTTTCTCTTCTCTATTTTTTTTTACTTTTTTTCTCTGTCTTTTTTTCCTTTCTCCCTCTTTCCAAGACAAACTAGATAAGATGCAGATTGGATCAAGCAAAGATGCGAACGACTTCAAGTATGATTGTGACAATGAACGATGGGTAGCACGAGGTGGAAATTGATGGATGGGGCAGCGGAAGGGATAACGATGGAGCGACGATGTGACTAATGTGAACAGAACTTGAAACTCTAATGAACTAGACACTAAGACCAGCAAGTCGACACGATGATGCAACCGATAATTCAATAATGCAAACAATGAAAAGAACACTGCAAAGGCTCAGACTGGCTAGGACAAAGGATGAATAGATCTAACTTTTTTTGTGGCTTTTCCTTGGACAATAGGTAAGAAAATAAATCTAATATAGGAATAACTGGAAATTTTCACCGAGCAACCTGAAAACTGATACCACTTTTTGAACAACACCTAAACTTCTCTTTTTCCCTTATCTTCATACGTGGATTGTACAAATGTCCCATACACCTGGAATTAGACATGGCACAAAAGTCTGTGAAGTTGACATAAATAAATTGTTGCATAGTTTGCATTAGAAATCACCTCACAAATATACATGTACGCAATATTTTTGGTCGTATCCAAGGTAGTCATGTCCTCATCAAAAATGGCGCGAAAACAAACCACGCCAGATTTTTTTCCTATGGGCCCATCGACTTAGCAACTATGCTTTGTCGGCCTGGTCGCCTCGCCTCGGCTCCCGCACGATTCAATATCAATGTTGTCGCAGGTCAGCCTTCCATTGATGACGGGTGTTGCAGTAATGGCGAGCCACCGCCACGCATACCCACCCTTTCCCGCCACACGTCCACACCGCTCCGCCCTCTCGCCGCTATAAAACCCGACCTTTGTCGTAGACTCGCCTTCGCCATCTCTTTGCCTACGGTCCAGCGCCGACCGTCCCTTCTCCTCCCTTTCTCTCTTCGCCTACGCTCCAACGCCATCCATAGCGGAGAGGTTTCCCGGCGACGGCGCGGAGGCCAATGACTTCAGCCGTCGCTGGCTGGACGAATGGGAGGTCCGCCTGCTGCAGGAGGCAAACTACCCGACGCCACCCGACATGCTTGTGTCGGGCGCATGGCGGCTGAGCGCCGGTGGCGCCCCTGTGCCTTCGCCCCCTCCGTCGTAGAATGCCCCGTCGAGATCGCGATGATTCAGGTCGCCATGCCCAAGGACGCGCGCCAGTAACCGCGCTTTGTGGCAGACAACCACGCATTTTGGACAACCTACTTCCAGCGCCGCCACGTCGACCAGCTGGCATCTACCAACGGCGGCCCAACGCCAAGGGGGCGCCACAACTCGAAGGGCCGCCGTCAATGGTGGGGCGTGCCCAGCCGTACTCTCTCCACCGTCCTCGCCCACGTCGAGGGACACAACGAGTTGCGGTTGTAGTACCCTGCGCTGTTGTCCACCTCTCGCCGCACCGGAAGCTCCTGGACGCCGAGTCGCATGGACGCGTTGTCCATCTCTCGCCGCACCAAAGCTCCTGGACACCGAGGCACATGGAACCGTCGTCCTCTGGCTCTCGCTCCTCCGAGTCAGCGGTGCCACTCGTCCCCGTCAAGCCCGAGCTGGAGGGGCGCTGCTGCATCGGCGTGGCCGCCGAGCTCTCTTGTCATAAACGAGGGCCGCTGCGTCCCTTACCCTCCCCGCGGCCACATCCGCCCGGTGAAGCCAAAGCAGGAGCCGGCACCCATGGTGGTGAAGCAGGAGCACTAGGAGATGGCCGCCGACCTCGAGAGCGGCCTCGCCTAGTGGCGCGCGGACTATGTGGTGTAGGAGATGGAGCGCCAGTGTCGCGCTCTAGAAGAGATCGTCGAGCGACACCACAACCGCGATGAGGGTGGTGTCATCGTGGTCGATGACAGCGACGAGGAGGTCACTGCGCTGAGAAAGCCGGTCCACAGTGGCGATCCAGGGCAGGCCTGCAGCTAGGACGCCCCGAAGGACGGAGCGCCGAGCGACGGCTGCGACGACTACACCGCCTTCTATAAACTCCTAGGCATGGACTGGGCGTAGTTTTTAATGTTTTTATCTATGTTTTTAGTCACCAAAATATCAATGTAATCACCCATATTTTGTCCAAAATGACTAAATTCCGCAGAGATTGGGCATTTCAAATTGTTTTTTTACCTTCTGTCGTGTGTTCGCGGTTGGGAATCAGATGCCCCATGCCAAAAATTTTGCCGGCGACGCCCCAAGAGGCACTATTTTCGCCTGAAAAACGCACTTGGGGGGCGAACGGCTGGAGATGCTCTTGCTAGTAGAACGTCTGTGCATTACCACAGGCCAATAAATGGATCTATCACGAGTCCCTCGACTCCGGCTCTCTAAGGATTGTGTTATTAGTATGTTGTGTTGTCACCCCACTCCAAATCCTCCAAATCTACCAAAATATTGAGTCTCATCATCCCAACACATGGACTAACAAATGAATACAAAGACACTTGGCTTCGACTCTATATTACTGTGACGCCCTCGATTTTGACCGTACACTAATCATGCACGCAAATGTGTACGACCAAGATCAAGAACTCACTGGAATATATCACAACACAACTCTAGACACAAATTAAAATATTACAAGCCAGGGGCCTCGAGGGCTCGAATACAAAAGCTCGAATACACAAGAGTCAGCGGAAGCAATAATATCTGAGTACAGACATAAGTTAAACAAGATTGCCTTAAGAAGGCTAGCACAAAAGTAACAACGATCGAAAAGGCAAGGCCTCCTGCCTGGGACCTCCTAACTACTCCTCGAAGCCGAACTCCATGTAGAAACATCATCGGATCCTCTGGCTCCTGGACTCCACCGATCTGGTTGCATCAACCAGAAAGAAGAAAGAAGGGGGAAAAGGGGGAGCAAAGCAACCGTGGGTACTCATCCAAAGTACTCGCAAGCAAGGATCTACACTACATATGCAATGGTATCTGTGTAAAGGGGTAATTTATGTGGGTTAAACTGCAGAATGCCAGAATAAAAGGGGGATAGCTAATCCAATCAAAGACTACGCTTCTGTCCACCTCCATCTTGCAGCAGTAGAAGAGAGAAGATGGAAAAGTAACAAGTATCAAAGCTTCTGGCAGCCTCCGTCTTGAGTAGCTGAAGAGTTCACCAAGTAACATCGTATAGCATAATCCTACCCGGCGATCCTCCCCTCGTCGCCCTGTGGGAAAGCGATCAACGGGTTGTATCTGGAACTTGTCTGGGTGTGTTTTATTAAATATCCAGTTCTAGTTGTCATGAGGTCAGAGTACAACTCTGGGTCCTCCTTTTACCGAGGGACACGGCTATTCGAATAGATTAACTTCCCTGCAGGGGTGCACCACATAACCCAGCACGCTTGATCCCATTTAGCCGGACACACTTTCCAGGGTCATGCCCGGCCTCGGAAGATCAACACGTCGCAGCCCTACCTAAGCACAACAGAGAGGTCAGCACGCCGGTCTAAACCCTAAGCGCACGGGGGTCTGGGCCCATCGCCCAATGCACACCTACATGTTGCGAGGGCGGCCGGTAAGCAGACCTAGCCTCTCCTAATACCAGAGTGGGCTTTCCAGTCCAATCCGGCGCGCGCCGCTCAGTCGCTGACGTCAAGAAGGCTTCGGCTGATACCACGACATCGAGTACCCATAACTATTCCCACGTAGCTGGTTAGTGCGTATAGGCCAACGGCGAGACTCAGATCAAATATCCAAACACGTTAAGCGTGTTATTATGAAATAACCGCGGATAACGACCAGGGCCAGGCCCACCTGTCTCCTAGGTGTCTCAACCTGCCCTGTCGCTCCGCCACAAAGATCCACACAAAGGGCCGTCGGGAAAGTATGTCCTTTCATCCCCCAATCCGTGAATCAACCGCGGGTACTCAACGAGCCGACCCGACTTTAGTCACAACATGTATCATGTATAAGTGTATGTAATATATACCTGTGATCACCCCCAAGTGATCACGGCCCGATAGAACAGCAGGGCAGACGAACAAGGGTGTTGGGCCACTGATGGTATACTAGCATCCTATACTAAGCATTTAGGATTGCAGGTAAAGTATCAGCAGTGGTAGCAACAATGACAGGCTATGCAGCAGAATAGGATTATCGAAAGCAGTAACATGCTACTCTACTCTAATGCAAGTAGTAGAGAGAAGAATAGGCGATATCAGGTTGATCAAGGGGGGGGGGGGGGG
>LR738715.1:384528876-384564058 GCA_902687465.1 Secale cereale | reverse complement strand
GGGGGGTTACGGGATAAGGCTTTAGGTTAGTGAGGGGGTATAGGCGTGGCGCGTGGGCCGACCTGGCGGTGTGGTGACCTGCTGGGCCGTGACCCAGTGGGCCAGGGGGTTTTCTTCTTGTTTTTGTTTTGTTTATTTTTACAGTTATCCTTTTCTGTTTTATTTTAGTTCCCCTTTTGTTTTTGTTTTATAAATCATAAAAAGTAGTCCCTAGTTTAGTGTTAATAAATATGCTACCCACACATAAGTTTGGGCAACTAAATAAAATAGCTTAATATTTCTTTATCGTAAAAGGCATTTAATTAATTGTTTGGCTATTGTTTTTAGTGTTTTTAGGACATTCAAACACTTGGTAAAAATGTGGTTTCTCCATCATAATTGATTATGCATTATTTGGTTCATTCCGAACATTTTAGTTTTAATATTTGAAAACTTTTATTGTTTGCTTGATTTTTAATTTGAATTTGAATCGGTTCCGAACTAACGCGAGATTACCAACAACAATCGTGGTGACGTGGCATCATTAGCAGAGGTTTACTGTAGCTTGATTTCCCGGGCGTCACAATTACCACCCAACTCAATGTCCGCATATGTTTTCTCCAAATTCGCCAAATTTCCATAGGCATCCCACCATCCCTAGCTTTGAATATCTTCAAACATTCGTCATCCACTCCCACCTAAAAGTTACCGGGAGTTAAGTTTTAAGGAAAGGGATGGGTGTAACATCCTTTAACTCCTCAAAATTTCAGTTGAATTTGGAGGTTCTTTTGAGGACTTAAATTTTAGGGGAGGGATATATATGCCCTTACTCCTCAATGTTTCCAAATTTAATCAATAAACCTTATGCTAGCGAGGACGCATCGGCTAATTTTGTCCTACGTGCCACTGACCCAAGTGCGTTGTTCCAGCTGCCCCTGACTACTCAGACTAGAGAGGATATCAGAGAGATCCAAGAGTAGTCTGCCCATGTCTTGCTTGATGCTGACAGTAATGATGCATGGGTCTGCTCCCTTGGGGGTAATTATTCATCTAGCAAATACTACGAACATTGCTTCAGGGAGGTGGCGGTGGACGTCGCGTTCGTCTAGCTCTGGAAGGCCAAGAGCCCATCAAATTCCAGGTGTTCAGCTTGCTTCTGATGGTTGACCGCCTAAACACAAGGAATATGCTTAGACATCAGCACTATAATCTCTCTGACAACAATTTTCCATGCATGTTATGTCATCGACCCCCGGAGGAGACGGTAGAACATCTGTTCTTCCACTATCCCTTTAGCAACCAGTGATGGGCCAAACTGGGGATCAGCTGGCCATCCTCAGACGACATAATCGTGCTGCTCCATGGTGGTAAGGAGCGATGGCAACAACCGCTTTTCATGTTCTTATTTATGTTGTCTGCTTGGAGCATTTGGAAGGAGCGAAATAACGAGAACTTCAAAGGGTCCCGCACTCACTGGACTCTTGATTGGCGCGCTTTAAAGGATTGTTGGAACTCCTAATACATAGATGTAAACAGGAGTTGCACCCCTTCATCTCCACGTATCTCCAGTTCTTGTGATCTCCTAGTGTGCCCCTTCTACTTATTCTCCTCTGACAGATACCCTTTCTGGTAGCTAGGACTTGGGGGCCTTAACCCCATCCTTGTAAAATGTAATTATGTTGTTTGAGTAAATACAAAAGTTAGTGGGAGCCTCTCCCACTGCCATTCACGGTCAAACAAAAAATTATGTCCAGCCTCATCGGATAACGGTTCGGTAATTTATTGTTGGGTCTTCTGTAATCTCCGCCCTCACACTATCTGCATCAAAGAAAGGATGAAAATAAAAGAATTTGAACCAAGCACAATTGATAGTGCAACAAAACTACACGTTGCCACGACCTTTTTTGGATTGCATATATCAAATATAATGCACCTTTTTTAAAACTTCGGCAAATTTATGAGATGGTCCTGATGTACCACATAGAGTATCTCTTAAGTTTTTATAATGAGTCATCTATACATATCTGCTTTAGTAATAAGTAAGATTGCATTTTAATTAACAAGCAGTGATTACAGTTGTATGCCTCTAATCCACCAAAGAAAATATTGCCAAAACAAATATGGAATTCTCCAAAAATTACAACACAGGGAGTGCTTCGGTACAACCCCCCCTAAAACGTATAGTGGGTAGGATGGTCATTTCACATTAGGTATAGGAATACCCACCCGACGCCGTACGTCCGTGCGCGTCGTCGTACGCCCGGCTGTCGCCGTAGGCCCGCCCGCATTTTCCGTAACCGTCGCCGTATGCCCGTCCGCGCGTGTCGTCGTACGCCCGCACGTCTCCACGTTGGCGTCGATAGTTGGGGAAAAAAAGGGAGCCGCCGACGCCCGCCGTCATAACCCTAAACCCTAAACGCATCCATGCCGTCTGGACGACACCCGCCATCGCCCTCCACGTCGCCTGGGTCGCCGCCCAAACATCCCGCCGCCCGTGCCCTGTCGCCTTGCTTATGCCGCCTCGCTCCTTTGCCGTAGCCCGGATGGGATCCCACCCGTCATCTTCATCGCCGCCTTCCTCTCCGGACTCCGCTTGTTTCGAGGGGCCATCTTCCTGACGCCGTCGACGACTGACTTGGCAGCCCAGCAAATTCTAGATGGATCCGTCTGTCATCCTCGCCGCCGTGCAAGAGGTTGGTTTCACTGTAACCTATGTGCGACGTCATTGTTACGTGGTGTTCGATTGTTCTTACAATTTTCTTATACATGTATAGTTAGAGAACGAGGAAGCTTATGATGACGATGATTATGGTGGTGACAACGGGACCTCGTCACTGAATATGAACGAACATGCTGAGGAGAACTACATGAGTTTGGATGAATCTTATAGTGGCAACGTAAGTGTGATCAATGTTTTAAAAAACATAAATACGATGAACCACATGTACACTTACATGTTTTTGTTTGCATCATGCAGCGAGATGACGATAATGATAATGATATGGATATAGATGATTCATTTGCTGAAAGCGCACTCCGGGTATGTTTTAAACCATAATAGGAGAAGAAATGACATACTAACCGCATGAGCGCTTACATGTAATTTTCAAAAATGTGCGCAGATGAACGCGGATGGGGCCTTTGTGAGGAATATTGTGGATGATGAAAGTGACAAATCACACGTTGATGCATCTCACGATGACAGCTCCAGCAAAGTAAGTGTTGAAACTTACATAAATTATTGTATTTGGAATGTAATATTAAAATAATACCTTACTAACATACATGGTTTTATGTCTAAATTTACATGGAGATGTAAATGGTCCTAGCGGGATGGATGAGCATGTTGTTGATGATTTGTACAATTTTGACATCGGATTTGATGAATATCAGCAAGAATCATTGGATAGACATTGGAAGGTGATGACGAAGATGTAACGCCCCGGACACACCCGCCGGTGGTCGTTACTCCTGGCGGGATCTAGACTGGCCTCACATATCAATACTAGTCTTTTCTGCGCACTTTGTCCTCACTCGTGCGCACCCGGGAGCAACTTCCCGGTCGGTCACCCATCCTGAAACTACTCCAAGCTGAGCACGCTTAACTTTGGAGTTCTATCCGAATGGGCTTCTGGAAAAGAAGGAATTCCTTATTGATATGAGTAGTCTATCATCCCTAATAAGCCAGGCCATCACATACACCCTCACTCATAGGAACTGACGTCCTCGTCGGGCCACAGGAACGTTCCCTCTTGGCACAACCGTCTGTGCTTCCAGGACAGCACATGTGCCATGCCGTGTGCCACGACGGGTCACAAACGTCATGCACAACATGACTGCAAACTGTCTGCAAACATCCGTGTAACCGCGAGGGTCGGCTCTGATACCAACTTGTAACGGGACTATACCTCCTACGTGTCGAGGCACGACTTAAAGGTATAAGCCCATCCTAGAATGATCTCAAGTTTGGTATCTTTGCACGACTCATGTAAAAGATGGATTAAATTGCAAAAGAAGATAGCTGGCTTACACTCGCCACTTCACACAATACATTACATAAGCAAGACATCATTCAAAACATCACAACCCGACTACGGACGAAGAACCAAAAGAAAGATACCAAAACAACATAAAGCCACAGGCCTAGATCGAATCCTAGTAGAAACCACTACTGATCGTCGACACGTCACAAGCAAACGACCACTCTCTTCATCGAGCTCCCAGTGTAGAACTGAACCAGCTCCTGCTTCATCTCGGCTGAACCTGCATATGTTGTTGTAGTATCTGTGAGCCACGCGGACTCAGCAATCCCGTTCCCGGGTAACATGACTATTTAAGCCTTGGGTGTGGATAAGGCTGAAGAAAGAACAAGAGGTGAAGGAACAACAAGAGTCTGCAGCAGCAACTAGCACTATCTTACGTGAAAGACAGCGAGAAGAGAAGGTGCCTCGGTCGAGAGATGATCACGAAGTGATCCTAGCTAATAGCTCAACAAACATAACCCCACCGTGTTCAACTCCCGAATCCCTATTCGGAAATTGACAGTCACGGTACACACGCTGGTAGTGTATTAGAACAATGTGTCAAGTTATCTACAACCGGATATTAAGAAGCTCCCATCTGCCACATAACCGCGGGCACAGCTTTCGAAAGTTCAAAACCCTGCAGGGGTGTTCCAACTTGACCCATTACAAGCCCACGATCCGCGAAGTCGCAACTCCATAGGTGGGAAGACCCGAGTATTCTCGGAATCCCGTGCTCAAGATACTCCGAACTAAGGTAAGGCTAATCCAGCAAATCCTCCCGGCGTGTCGACACCCTGATAGGTAGCCGCGCATATCTAGTCTCAGGACACGACCGGATGGGCGATTCTACAGGTTTTTACCAAACCTCGAGTTTCCTCGTGGTGGCCCCGCAGAACCCCCGTTTCGGACCAACACTCATGTGGAGCACTGGCCCGGGGTTGTTGAATTAAAATAAAAAGGGATAGCTAGTCCCTATGCAAGTTTTATTAGTTATTAGGCAAATAGTACCAAATGTTGGGACTTGCTGGAAAAGACTTAGCACTTAGCGGTTTATCAAGGGGGTCCCATACACCCCAACCGTGTTAGGAACGCATAATCAAGGAACATAACACTGGTTTATACGGTTCCTAACGGCACGAGTGGAACAAAACACCAAGCAAAAGGCTTAGCCTTCCACCCTTGCCAATATATAGATGATTTCATTTAAGCATTTATATAGTGTGATATAACCCAACCAAACTTCAACATGAAGCAAGCATCTTCAATCTTCACCTGCAACTAGCAATGCTATAAGAGGGGCTAAGCGAGCCTACGTATAGCCAATAAATGGTTTGCATAGGTAGGGTGGTTAGACAGGATCATGGTTGCAATAGGAGGCTGACAGGAAAGACATGGGCATCGAGGCAAAACTAAAGAACGATACTCTAGCAATAGGCAAAGATAGTAATGTTATCGGGGTTCGGTCATCTTGCCTAGGATTCCACAAGGGAGAAGAACGGATCCATGAAGTAGACGGAGCAATAGACGAGAGAATCCTAACAACTCCGGAACGAAACCGAAGCTAACAAGAGAAGCAACCGGAAAGAAAGAAACAACACGGTAAACACACAAGCATAGACAAGGCATACGATGCACATCCATGTATGATGCATGTCCGGTTTAAATACGCATGGCATGGCAAAGTGCACAAACAAAACTACAAGTTAAGTGGAGCTCAATATGCAATGAGTTGCATATTGACAAAACACCACAAGTTAATTATTTAGTTGACTCTCGTTTATTTACAAGACAAGATTAAATGTTTGTTAACATGGCGAGAGGTGAAGCATAAGTAAACTAACTATTTAGACA
Organism: Secale cereale; assembly: GCA_902687465.1. Lineage (NCBI taxonomy): Eukaryota > Viridiplantae > Streptophyta > Magnoliopsida > Poales > Poaceae > Secale > Secale cereale. Next base: position 384,558,203 of record LR738715.1, on the reverse strand, counting down.
TTTTAAATGAGGCCGGAAATAACAACAACATATCCGGAAAATCCCCATGAGCATGTTTAGTAATTATAAGCAAACAACAATTCACACATTTAATGTTGTTAACATGATGCGTATGACATGATCAAGTTTATGCAATTATTAAAAGGTTGACTTAAAAGAGATATGAAGTATTTGTCACCGTGGTGGAAGGAAAGGGTGCCACAGCAACGATCCGAAAATGAAGCATGGCAACATCTCGGTTCCGGTAACTTGTTGAGAGACCGGTGCAAAAGGAAAGATGGCGTGAGCGAGTCAAACGAGATGAAAGGTGGGGCGATCCCGTCACCGGGTTCCCACGAGTCGGCGACGAGGCAACCGAGGAACACGACAAAAGAAGGGCACAACGGGCACGGAGCATACAAGGGAAAACAACTCATACAACACAAGCATGCATTCCATGGGTCATCGTCTCGGGTTATACCTTCGAAACACTCGTTTCGGGACGGTTCGAGATCGTAGAGGAAGGAGTCGTTCTCGCGAGTCGTAGAGGAAGTAGTGGAAGTAGTGGTACACGGGTCGGGGTACACGTCCGTAGAGGGAAGTAGTTGCTCCGTAGAGGTACACGTGTAGTCGTTCACATCCCGTTCGGAGAGGTACTTGCGGTCTCGGCGACGGTAGGGGTACACGGCGACGGTAGTTGTTCACGTTCGTAGATGTACTCGTCGTCGAGGTACTTGGTGTCCGTCGAACTTGTAGTCGTTCTCGTCTCGGAGTCGTAGTTGTACATGTCGTCGAGGTACTTGTCGCGTAGTCGAACTTGACGCTCCGTGGAACTTGGCGCAATCCCCGTAGTTGAACTTGAAGATCCGACGACGTTCACGGTGTAGTGGTACTTGGCAGAAAAACTTGGGCGGTCCTCGTCGATGTCGCGGTGCTCGTTCGTGGTTCGTAGGCGTACATGTCAACCTGTCACTAGCGAAAGAAAAACAGCAGCAACAAGTCTTGCGGGAAGGGACCATGAGGCCATGGCAGCAGCAAAAAGACGACACGGCAGAGGCAGGGCCGCGGGATCCGGTGCTGTCGGAGGGAGCTGGCGCTGCGGGGCAGAGTCGCGCCTTGGCAATGAGGCAGGAGGGAGCTCGGAGAGGAGGGAGCGGCGCTGGGCTTCGACCGGCTGCCTGGGCGCTGGACGCTCGGCGGAAGGGAGGCGGAGGGTACGGTGGTGGAGACCCGAGGCGCGGCATCAGTGGTGGCCGGCGGACGTCCGGCGAACGAGGCAGGGCGGAGCCGTCGGCTCTGAAGGCGGCCGACGGGGGCGCTGTCGTGGTACAGGTGAGGAGGCGAGGCCTTGGCCGCAGGGACGGGACCTCTGCCCGGGCGCGATGGAGGCGGCCGCGGCCTTGGGTGCGGGGAGGCCGGAGGACGAGGCCTCGGGGTCTCTGGAGACGGGGAGGACGAGCTAGCCAGAGGGCCGGAGGGAGGCGGAGCCTGGCCTGGGAGGAGGAGGCCGGGCGCGTCGGGGCATGCGCCTAGCGATGCGGGCGACGGGAAGAGCTGCGGGGGAAGAGCGGGATGGGCGCGCTCTTGGGTCGAGGGGCGAGGCGAGATGGGATCGGGATCGAGCAGGGAGACGCTGCGGCGCACGAAGGGAAAGAGGAGGAGCGAGAGGAGAGATGGGGCTGCGCTAGGGTTGGGGGAAAATGGGCCTGGCCAGGTGGGTCTAGGAGGGAATTGGCCAGATGGGACAGGAGGAGGGAAGGCGCTGGGAGGTGGCTGGAGTGGGCCTAGAGGCCTGGGAAGGAGGAGAGGGAGGCCTGGCGGCTGGGACCCCTCCTTTTAACTGTTTTTTAGCAGAAAAAACAATAGAGAGAAGAAAAGAATGAGGAGGGAGGTTAGAAAAAAAAACACATGGAACTATTTTTAAAAGGATTTATGGAATAATTCCAACCCCACCAAAAATAGTTCCAACAAAAAGGGAAGTGCAAACTAAAAAAAATAATTAGCTTGCCTTAAAGGAGTTCAAAAGGAGTCTAGATTTTTGGAGGAGCCTCGATAATTGAGAAAAGAAAAATATAGGGAGGTTTTTGATGGTGAAACTTGAATTAAGAGGCATGGAGAAAATTATGCACGTGTGTTGGTTAATTCCAAACAAATGGAATATTATTATATAGCTCCCTAAATATTAGGAGGATAAGTTATAAAGAGAAGTCACCTTCCCTCGGTTTAAATGGACCGAAGGTCCACACAGTTTATTTAAGTTGAGATGCAAAATAAAATATGACATGATGGCATGATGACATGATGCAATGCAAAAATAAAATAACACAAGCACAATGAAACACACGGGAGAACTCGGAACATCTGGAATCTTCTGGAATCTTCTGGGACGTCGGTCTTCGGGCGTCACAACTCTCCCACACTAACAAAGGATCTCGACCGAGATCCTAGAGATAGCACCGGGTAAAAACGGAAAAGGAAGAGGTAAAACAAAGTTGCTTCTTTGACAGACGAGTGAAACCAAAGAACCTTGAGAGGTTGAACAAGTTGAAAGAAGAATACAACGGAGATGAACAAATATGAAAACTCCGTTAGAAAAGAGGAACAAGGAACATAACAAGAACCTTGTAGGTTGAAGACATGAAACAAGAGCTTACGAACCAAAAGAATATGAAACTGCAATGGTACAGCCAAGGAATAAGAATGACAGAATTTGGACAGCACTCCGACTGAAAATGGAAGGAATTGAGCAAAAACTTGCCAAGTTGGGATGATACTTGATGAAATCAACAACACATAGCCTCTGAAACAATCGAAAGAATGGCACAAAAGGTAAGAAAGATTTCAGACAACACTCCGGTTGAAAAGAGAGGCAAAACTTGAAAAGATGAGAGAACTTGAAAAGAGGACATAATGCTCTGGTTAAATGGACAAGCAAGGAAAGAATATGATCTCGATATGGCAAGATGATGGTTCGAAGAGAGCAATATCACAAAGCCTCCGGAACGAAGAATATATGCTAGGTTGTTGGAAAGAAAAAGAACGGAGAAGAAAATGACAACTTCTCTCAAAATTGAATTGAAGAGCATCCTTACGAAGAAGGGTTGAATAGAGTTGTTGGAATTTCAACAACGAGAAGAATAAGCTTGATGTGGGCTTATGGAAAACATCTCAAAATTATGAGGTGACAACCAGCCACTAATGGAAAACAATTTGATTGGATTGATATCAACAAGGAGACGATAAACTTATTCACCGGAATGAAAAATGAAGAACTTGGGTCATTTAAAACTACTTCCTCTTCGGAAACGTGAACAACTACTTCCTCTACGACCGCGAGTACCACTACTTCCACTACGATCTCGAACCGCCCCGAAACACACGCTTCAAAGGTATAACGAGACGACCCCGTGGATGACCCGTGGATGAATGTTGTGTTGTATGAAATGTTTCCGTGTGTGCACCGTGCCGTTTCGTCCGTTTGACATGTTCCTCGGTTGCCTCGTCGCCGACTCGTGGGAACCCGGTAACGGGATCGCCCCACCTTTCATCTCGTTTGACTCGTTCACGCCATCTTTCCTTTTGCACCAGACTCTCAACGAGTTACCGGAACCGATATGTTGCCGTGGCATCATTTTCGGAATTGTTGCCGTGGCACCCTTTCCTTCCACCACGGTGACGATGCTTCATATCATCTTCTTGTTAACCTTTTAATAAAATTGCATAAACTTGATCATGTCATCCGCATCATGTTAACAACATTGATATGTTAAATTGTTGTTTGCTAATAATTACTAAACATGCTCATGAGGATTTTCCGGATATGTTGTTGTTATTTCCGGCCTCATTTAAAATGCCTAAATAGTGTAGTTTACTTTTGTTTCACCTCTTGCCATGTTAAAAACATTTAATCTTGTCTTGTAAATAAACGAGAGTCAAGTAAATAATAAAATGTGGTGTTTCATCAATATGCAACTCGTTGCATATTGAGCTCCACTTAACTTGTAGTTTTGTTTGCGCACTTTGCCATGCCATGCATATTTAAACCGGACATGCATCATATTTGGATGTGCATCGTATGCCATGTTTATGATATGTGTGTTCACCGTGTTGTCTTCTTCTTTCCGGTTGCTTCTCTTGTTAGCTTCGGTTTCGTTCCGGAGTTGTGAGGATTCGCTCGACTGTGTTGCTCCGCCTACTTCATGGATCCGTTCTTCTCCCTTGTGGAATTCCAGGCAAGATGACCGAACCCGGATACCATTACTATCTTTGCCTATTGCTAGAGTATCGCTCTTTAGTATATTGCCTCGATGCCCATGTTTTCCTGTCAGCCTCCTATTGTAACCATGAACCTGTTTAACCACCCTTCCTATGCAAACCGTTGAATGGCTAAGTACGCTTCGCTCAGCCCCTCATATAGCATTGCTAGTTGCAGGTGAAGATTGAAGATGCTTGCTTCATGTTGAAGTTTGGTTGGGTTATATCACACTATATAAATGCTTAAATGAAATCATCTATATATTGGCAAGGGTGGAAGGATAAGCCTTTTGCTTGGTGTTTTGTTCCACTCATGCCGTTAGGAACCGTATAAACCGGTGTTATGTTCCTTGATTATGCGTTCCTAACACGGTTGGGGTGTATGGGACCCCCTTGATAAACCGCTAAGTGCTAAGTCTTTTCCAGCAAGTCCCAACATTGGTACTATTTGCCTAATAACAAACTAATAAAACTTGCATAGGGACTAGCTATCCCTTTTATTTTAATTCAACAACCCCGGGCCAGTGCTCCACATGAGTGTTGGTCCGAAACGGGGGTCCTGCGGGGCCACCACGAGGAAACTCGAGGTTTGGTAAAAACCCGTAGCATCGCCCATCCGGTCGTGTCTTGAGACTAGATACGCGCGGCTACCTATCAGGGTGTCGACACGCCGGGAGGATTTGCTGGATTAGCCTTACCTTAGTTCGGAGTATCTTGAGCACGGGATTCCGAGATTACTCGGGTCTTCCCACCTTTGGAGTTGCGACTCCGCGGATCGTGGGCTTGTAATGGGTCAAGTTGGAACACCCCTGCAGGGTTTGAACTTTCGAAAGCCGTGCCCGCGGTTATGTGGCAGATGGGAGCTTGTTAATATCCGGTTGTAGATAACTTGACACCATGTTCCAATACACTTCCAGCGTGTGTACCGTGACTGTCAATTTCCGAATAGGGATTCGGGAGTTGAACACGGTGGGGTTATGTTTGTTGAGCTTTAGCTAGGATCACTTCGTGATCATCTCTCGACCGATGCGCCTTCTCTTCTCGCTCTCTTTTACGTAAGTTAGTGCTAGTTGCTGCTGCAGATTCTTGTTGTTCCTTCACCTCTCGTTCTTTCTCCAGCCTTGTCCTCACCCAAGGCTTAAATAGTCATGTTACCCAGGAACGAGATTGCTGAGTCCTCTGTGGCTCACAGTTACTTCATCACACCAGATGCAGGTTCAGCCGAGTTTGATGCAGGAGTTGGATCAGTTCTTCACCGGGAGCTCGATGAAGTTTGGCCGTTTGTTTGTGACGCTTCGACGATCAGTAGTGGTTTCTACTAGGATTCGATCCTGACCTGTGGCTTTATGTTGTTTTGGTATCTTTCTTTTGGTTCTTTGCCCGTAGTCGGGTTGTGATGTTTTGAATGATGTCTTGCTTATGTAATGCCCAGGATGGGACTATACCTCCTACGTGTCGAGGCACGACTTAAAGTTATAAGCCCATCCTAGAATGATCTCAAGTTTGGTATCTTTGCACGACTCATGTAAAAGAGGGATTAAGTTGCAAAATGAAATAGTTGGCTTACACTCGCCACTTCACACAATACAATACATAAGCAATACTTCATTCAAAACATCATAACCCGACTACGGGTGAAGATCCAAAGAAAGATACCAAAACAACATAAAGCCATAGGCCTAGATCGAATCCTAGTAGAAGCCACTACTGATCGTCGAAACGTCACAAGCATACGGCCACTCTCTTCATGGAACTCCCGGAGAAGTACTTGAACCAGCTCCTGCATCAAACTCGGCTGAACCTGCATCTGGTGTTGTAGTATCTTTGAGCCACGAGGACTCAGCAATCCCATAACCATGGGTAACAAGACTAGCAAAGCTTTAAGGGTAGGAAGAGGTAAAGTGGTGAGGTTGCAGCAGCGGCTAAGCATAATATGGTGGATAACTTACGAGTACCAGAATAATATGAGAAGCTACGCAAACGGTCGCAAAAGGTGATCGCTAAAGATCTTGACTACATACGAATCAAACATAACCCCACCGTGTTCTCTTCTCAAAGTGAAAAGAGACAGTCACGGTTACTCACACAGTTGTGTGTTTTACTTCGGTTCCTCTGTCAAGTTTTCTACAACCGGACATTAACAATTCCAATCTGCCACATAACCGCGGGCACGGCTATCGAAAGATCATAACCCTGCAGGGGTGTCCCAACTTAGCCCATCACAAGCTCTCACGATTAGCTGAAGTGATAAATATAATATCATCACCCCTTATCTTAGGGAAAATCCGATCAGGCTCGGCATCCCGGTAGCACAAGTCATTTTGACAATGGTAAAACAAGTCCAGCAAGACCTCCCGGCGTGCCGACACCCTGATAGTAGCCGCGCGTATCTCGTCTCAGGCCACGACCGGATGGGTGATGCTACAGGTATACCAGATACCTCGGGTTTCCCCAAGGCGGCCCCGCAGGCTCCCCGTTTGGGACCAACACCATCAGCACTGGCCCCCCCTGCTATGTAGAATTAAGAATCCTCGGGGACGCGACCCCCTATGCAAATTTAATTATTTAATTAAGTTGTTATTATGAGCAAATTAAAACCAATGTTGGGCCTTGCTGGAGGAGTTTTATTCAAAGTCGAACCGTCAAGGGGTCCCCATTTCACCCATCGTGTAAGGAACGCAAAATCAAGGAACATAATGCCGGTTTATCGGCGCCTAAGGTGGCATAAGTGGAACAAAACACCGAGCAAAAGGCCAAGCCTTCCACCCATGCCCAGTATATAGGTGTGTTAATAATAATTATAGATATTGTGATATATCCAACAACAAGTTCCCTCCTGGAACGAACTTCATCTTCACCTGCAACTAACAACGCTATAAGAGGGGCTGAGCAAGCGGGTAACATAGCCAAACAGTGGTTTTGCTAGGAAGGTTTCAAATGTTAGAGGTTTCATGGCAACAAGGAGAGGCTGACATAAAAGATGGGTAGCGCGACATGTAACAATAGCATCGAGACAACTAAGCATGGCAATGGTAGTAAAGGTATCCAAGGGTATGATCATCTTGCCTGGGATTCCGCAAGGGAGAAGAACGGATCCATGAAGTAGACGGAGCAACACAGTCGAGAGAATCCTCACAACTCCGGAACGAAACCGAAGCTAACAAGAGAAGCAACCGGAAAGAAGCAAACAACACGGTAAACACACAAGCATAAACATGGCATACGATGCACATCCAAGTATGATGCATGTCCGGTTTAAATATGCATGGCATGGCAAAGTGCACAAACAAGACTACAAGTTAAGTGGAGCTCAATATGCAACGAGTTGCATATTGACGAAACACCACATTTAATTATTTAGTTGACTCTCGTTATTTACAAGACAAGATTAAATGTTTTTAACATGGCAAGAGGTGAAGCATAATAAACTACACTATTTAGACATTTTAAATGAGGCCGGAAAAACAACAACAACATATCCGGAAAATCCCCATAAGCATGTTTAGTAATTATAAGCAACAACAATTAAACATTTTAGTGTTGTTAACATGATGCGGATGACATGATCAAGTTTATGCAATTTAGTTAAACATTAACATGAAGAGATAAGAAGCATTTTGTCACCGTGGTGGAAGGAAAGGGTGCCACGGCAACGATCCGAAAATGATGCCACGGCAACATATCGGTTCCGGTAACTCGTTGAGAGACCGGTGCAAAAGAAGAATCGACGTGAGCAAGTCGAACAAGATGAAAGTGGGTTCATCCCGTCACCGGGTTCCCACGAGTCGGCGACGAAGGCAACCGAGGAACACGACAAAAGGCGACACGGGCACGAAGCACAAGGGGAACATTTCATACAACACAAGCATTCACAAGCGTTCATCCACGGGGTCGTCTCGGTATACCTTCGAAGCGTGCGTTTCGGGGCGGTTCGAGATCGTCGAGGAACGTAGGGGAAGTAGCGGAAGTAGAGGAAGTAGTCGTTCATGGTCATCGGTAGGGGTACTCGTTCCGTAGTGGGAAGTAGTTGTTCCATTCGGAGAGGTACTTGGCGAATCCCTCATTTCCGGGGCGACGGTAGTCGTTCACGTTGGCGACGGTAGTGGAAGTAGTTGTACTCGCGGTCTTTGGCGACGGTAGACGTTCACGTTACGTGTCGTGGTACTTGGCATAGGTAGATGTACTCGTTCCGTTTGGTCTTGCCGGTCTCGTCTCGAGTCGTAGTTGTACATGTCGTCGAGGTACTTGTTACATCGTGATCGTAGGGGTACTTGACATATCGCCGTGTAGTCGAACTTGACGGTCGTCGGCGACTCGAAGGGGTACTCGTTTCTTCCGAAGGTAGTCGTGCACGGTTCTCTGTCTAGACAACAGCAAGGCAACACAACAAAACAAACAAAAACAGCACGGGAGGGCGACGCGGCCATCGGAGCGCGGAAGGCGCGGCTGCCTTGGCGCCTGGACGCAGAAGGCGAGGCAAGAGCCTGGCGAGGCACACGACGGGATGGAGAGGGTCGGGCGCGGCCTGCTGCTGCCCCGGCTTGAGGAAGGAGGGAGGCGGGCCTGGCCACGGGAGGGACGAGGACGGGCGCGGCGGGAGCCGTGCTGGGGCGTCGGCCACGGCCGGATGGCGCGGAGAGGCCGGAGAGGAGGGACGCCAGGGCGCTCGGAGGTGGCTGGTGGTGGCCATCGGGGAGCTCTGGCGCGGTCCGGGCCGTCGCTGGTGCGCGGCTTCGAGGACGCGTCCACGCGAGGGAGGAGGGCGGTGCTGCGGGACGACGGCTCCGGGCGCTGGGAACGGAGGGAGGATGCGGACGGAGGGAGACCATGGCGACCTTGGAGAGGCAGGGCGGAGCTCCATGGCGCTGCGATGAAGGCAGCATCGGACGGGGCGCTGGGAGAGTCGAGCGAGGATGGGGAGGGTCGGTATCCGGCCGCTGCGCCTGGCGACTGGAGGGCGAGGCGAGCGGGTCGGGGAGTGCGAGGGAGATGGAAACCGGGAAGAGCGAGGCTGCGGGAGCGAGAGAAAGAGGCAGGGCGCGCTGTGGTTCGATGGGGATCGATGCGACGACGGCTGAGGGAAAGAGGAGAGGTGCGGGCGATGGGATCGGGCTGCTAGGGTTAGGGAATTGGAGTGGGCTGGACCAAGGACTAGGCCTTGGGCCGGTACAAGTGGGGAAGGGAAAAGGAGCCTGGCCTGGCGGCTGGGCCGTGGAGGAGAAGTGGGCCGGCTGGCTAGGGGAAGAGGAGGCCCAAGAGGCTGGGAGCAGGCTGAGGAAAAAGATGGCTGGGTCTGTTCCTTTTTTTTTCTTTAACAGAAATAAATTAGAGAGAGTGCGAAAAGAATAATTAAGAAAAGAGGCCACGAACAAGAAATAAAATATGGAACAATTTTGAAAGGCTTTATGGAATAATTCCAACCCCACAAAAATAGTTCCAACAAAAATAGGGAAGTGCAAACTAAAAAATAATTAGCTTGCCTTAAAGGAGTTCAAAAGGAGTCTAGATTTTGGAGGAGCCTCGAAACAACGGAAAAGAATTAAGACAAGGTTTTGAAGACAAGCTTGATATGGAAAAGGCATGGCAAAAAATATGCAAGTGTGTGTTGGTGATTCCGAAGCAATGGAATATTTATTAATATAGCTCCATAATTATTAGGAGGCTTTTATATGTTATAAAGAGAAGTCACCTTCCCTCGATTTAAATGGACCGAAGGTCCACACAATTTATTTAGGTTGATATGCAAATTAAATATGGCATGATGGCATGATGACATGATGCAATGCAAAAATAAATAAAGCAAGCACAACTGAAACACATGGAAGAAAACCCGGAACATCTGGAATCTTCTGGAATCTTCTGGGACGTCGGTCTTCGGGCGTCACAACTCTCCCACACTAACAGAGGATCTCGACCCGAGATCCTAGAGATATCACCGGGTAAAAACGGAAGAGGAAGAGGTAAAACAAAGTTGCTTCTTTGACAGACGAGTGAAACCACGAACCTTGAGAGGTTAAACAATCTTGAAAGAAAGAATAGAATGGAGATGAACGAAGATGGAACACTCCGTTAGAAGAGAGTAACAAGGAGCATTATGAGAACCTTGTAGGTTGAAAGACATGAAACAAGAGCTTACGAACCAAAAGAATATGAAACCAGAACGGTATAGCCAAGGAATAAGAATGACAAAATTTGGACAGCACTCCGTCTGAAAATGGAAGGAATTGGACAAGAACTTGGCAAGTTGGGATGATACTTGATGAAAACAACAACACATTGCCTCCGAAACAATTGAAAGAATGGCACAAGGGTAAGAAAGATTCAGATAGCACTCCGGTTGAAAAGATAGGAAAAACTAGATAAGATGACGTAACTTGAATGAAGAATACAACACTCCGGTTAAATGATAAGCAAGGAAAAGAACATGATCTCGATAAAACAATATGATGGTTTGGAGAGAGCAACATCACAAAGCCTCCGGAACGAAAGAATAGATGCAAGATCGTTGGGAAGAAAGAACGGAGAAGAAAATGACAACTTCTCTCAAAATTGAATTAGGAAATCCTCCTTACAAAGAAGGGTTGAACGTGGTTGATGGAAAAATCAACAACGAAAACGAATAAGCTTCATGTGGGCTTATGGAAAACATCTCAAAATTATGAGGTGACAACCAGCCACTAACGGAAATGATTGATTGGATTGAGATCAACAAGGAGATGAAAAACTTTCACCGGAATGATAAATGAAGAACTCGGGTCATTTATAAGCACCATAATAGCAACAATCCTTAGGGAAAGCTTTTAGGTGAAATACAACCCAAAATTACTCCAACGAATAAATTGAAGGGTTGGAAATATCTCCTGAACAGGAAAAAAAATGATGGTTTTAAATATCTCATACTTGACAACTCGTGAATCGTAATCCATGAAGGAATTGTCGAGAATGACATAACACCATCTGAAAAGATAAGGTGGAAAGAATTGCAATTGGAATGCATGATGAAGAATGCTTGAGCTCCAACAAGAATCTTGATGAAGACTTGGAGGATGAATTAAATAATGATGAACCACCATGAAAACTCCGGCAAAGAAAGCATGAGAAGTGAAAGATGAAAAGAATAAGATTCAAGGCCTGCGATGAATTAGATGGAGCTTGAAATGATAATTGAAATAACTTGAAGCTCCGGAAAACAAGATGAACAACTTAGAACCGAGAATATGATATGATGAACAAGCTCCAGACAAAGAATTAAATCACCTTGAAGGAATAAGAATAAGAATTATGTCATGCATAACCTTCACTAATTTAAATTGATGACAACCGAAGGATTTGGCATACTACTTATTCTCGTTGGAAAGGATTAAGAGAGATCTCGCTCAAGCTTGGGTAATTCTTCAACGAACCACCGGTAGGATTGAGAAAGAACAAATGAATTAAAACGATAACAATGGAAGGGTAAACTTGAAAACCACCGTAAGAATATGGAGACGAACGAAGAGACATCAATGAAGAATATTTGGAGGACGAAGTTGAAAACTGAGAACGAAGAAATCTTCTGAAATGATGGCCTTCGGAGGATCACAATGGAAAAGAATTCATGAAATGCTTCGAACGGGTATGAAAAGAATTCCTCACAATCGGAACAATAACGAGGATGGCATGAAGCTAGAATCACGAATCTTCAAGAGAACGGGGCAAGATTTAAGAGAAACACTTCTCCGGTCTCCAAAAGCTGAGAATGAAGACGAGAAATGCCATGAAGAATTTCGAGATACTCCGGACGAATGACAAGAGGAAGGTGGAGCTAAAGATGTAAACGTGAACAACTACTTCCTCTACGACCGCGAGTACCACTACTTCCACTACGATCTCGAACCGCCCCGAAACGCACGCTTCAAAGGTATAACGAGACGACCCCGTGGATGACCCATCCTGGGCATTACAAGTTTGGTAATCTTTGCACATCTCATGTAAAAGAGGGGATTGTAAACATAAATAGTTGGCTCACACTCGCCACGTCACACAGATACAATACATGTCTCAAACATCATACAATAAGAACATCACAACCCTCTAAGGGCAAAATCCAAATGTCAAGATACCAAACTTAAATAACATCCATAGGCGGATCGAATCCTAGTAGAAGTCTCCACTACTGATCATCCGGATAACGAACATAGTACCGACTACGCTCCTCGTCGAACTCCCAATCTAGCTCGGTGCCAACACCTGGATAGCTCAGAGCTGGACCAGCATCTGGTGTGGTGAAGTAACGGTGAGCCACAGAGGACTCAGCAATCCCGTTCCCGGGTAACAAGACTATTTAAGCCTTGGGTGAGGATAAGGCTGAAGAAAAGAATAAGTGTCTGCAGCAGCAACTAGCATCTAGCATTACGTGAAAGAGAGCGAGAAGAGAAAGCCTCGGTCGAGAAGTGATCACGAAGTGATCCTAGCTACAAGCTCAACAAACATAACCCCTCCGTGTTCAACTCCCGAATCCCTATTCGGAAATTGACAGTCACGGAACACACGCTGGTAGTGTATTAGAAACATTGTGTCAAGTTATCTACAACCGGATATTAACAAGCTCCCATCTGCCACATAACCGTGGGCACGGCTTTCGAAAGTTCATAACCCTGCAGGGGTGTTCCAACTTGACCCATTACAAGCCCACGATCCGTGGAGTCGCAACTCCAAAGTGGCAAGACCCGAGTATTCTCGGAATCCCGTGCTCAAGATATACCGAACTAAGGTAAGGCTAATCCAGCAAATCCTCCCGGCGTGTCGACACCCTGATAGTAGCCGCGCGTATCTAAGTCTCAGGACACGACCGGATGGGCGAAGCTATGGGTGTATACCAGATACCTCGGGTTGCCCCAAGGCGGCCCCGCAGACTCCCCGTTTCGGACCAACACTCATGTGGAGCACTGGCCCGGGGTTGTTTATTAAGAAAGAGGGTTAATTACTCCCTATGTAAGTTTAGTTTGATATTAGGCAAATAGTACCAATGTTGGGACTTGCTGGAAAAGACTTAGCACTTAGCGGTTTATCGAGGGGGTCCCATACACCCCAACCGTGTTAGGAACGCATAATCAAGGAACATAACACCGGTTTATACAGTTCCTAACGGCATGAGTGGAACAAATCACCAAGCAAAAGGCTTAGCCTTCCACCCTTGCCAATATGTAGATGATTTCATTTTAAGCATTTATATAGTGTGATATAACCCAACAAACTTCAACATGAAGCAAGCATCTTCGAACTTCACGTGCAACTAGCAATGCTATAAGAAGGGCTAAGCGAAGCGTACTTAGCCAAGCAACGGTTTGCATAGGTAGGGTGGTTAAACATGGTAGTGGTTACAAGTAGGAGGCTGACAAGAAGAACATGGGCATCGGCAAAACTATAGATCGAGACTACTAGCAATAGGCAAAGATAGTAATGTTATCGGGGTTCAGTCATCTTGCCTGAAGAGAAGTCGTTCGGATCGTAAGAAGGGTCCTCGTGCTCAACCTCGTTGGAAACCTCATGCTCGTACTCGTACTCGGTCTCAGCTTCCGGCTCTAAACAATACAATCACACCAAGCACAAATCAACAAGATGCAATGCGCACTCGAAAATGATGTATGCATGATGGATGCACTAAGGATGCACACGGAGCACGTAAAATAGCACTCAAGCAAAACACCTCAAAACATGATAACAATATGATATTATGAATCTACACAGAAAATCAATCAAGTTTCATATAAGATTCACTGAAATCGGAGTTACGGGCTAAAAGTTATGCCCGAAACAAGAAATGAGCGAAAGCTGAAAATTACAGCAACATAGCAACTTCGGAGCACAAAATAATTAAGCTACAGCACTCAAACAACATGGCAAAGGACATGAACACAAACTAGACATATACTATAGCAACTAAGTCCAAAGGTACACCCCCAAAGGAGTCACGGATCAATAGCAATAAGCTTGGACATATTGAACTTGACAATAAAATTCTGGCAGCAGAATTTTATTAAAACTTTGGAGCAAAAGATAAACATCCTACAGCCACTCAAATAGGCATGTGAGGACATGAATGGAAAGCCAACAATATATACTACAAGGAACAATCAAGATCCACTCCAAAACTATCATGCTTTGTCCTAGAACATCACTCAAACATGGCATCGGAACGTTACAGATTTCAGACTTAGTGAAAATCCACTAAGTCCTAAAACATCAATTTCAACATGGCATCTAAAAGAGCAAGTTTAAGTCACCTCGAAACTAAACATGGCAACTGGTAAGCACCACATCAAAGTACACATGATGGTGATTCCGAAACACACAAGCATGCTTCATGGAGATAAACACAACGATAGCAACGAGCTCCACAAGATGGCATTTCATAACAAGTGAAACAACATCACAGCCACATAGCACTTTGCAACGATGATAAACATGGCACGAATAAATCTATCATGCAACCTATCACCAACAACATGTAGAGCATGGCAAGACGAACACGTGGACATGTCATTTGCATCATTCAGACAAACGAGCTAAAAGATATCACATGGCAAAGATGACATAAAAACATCACATAGCAGCAGTTATATCACGATGCACTATTGCAACAGAAAAACAAGCACCTAGATGATCTCTAACATGCATGACACAAAGAGATAAAACGTAGTGCTCATCACCACGAACGTCTGGACATGCTATTTGCGTGAATCGGACAAACACACACAAAGTTATCCTCAGTTGAAATATGCATCAGACAACAAATAAATCTGGGACTTAGGATATTTTGGGGCAACCTCAGATCTGGGCTCGGGCTGGATGGAGAGGCGAAGGAGGAGCGGGCCTGGAGAGATTCCGCGGCCTGCTGGCGAAGAGGCGGACGGCTGGGCCGGCCCGAGTGGCGGCGGCGGAAGCGGCCCGGTGCGGCGGCGCGCGGTGCCTGACGCGGAAGCGCCGCGGGAGGGAGGTCAAGGCCGGCCTGGAGCGGTGCTGGCTCGCCTGCGATGCGGGATGGGCCGCGAGGTGGCGATGGGAGGCCCAGGGCGACGAAGTCTTCGGCGATGTAGGGCTAGGCCTCTGGCCTCGATGGCGCCAGGCGTCGGGATCCAGGCGAAGTGGTCTTGGCCTTTGAGCGCCAGAGGGAGGGAACGATCGGGCCTCTGCCCCGATCCGATCGGCGGAGGCCGATGCGTTGACCTCTCGATCGCTGGGATCTGGCGCTCGAGGCAGGCGGCTGCTCGATCCGGTCGTCTCCTCGCGCGGCGGCTGGGATCGAGGAGAACTGGCCAAGTGGCTGGTTTGCACGGAAAGAAAGAGAAAAAAAGGAGGAGGGGGCTAGAGGATAGGGATGCCCACAAATGAACCTAGGGGGACTAAATATAGCAGATTTTAGGGTTAGGGGGGATTTAGGGGTGTTAGGAGCCCTCCGATCGCGATCCGACGGATTCGATCGCGGGGGGAGTTTAGAAGGGTCTAGGAGAAGGTAGTGGACTGCAGCAGGGGGTGTTTATGGGACACAAAGTGAAGGCACTTTGGACCCACACGAATAACTGATGGGATAGCACACGGAGTCCAAACGCGACGAGATTTGAGAGGCGGGTTGCACACAACAAAACAATAACACGCACAACAACCTCGCGGCACACCGGTAACGTTACACGCCCAAACACCAAAGTAGGTCTACGGGACGCCACGAACACGTGAGGGAGCTCCGGAACGCGAAACGGACAACGGGAAGGAACGCGTGGAACCGGATGCAACCGACAACACAAATGCAATGTGATGCACATGTCTACATGATATGAATGAATGCCACACACTCACACAACAAAACGACGAAAACCCGAAAGACAAAGAACCCGGAATGGAAATAGATGAAGCCGGAGATATATTATATGCCCAAAAGGGAAAGTATTACATCCGGGGCATTACAAACTCTCCACTACTACAAAAAGATCTCGTCCCGAGATCTAGGACTGGAAAAAGGAAGGGTACTCGGAACGAAGATGATCTTCTCGTTCCCAGGTAGCTTCTCGGTCGGTGTGATGTGACCACTTGACTTTCAGAAATTTGATGGACTTGTTGCGGGTCTTGCGTTCGGTTTCTTCGAGAATAGCAACTGGGTGCTCTCGGTAGGACAGGTCTTGTTGAAGATCAATCTCTTCAAACGGAATCATGCGCTCAGGTGCCTTGAAGCATTTGCGAAGTTGAGATACATGGAAGACATCATGAACATTGGCGAAGTTGGGAGGGAGCTCAAGTAGATAGGCTAGATCGCCTCTTTTGCCAAGAATCTTGAAAGGCCCGGCGTATCTAGGAGCAAGCTTTCCTTTGATACCGAATCTTTGGGTGCCTTTCATCGGAGACACACGGAGATAAACATGATCATCAATGTTGAAAGCCAAATCACGATGCTTGCCGTCATAGTAGCTCTTCTGGCGCGACTGAGCGGCCTTGAGATTCTCACGTATGACTTTGCACATTTCTTCGGCTTCTGGGATCAAGTCATTGCCAAGAAGTTGACGTTCGCCTGTTTCAGACTAGTTGAGAGGGGTACGACACTTTCTGCCATAGAGGATTTCAAATGGAGCTTTGCCTGCACTTGCTTGAAAGCTGTTGTTGTAAGAGAACTTGGCAAATGGAAGGCAGTCTTCCCATTTCATGCCGAAACAGATGACACAGGTTCTGAGCATATCTTCTAGAATCTGATTCACTCGCTTGACTTGACCACTAGTCTAAGGGTGAAAAGCAGTGCTGAACCTGATCTTAGTGCCCATGGCGGACTGAAAGGAGTCCCAGAACCTTGAAGTGAACAAACTTCCACGGTCTGAGGATATAACTTGAGGAATGCCATGTAAGGACACAATTCTGGAAGTGTACAGCTCTGCCAATTGAGCTGCATTGATTGATTCTTTGACTGGCAGGAAGTGAGCGACTTTGGTAAGCTTGTCAATCACCACGAAGATAGAATCATTTCCTCGCTTGGATTTAGGAAAACCAGTGACGAAGTCCATTTCAATGTGGTCGAACTTCCACTCAGGAATAGGAAGAGGTTGGAGAAGACCGGCTGGACGTTGATGTTCTGCTTTCACTCTTCTGCAAACATCACATTCATTCACGAATTGGGCAATCTCCCTTTTCATGCGTGTCCACCAGTAAGACTGCTTGAGGTCTTGGTACATCTTGGAACTGCCAGGATGAATGGAAAGGAGAGAATCATGTGCTTCTTCCATTATGAGCTTCCTGAGATCACCTTTGGGAACAACGAGTTTGTCCTCGAAGAACAAGGTATCTCTCTCATCAACACGGAAGCACTTGTATTTCGGAATGCCCTTAGCAATAGCATGTTTCACCTTCTTCACCATGGTATCACTGAGCTGGGCCTCATGGACTTGATCTTCCAAGGTAGGAGCAATTTGGAGATTTGCAAGAAAACCCTGCGGAACAACTTGGAGGTTGAGTTTCCTGAAAGCTTCACAAAGCTCAGGCTGGTACGGCTTGATAAGAAGGCTATTGCAATATGCCTTTCTGCTCAAAGCATCTGCAATCACATTCGCCTTGCCAGGAGTGTATTCAATGCTGGGATTATACTCTTGGATCATTTCAACCCAACGAGTCTGGCGGAGGTTCAGATGTGGCTGTGTGAAGATGTACTTCAAGCTCTTGTGATCAGTGAAGATGTCGACTTTTCTGCCCAACAACAGATGTCTCCACGTAATCAAAGCATGTACCACAGCTGCTAGCTCTAGATCATGTGTGGTATAGTTCTTCTCACTTGGCTTTAGCTGACTAGAAGTGTATGCCACAATTCTCTTATCTTGCATAAGCACACCACCAAGACCTTGAAGAGAAGCATCACAAAATACTTCATAGGGCTTGGATTCATCTGGAGGAGTCAGAACTGGAGCAGAGACGAGTTTTTCTTTGAGAGTTTTGAATGCAACTTCACACTCTGGAGACCAAAAGTATTTGACATTCTTCTGAAGCAAGTTTGAAAGAGGCTTGGCAATCTTGGAGAAGTTCTCAACGAACCTTCTGCAATAGCTGGCAAGACCCAGAAAACTGCGGAGCTGCTTGACGTTTTGAGGAGCTTCCCAGTTGACAATTGCTTCAACTTTCTCGGGATTTACCGCAATACCGTCAGCTGAGATGATGTGGCCCAGGTACAAAACCTTATCGAGCCAAAACTCGCACTTGGAGAACTTGGCATAGAATTTATGCTCTCGGAGTCGATCAAGAACCAGACGTAAGTGCTTTTCGTGATCTTCTTCATTCTTGGAAAACACCAGCATATCATCCAGATACACAAGCACAAACTCGCCAGTATAGGGGTTGAAGATGTAATGCATCATCCTCGAAAAGGTAGGAGGAGCATTGGCGAGACCGAAGGACATGACGGTATACTCGTATGAACCGTAGCTCGTTCTGAAGGCCGTCTTGGGAATGTCTTCCTCGCGAATGCGAATTTGGTGATAGCCCATTCGGAGGTCAAGCTTAGAGAACACTTTAGTTCCTTTGAGCTGCTCGAAGAGTTCGTTGATGTTGGGGAGCGGATACTTGTTCTTTATTGTCTTCTTGTTCAATGGCCGGTAATCAACACAGAGACGCTCCGTACCATCTTTCTTCTTGACAAATAAGACACCACAACCCCAAGGAGACGTACTAGGCCTGATGAGACCCATACTCTCCTGTTTATCAAGCTGCTTCTTCAGTTCCTTCAATTCATCCGGAGAGAGCTTGTACGGACGCCGGCATGCTGGCTCAATACCCGGCTCGAGTTCAATGACAAATTCCACCTGACGGTGTGGAGGCATGCCTGGAAGTTCTTCAGGAAAGACGTCTTGATATTCATTCACCACCGGAATTTGAGATATGGCATTAATTTCGCCCTTATCATTGAGAGAGAAAAGCCTGATAGTGTTATCCCTGGAGGCAAAGATAATCACATCTTCATCAGGATGAGTCATCTTGACTTCCTTTTGAGCACAATCAATGTGAGCATCATGCTGAGAAAGCCAATCCATTCCGAGGATGAGGTCAATATCAGAATTACCAAGAACCACCGGTTTAGCCAGAAAACGATAATCTCCCATGCGAATAGACATATCCGGAGCATAGACACTAGAAGTCATAATCCTGCCCGGAGAAACAACTTGCAACTTCTGAGGCAAATTTGAAGTGACAACATCGTGCTTGGATGCAAATGGTTGAGACATGAAAGAACATGAAGCACCCGAATCAAATAACACTTTAGCTGGAAAAGAGTTAACTGAGAGGTTACCCAAAATGACATCAGAAGAATTCTCCGCTTGTGCTGCATTCATCAGATTGACCCTTGCTGCCTTTGGATCATGCCTGACAATAGCTGAACTCACAGGTGGAGGAGGTGGAAGACGCTTAGGATTCGGACATCTGTTGGCATAATGACCCTTCTGGCCACACTTGTTGCACACCACTTCAGAGAGAGGACGGAAATGAGAGCCACTTGACTTGGAGCCTTGAGACTGAAACTGCTTCTTCGACTGGTTGCTTGGGTTGGGTGGGTGGGAGAAACCACGTCCACTAGAGTTCTTGTTGTTGGAGTTGTTGGAGTTGTTGGAGTTGTTGTAAGGAGCTCGAATCACTGGAGGAGGAGGAAGCCAGAATTTCTGATGCTTCGAGACCATCTGAGACGATAAGGAAGAGTGAACGTAATCTCGAATTCTCTTTTTAGAAGCCTCCATCTTAAGCTGAGCTGCTTCTTGTTTCAAAGCCATGTTATAGAACTTGTCGAATTCATCGGGCTCGAACAAAGTGAGAGCAACCTGAAGTTCATCTTTGAGACCTCCACGGAACTGGTAGATTTTGCTATTTGCATCAGGAATGTCTTGCTTAGCATAGCGGGCGAGGTTTTGGAACTTGACATTATACTGATAGACTGTCATAGAGCCCTGCTTCAGGTTGCGGAATTGCTCACGCATACCCTCGATGACACTTGTAGGAATGTGGTGCGAGCGAAAGTCCTTGCAGAAATTCTCCCAAGAGATCACTTGACCTGGCCTGGAGTCTTTGTACTGCTGCCACCAATCAGCTGCTTGATCTTTGAGTTGGAAGGCTGCAAACTTCACATAATCATCTTCCTTCATGTTACTGCACTCAAAATGCTTCTTTATGTCGGTTAACCAATCTTCAGCATCAAGAGGGTCGACACAGTAACTGAAAGCTTTTAGATTATTGGCCAAGAACTGGTTGAGAGTAGCATGGTGCTGCTGGTTGAAGAAGTTGCCTTGATTCCCTGGAACACCCTGATTAGCTTGATTAGCTTGCATCTGTTGCATCATCTACATCAACATCTGAGTGTTTTGAGCTGTAGTCTGCATAATCGCTCTCCAAGCCTCAGACGGAGGAGGAGGGGAAGGAGGACGATCTGGGACCTCTTCACCCTCTGGGTTAGCGTTGGGAACCTTTTTCAGAGCCATCCTGAAATAGATGACCACGAATCAGCAATTGATTGACAGAAGGTATAAGCTGAATTAATGGAATGAATTGCAACAAGTCTTCACAATAATCCTTCGAACAATAGGAACGAATGAAATCATTCGAACAAGAGGAACGAATGAAATTCTCAGTTAAATGATAACATCAATCTTCACGAGAAGCCACATAGGGGACAAAAGGAAAATAAGAAAAACAACAAGGTACAGACGGGAACAAACACAAGCGAGGAGTTTCGTTCTAACATCTTTGTGCTGAAAGCATATGAACGCGTTACGAAAAGGTTTTGCAATCCCCGGATCAGCATAGCCAAGGATCCTTTAAGATGCAACTCCTGATAGTAACATCGGTCATAATACCACTTCACTCAATGTAGAACCCCGAACTCACTAACCTGCATTCGTTGGAAGAATGCCTACGATCTACTGGATAAACCCACCTATAAATTTCCGAAAGATTCCAGTTATGCAATCAGGTGTTGGGGATACACGGGAAGCACCGCGCAATCAACTCTAAACCTACATCCAGGTGTATCCATCCTTCAACACATAACCAGTCTTTCTCGGAAACTGTGTACCTCGGACCTTCGAAAAGCATCCACTATAACAAGCTATGGCAATACTCCCGAACTACCTCCCCAGTACTGGGTGATGTCGGGGTTATCTTGCCACTGGCCGTATAGGAGAGATTTTCGATGTCGGCCGTCTTAAGTATTTAGTACTGCCGCGATATGCTTGTGACGAAAATACCCCGAAGCTCAACTCCCCGGGACACTGCCACAACCCCTAATGTCAGGAGGCATCGAAAACAATATCCTCGTCATAAGAACATCGAAACAATCCCAGAATACTCGCGGGATTCCTAAAAAAAATTTGGTGCAATTTTTGAAGATAGGAGAGACAAGAGTAGTCGTCAGGAGTCCTCACCAGAGAGAAAGGGGATGAGAAGCAAAGAAATCCTACTCTCCGATATAATATAGGACTCAAAATGTTTTTCAGTGTGTGCCTAAACTCGACCGTCAACGATTCGATCAATCAGTGGGGGCTCCTAGGTCGGAGAAGGCTCTGAATACCAACTTGTGACGCCCCGGACACACCCGCCGGTGGTCGTTACTCCTGGCGCGATCTAGACTGGCCTCACATATCAATACTAGTCTTTTCTGCGCACTTTGTCCTCACTCGTGCGCACCCGGGAGCAACTTCCCGGTCGGTCACCCATCCTGAAACTACTCCAAGCTGAGCACGCTTAACTTTGGAGTTCTATCCGAATGGGCTTCCGGAAAAGAAGGAATTCCTTATTGATATGAGTAGTCTATCATCCCTAATAAGCCAGGCCATCACATACACCCTCACTCAGAGGAACTGACGTCCTCGTCGGGCCACAGGAACGTTCCCTCTTGGCACAACCGTCTGTGCTTCCAGGACAACACATGTGCCATGCCGTGTGCCACGACGGGTCACAAACGTCATGCACAACATGACTGCAAACTGTCCGCAAACATCCGTGTAACCGCGAGGGTCGGCTCTGATACCAACTTGTAACGCCCACCGGCGG
Source organism: Secale cereale (assembly GCA_902687465.1). Taxonomy (NCBI): domain Eukaryota; kingdom Viridiplantae; phylum Streptophyta; class Magnoliopsida; order Poales; family Poaceae; genus Secale; species Secale cereale. Next base: position 384,535,931 of record LR738715.1, on the reverse strand, counting down.
GTGTGTCCGGGGCGTTACAGAAGACGTTCAGGTCGCTAGGAGAGGCCTACATTTTCTATAACCAGTATGCTAAGGAGCGTGGTTTCAGCGTAAGAAAGGACTCGTTGAAATATTTGAAAGGGCCTGATGGAGTTATGCGCTTGAGGAAGTATCTGTGTTCGAGAGCTGGAAAACGACATGCAAAATTGTGTACAATGGAAGGCAGGACCCGTAGGCTGAGAGCGGAGACTCGTTGCTTCCGTGATGCGCATATAACTTTGAAGCTTGATAGAGAGCATGATGTTTGGTATGTCAGCAGTTTCAGTGATGACCAAAGCCACGTTCCAGCTAGACCGGATGAGGTCCCGTATCTCCGGTCTCATAATCGGATAAAATATTTTCAGAGAGCTGAGATCTTAACTATGGCAATTGCTGGAATCAGGAAACATATGATTTATGATAGTTTCGTCAGTAGATACGGGTCGTATGCAAAAGCTGGTTTTGGGAGGAAGAAGCTTTACAACATGTGCTATACAGAGAAGATGGAGTTGCTTGCACAAGGTGATGCAGACACTACCATTGGGATCATGATGACCAGAAAAGACAGGGATCCAGATTTCTTCTTTGAGCACACTGTCGATGAAGAAGGAAGGCTGAAAAACCTATTATGGTGCGATTCTCAATCACGACGAGACTATATTGACTACGGTGATGTGACCGTTTTCGACAGCACATACATGATGAATAGGTATGGCATGCCCTTTATACCTTTCGTCGGTCTGAACAACCACTGTTGCACCACGGTTTTTGGTTGTGCTATTGTGTTTGACGAAACCGAAGATACATATGTCTGGTTGCTTCAGAGTTTTTTGAGGGCTCACTGTCAGAAGAGGCCCAGGACAGTAATTACTGATGGAGATGCAGCTATGATTAAGGCCATTAGAAAGGTACTTTCGGACGTTTGGCATCGTCTTTGCTCGTGACACATTGAGAAGAACATGCAGAAACACCTTCACCATAAGTCTTTAAAGGAGTTCAGGTCTCTACTATATTATGCCACTTCAAAAAAAGTCTTTGAGGAGAGGTGGGTAGCGTTTACCACCAAATGGCAGTCGGAGAAAACAACAACATGGTTACGTAGGATGTACAAGAAAAAAAAGGTTTTGGGTTGTATCATATCTGTCTGGTGGGTTTTTCCTAGGTATGCGAAGTAATCTGCGAAGTGAGAGTCTGAATTCCTGCCTTCACATGCATCTAGACTTCGGCATGACTATTGTTGATATGATTGTGCACTATGAGAACTGCATAGTTCGTCTTCGTGAGAACGAGGCCCATGACGATTACACAACCACACAGACAGTCCTAGTACCAGTCCTTGACGAGTGTAAAGACATTGAGAAATTAGCTGCCCGTGAGTTCACTCCAGCAAACTTTTATATCTTACAGGAAGATATGAAGAAGGCACGGGAGCTTGAGGTCCTTGAAAGACTGAGAGGAGCAGACACTCACAGATTCATACTTACTTGGAAGGAAAATAGGGATATCAGATTCACTGTGGACTACACTCCAGGTAACTCCGAACAAACCGTGAAGTGCAGTTGCAGAAGTATGGATCGCAAAGGACTTCCGTGCAAACATATACTTCATGTTCTGATTCACCTACGGTTACGTGAGATACCTAAGTGTTTAATACTACGGAGGTTGAGCAAAATTGCAAGGGGTGGACTTCCTGTGAAGCGCAGTAGCGATTTGTTTGCGTGGGGATGGGCAGGTCCAGGTGAAAGAGCTAGGTACAGCGAGTTATCTATCTTATCTGCCGAAGCTTCTTATAAAGCATGCCATAAACCATTTTTATTCGACAAGTTGAAGGCAGTTTTGAGGGACATAATAGATAATGATTGCACTGAGGATGATGAGCCTGGTGCAGAGCAAAAGTTTGTCAATGACGATGCATTTGAGCCTAATCGAGATCATGTTCTAGTTCATGATCCCGCAAAAATTAACACCAAAGGTGCGCCAAAACAGAATGTTAAAGGTCGAGGTAAGAGTGGTCCAGATTTTACTAAAAATGGGCGACCTAAATCTTTTGATGAGAAAAGCCAACACCAATGTGGCCAGTGCGGTCTTCCGGGTCATTATAAGTCCACATGCTCACAAAATCCCAAGTACGATTTTCATTTATTAATGTCAATCTTGTTGTTCTCTAAATTTATTTGTTTCTTTTGCATTAACACATATCTTACTATTTCTTAATGCAACAACTTTGCTTGATTTCCGGAGTATGCAAGAGTACTTATCCCTTCGATAGACATCAATTTTTTGATGGATTGTTTGCATCTACGACATTGTTTTTTAATTATAGATGTTGTACGAGACATATTTTACTTTGTTGCTGTCAGACTATGTGCAGTGACACACACGTAACTATTGTCGATGCAAGAATGTGTTATTCAAGAAATATTTTTGTCTGTTAAATTTGTTCATCATGCACTGTTATTCTCTGTTAATTTTTACTGTTCTGAAATTTTTTGCCGTCGCTTTTAGAGCCGACGTTCGCTGTCAGGGCTAAGGCGACGTTCGCTGTCAGGAAAAAAAGGCCCGACCAGTGCGCCGGCGGCACGGTCCCACAGGGCTGGCGTCGAACGCCATCAGAACAGGCCCGGCGGCACGGTCTCACAGGGCTGGCGTCGGTCGTAACAGGGAGTACAATAGCACCTGTGTCGCCGGCTATTTAAGCTGGTCATCGCGCCGTCCGTCGGGCGAGGTGGGACTAAAGAAATCCGCCCACACCGGTTCCCGTCGCCACCCGGGGTAGTTGGGCCGTCCTGTGTGAGGCGCCGGCCCACGCGGTCACTCGTGTCGGTACCGCCACATCGACGGCGATTTTAGTCTTGCAGTTATCGGACCGTTTTGCTGCCCCGTCGGTCCCTCTGCCGACGTGGGTGTTTATTTTAAACAAACTAAAAAGACGACGGCAGAAGTATGAATAATAAGAGTTATTCAACTTTATATACGACGGTAGAGAGAAACAATAATAATCCAAAAGTCATTCTCAAATAAAATATTCAAAGAAGTAGTGTCGTCTTCATCACGAAATATATGTGCCAATAAAAATGAAAACATCATTTGAGCCTACAAATTTTTCTATTACATAAATTTTGTCACATTTATTTCTTCTTCGCAAGCCGGGTAACTTTGTCTTTCACATCGTTGAGCGTATTTCTCTCCGAAAAAGTAAGCTGCGCAATCATTAGGTCCCTCGATTTATCAATTGACGCCTGTTACAAATTCATATTAATTCAACATGAATTGTAGTACATAATGAATTCAAGTAAGTATTCACATTTGAAGTAAAATCATACCTGCGAAAAATTGCTTGTCCATTTTTCACCATCCCAGTATTGAAAGCATCGAAGGACAAAAATTCCACATGAGTTGCTGCTTCATACATACAACCATTCATCAAGTTCGCATTTCAGGTAAGATATTAAAATAATGTCAAAATATATACGCACCCATCTTCCTGCTGTGGCATTTTATATGTATTAATAGGTCAGGTAGACACATCCGGAAAATTCATAGCACCGCTCGCATTTGCATCACGTATGTCTTCTCCAAGTTGATTTATTCGTTCATATCAACGATACAACGTGAAGGAATTAAGTCAGTTCAATAACTGATAGTTTATGTATGGCCATGTACAATTTATACCGTACCAGCGCCTTAATTTCTCTTCAACATCACTGTCAAGTTTACGTCCCATCAAAGAATCAAGAACCTGAAACTCTTTCTTCGGGCCATGCATGACGACCGTAAGCCAGTGGGTATTTCCCTTATTAAGAGGGATATAAAGCTGCATCACAATGAATATACGATATAATCAACACATATTGTTTTATTATTATTCATATCGCGTATATGCATACATTAAGTCAGTCGAACTTACCTTATCTTTTTAAAAATACTCATCGGTGCATCTATTAATGGGACCATTCTTATTCACCACTACTTCATTCTCATTTTTTCCTTCCTCGGTGTTCGGTCTACAATCAAGTAACCAATTAACCAGCCAGGTCGGCATTATATGGTGATCATCACCAACTACTCCCAACATATACGACAAATAAGCATTGATAACCTGAAAACAATGTAAACGGTGTTTAACAGTTCCAATGTGCAGTGAACAGTAATATAAAACAGAAAAATAACTTACATCACCGGTTAGCCATTGATGGTTAAGTAGCGTACAAGCCCTCTCTGCACTAAGACCTTTGCGCATGCCATCATTGAATATGTCCTTCTTTCTATGTTTCTCGGAGTGCTCATAAGCACGGACAAACTTAACAGATGCTTGCACAACATCCTATTCATCACTAGAATTTTGAAAGACTTCTCTATCAAATAGTTCTGCAGCACATCATTTTAACATGTTATTAAATCAATGATATGTATTAAGTTCAACACAAAAAACGATTATAACATGCTAAACATTAATAAAACTCACTTCCTTTTGCGAAATGCGTCGCACGCTTCGTCGTTTTAATAGCCACATAAGGAGACTTCACAAGGTTTGATACATTGCGCTTCTGTTTCCCAACAACCTCCTCCTGTACTTCATCTTCTCCAAAAGAAGCAGCTGAACCAAGTGATGCAATTTCATCTGTTCTTAAAGATGTAATGGATTTCTCATTTGATACATCAGGAACTGGGATCATCTTTATCACCCTTGAAACTATCCCAATATTCAGATGTGCAATAATTTCTTCAGAGTTGTCAACATGATCTTCATCATCCTCTTGGAAATTCTTTTTTGCTGGTGTTCTAAAATTGTCCATATCAGGATGATATACCCATTCTTTCCGAGGGAGTCCGCCATAGTTTCTAGATTCACTATTATCACCATAATCATTCTCTTCTTCTTTTTCAAATTCACCAGATTTGTAGAAGACACCGCTTTTGTTCAATTTATCTATCACCCTCTATCATTACATATAATTTGTACTTGGTTAGGTAACACATCACAAAACATAGTAACAAACAAAAAAGAAAATTAAACATGTGCGCATAGCTCTGGCAAACGAAGCATATCCTTACGAATGTGCTTCAGCTCATTCAACATCCGCTCCATCACAGGGTTCTGGCTAGCTGAAGCCTCTGATGTACTCACACCTTTTGACCTTCCAGTAATGTCAGACTTTTTCGTACTTGATTTCTTGTTTTTTTCAGCTTGTTCCACTCTAATTTTGTTTAGTCGGTAATCTTCAGTTATGGTGTCGTCGATCTACAACATTAAGAATCGTACTTTAACATTCAATTTAAAATTAACAGTAATTAAATAGAAAAAAATACATTACACGTATTACCATCCCAACACCACGACCATATTTAAAGTCGTACTTGTCTCTTTTCTCCACTGCATCTTCTGTCCAGTTCCTCATTAAGGGGCTCAACAACGCTAATGGATCATACTACGGACCGGTGCTTGGCTGCACCTTCTTCCAATATAGATACTGCAAAACAAAACAAAACAATCACTTCGCAACTGGTAATGTATTACTACATGAAATCAAATGTTCAATTTAATAAATATAACATACCTGCAGAAGTGCTAGGTTGCTACGTGGCCATTCCCTAACACGGTCCGGCTGCAAGACAAGACCAATCTCTGACAAACAAAAACACAAACTGAACGCGTTCCAGTTGAACTTTTTAATTGACTTGACATCTTCCACTAGCGCATAATAATTCTTCGTAATGTACTCATCTAGAGCTGGTGCAATAATAGTCCCCAATAGGACAAGAAACACCATCCGAAGAAATTCATCGTCCGCGTTTTTATTTCTGACAATCTTCTGAATGAGATCATCAATCATGATTTTACGAGTCTTTTTATTAACAAAACCAACTGGATTTTTTTAATTATTTTCCCTTGGTCCATAGTCAAAAAACTAGAAACATCTACGCCTTCATTCTTCCAACCAAAAATAGCGAACACATCATCAGGCCTCAGTGAAATCAACCCTTTCTTTCCGGCTGCCTCTTGGACCATGAACTTTTTACTATGACGATTATAACCTTGAATCATAAACTGAAGCAAAATGTCACGCATCTTCACCGATGGTATTCATAACATACCCTCCATTCCCGTTTCATAAAATGTGAAACACTGACTTGGTGTAAACTTACTAACAAGACTAACCCACTTTTCTACGGAACATGCAATCACACCATCGATGTCCATACTGCATATAAAAATAACAATGTGACGTTGCATGTAGTTTAGATGTTATATTGTGAGTACAAATATTAAATGAAATACTTATCCCACGGCGACGCCGGCGACAGCTGGAAAGGAAGAGGGCTGCTAAGGCGAACGGTGACGACGGGCGCGTTGACGGCGGGCGATGCCGGCAGTCGGGGGGAACCGACGGTGTGTGACGTTCGCTGACGACGGGCGCTGACGGCTGTGAAGGCGGCCGCTGACGACGGGCGCTAACGGTGTTGGCGGCGCCGACGGCTGACGCGGCGTCAGGCCAAATCAGATTGGTCCCGTCGTCCAAACTATGGGAAAAAGTGCATGCACGACGTGATTTGGTCCCTCCGCTGCGAATGTCGGCAATATTACCTACAAGTAGTGACGGCTCGTGAAGATATTTGTGGCGTCGGGCCCACTGCGATTAGCTTCCAATCATTATCGTTTTTCCACGTGGATCCAATCATTGCCGTCGGTCGTACTCTATTCCCACAACGCAAGACGTTGACAGCGTTGACTAATTAATATATACTTTTGTAATTCCGAAAACCCCTAAAAACCCTCGGTCGCACGTCCCTCCTTCGCATCCGCCAAAAGGGCTCCATTTTTTTTCACGTGCTACAGTGGCCACTCAGGGCACGCACGCCAAATTTTGTCGCGTTCCGAGCCTGTATGGATTTTCTACGATTTTCCGAGCCGAAAACCCCTAAAACACCGGCCGGACGTGACGCAACGTGCGTTCGTTGTACGATTTCATTCATTTTTGGCGTGGGGTGCCCGGGTTGGGCCCCACACGCCCTGCCAGAAGTTGGGTAGATTTCGT
>LR738715.1:384504463-384517435 GCA_902687465.1 Secale cereale | reverse complement strand
GGAGGGACCCTCGGTCGCACGTCCCTCCTTTGCATCCGCCAAAAGGGCTCCATTTTTTTCACGTGCTACAGTGGCCACTCAGGGCAGGCACGCCAAATTTTGTCGCGTTCCGAGCCTGTATGGATTTTCTACGATTTTCCGGGCCGAAAACCCCTGAAACACCGGCCAGACGTGACGCAACGTGCGTTCGTTGTCCGATTTCATTTATTTTTGGCGTGGGGTGCCCGGGTGGGGACCCACACGCCCTGCCAGAAGTTGGGTAGATTCCGTGCAACCGCTCAGGCACTTGGTGTGGAAGGCGGTGGTTTCGGTATGGCCGGAGGGGACCTGTCAGGACCCCGATCCTAGGTCACACAGGTCTAGCCTATAACACATCATATCACTTTGCGGCCTCACGCACGGTATCCCCACGGGTGCCACCTTACCTGGCCCGGGACCGTTTGCGCATTTTGGCACACATATATGATAGTGTCACTAGCATCCACATGACAGAGAACCCGGGCCGACATGACTAGTAATAAACCAAAAGTGGCACTAAATTACAGAGACAGGCATACATGACCCATCAACGAACGTGTCGGTCATCAACGTATGAACCCAAGTCGTAGCAAGCTACAAGGACTTAAAGGAACATCGCGTGACATTTCCCCTAAGGGACAGACACAGGAACGAAGAAGGACACATGCCGGCCAGCCTAAGTGTTCCGGAGCAGTAGCAAGCTACCAAGGCTCAGTGGAAGCACTAGGAGACATTTCCCTGTAAGATAGGCTACCAAGGGTAAACAACTAGGTGTCGGATCCCACACATAGCAATACACATTACACGTATGCATAACATGCAAGTATGTGCTGTACAACATGGCATCACAACTTAACTCAACAACTCATATAGATAAAGGCCCAGAAGAGCCATCATAGCATTTATTACAAACAGAGGTCACATGACCCAACATACAGAGCATACAGGCAACGAAAGCATAACATGTCTGAGAACAGACAACTACAAATGAAATAGGCTGAGAAGCCTAACTATCTACCAGACCCTGCCAAGGGTACAAGATCGTAGCTGAGGTAACAAGCTAAACGTCGAAGTCCACGCGGAACCACTAGTGAGACTGGAGTCTCTCTGCAAAAACATAAATTAAGCAAACGTGAGTACAAAGGTACTTAGCAAGAGATACATCAGAACTAGCTACATATGCATTAGTATCATCAAGGGGTGGTGGAGTTTGACTGTAGCAAGCCAGCTTTGACTCGGTGGCTATCCTAAACTACGACTGCAAGTAACTCTTTTGAGGTGGCGCACACGAGACCACATATTCACCAATCAATACACCACTATGGATCCGTTCTCATCTCCCAACGAGAAGGCCATCCATAGCACTCACGCTTATCTTGCGTGTTTTAGAGTATCCACTTTCACTTGTCTATGAACTATAGAGGTAACCCAGAAGTCCATTTCCGCGGACACGGCTATTCGAATAGATCATATATATAACCCTGCAGGGGTGTACTTCTTCACACACGCTCTCACCACTTACCGCCGTTTACACGACATGTACTCGGCAACCTTCAAGCGAAGGCCCAGCGAGGGTGTCGGCCACGACCTGACTAACCACACAAGTCTCTCGTCCAGGTTTATCGCCTATTTGGGTTCCATCCGTGGGGAGATCCGGCCGGGGTGTCGCTCACGGCCCCAAATGATGTGTACAGGGTTCCCGCATCACCAAACGGGCAATCGGTACACCGTGCCACATACCTGCCGCGTCACAGCCCACCCCGAGGGTCAGCGCTGTGCACGACCTCCAGTAAACTACAAACACCAGAAACTAGTTGCAACTCCTGGACAGAGATCATGTTGATTAATAAGTCGAGAGAGTCAATTAAGGATCCCAATGTGTGGTAGTAGCTGTTTCATGGGCCAACCAACACAGAACTCAGTTCCTAAGGACGGCTGCAATGAGACAACCCACCATGTACTCCTACATGGCCTCTCATCGCTACCTTTACCAAATCGTGTTCACACACTTAGCTCTCAACATTAAGACATTTTCACCACATTCCAATTCATCCCTGATGAATCAGACCTGACACAACTCAAAGCAATAGCAGGAATAACCAGATAGCATGAATGAGTAGGCACCACATGGCTCAAACAACTCCTACTCATACTAGTGGGTTTCAACTATTTACTGTGGCAATGACAGGTCATGCAGTGGAAAAGGGGTTCAACTACCGCAGCAGGTAACAGTTGAAGCATTGTTGTCCTAATGCGGTAAAGAGAGCAAGAGCGAGAGAGTGGGATTGTATCGGAATGCTCAATGGGGTTTTGCTTGCCTGGCACTTCTGAAGATAACATTGGGTCTTCATCGGTGTCATCGAACTCATCGTCGGAACACGTCTACTGAAAGGGAACAACACCGGCAACAGAGAAAGAAACACAATCAATGCAATGCGACAATATGATGCATGATCATGACATGGCAATATGCTGTTGATTGAGCTAATGCAACTAGCAATCATATTAAATGAAGTTGGTTTGAACCAGAGGTTCAAATTCAAACTCCATATGTGATTATTCAAATGTCATTTAATTGATTTGACCTGATCAGCAGGTTTAACTTGTTCAAACATGCATGAAAATGCCATAAACAGATTCCTTGGATTTTTCTGATCAATTTTCATATATAAATTAATTTCATCTTAGCTATAGTTTATTTTCTATGATTTTTAGAAGTTTTGGCTATTTTCTGAAATAAATAAATCATTTATGATTTATTTAAAATTCCAGAAAACACTTATTGCGTCAGCACTAGGTCATGCTGACATCAGCAAGTCAACAGGGGCTGGTCCAGTCAAACCTGACCAGTGGGGCCCACTGGTCAGTGACACAACTAACTAAACTAACTTATTTAATACTAACCTAGTTTAATTAGCCGGGCGGGGCCCACATGTCAGTGAGTCACAGGGTTAACTAATTACAAATTAGCACTAATCTAAAATTAGCAGGGCACTGGGACCACCTGTCACTCACTAACCTAACTAACTAGATTAATTAGCAATTAACTTAAATATCTTAGCTAATTAGAGGCGGAGGGGGCCACGCGTGAGTGACCCAGGGGGTCAACTGGGTCAGCCCGGGTCAAACTCGCCGGAGTTGACCCGTGGCTCGTCGCCGGCGGAGCCAGAGACGGCGGAGGGCGTCGGGTTTCGCCCTTAGGCGACCAAACGAGCGGCGGAAGGGCTCTACGTGGAGCTGGGACTCGCCCGCATCCATTTATGCCATCGGGAGGAGCTGACGTCGACCGGGCTCGCCGGAAACAAGCTCGCGACGGCAGCCAGTGTTCGGACATTGATGGAAACAAGGCTACGGTGCACAAGGGGAGGAGCTGGTGGCTGCTACGTGCTCCTGGGAGTTCAGCGAACACGGTGACGCGTTCAGCTCCTAACTGGGGTGGCCCTGGCCGCGGCGGTGAAGAACCACGGCGGCGGTGAGCTCTCGGGTCCGGTGGTTAGTGGGGCTACGGCACGCAAACGAGGAAGATATGAGAGGGGAAACGATGAGGTGCTCACAGCGGAGTCGAGGCAGAGCTCAGCAAGCTCGGGGAGGCATCAGGGACGGCGCATGGTCGCCGGCGATCTCGGCGGCCGAAGGAGGAAGAAGAGGTCGGGGACGACACTATAGGGCTCCCGCGGTCGCATGAGTCGACAGAGAGGATGAGGGAGGCACGGCGGAGCTCAGGGACGCGTCGGAGAGGCTCGGGGGTGGCGGTGGACGCAGCTGCGGCGGCGGCGTGCTCACGGGTGCGTCGGCCATGGCGTCGAGAGGCGAGGGAGAGACGAAGGGAAAGAGTGAGGAGGTCAGGGGGGTTCCAGACGTCTGCGGCGTGTCCTTGGCGGTGTCGCGCTGGCGAGGGGAGGGCCAGGCAGGCAGGTGGCGTGGAGGCACGGCCGTGCGCGCGCGCCGGCCACACGCCTGCCCGACTGGCGCCAGGAGGACGACGACGGTGGTGGGCTGGGCCTGGCAGGCTGACTGTCTACAGAGCTTCTAGTGGGCTGCACAGTAGGTAGGTCCAGGTAACTTTCTCTCCCTTCTCTTTCTATTTAGTTACTGTTTTTCTATTTTGTTATTTTGTTCTGGGCTTTATTAAAAATACTTAGGCACACTCAAAAATCATGAAAACAAGCATGGCTACTGTTTAGGGTAAATCCAACAGTAAACATTTTAGTTTATGATTATTTGAGCATTTAAAATTATATATAAAATTTAAATGCCCAATTGCAAATAAGAAATGATTTAATTCAAAAATACAGAATGTTCCTAGAAATATGTGCAACATTTTTGGCAGAGGTTTTTAATCAATCCAAAAATGATGAACTTTTCCAAAGGCATTTTGGGTTCATTGAAAAAGATTTTAATTTGACCCTAGTTGAATTCATTTAGTGCTAGGGTTTGAACATCCCCACTTTCAGTTTCTGAGAAATTTAAACATGATGCACATGAGGACCAAGCAAGGCAGGCAAGGGCTGGGCTAGGGCTGTGACAACTCACCCCCACTAAACAAGAATCTCGTCCCGAGATTCAAGACGTGAGATAAGAAATCGGAGGGGACACTATCTAACACAATCTTCTCGATCTAGTTTTCCTCCTCGAAATTGTTGATTCATTGCATCATGTAGACCTTGGCATCTTTGATTTCAAAGCTTCATCCAACACGACAACAAAGGAACATGAATTCTACAAGATTTGATCTTCTCGAAGATCGAGTAATTCAAGATCATCTCATGGATTGAGATGTCGAAACATCTCTTGAGCTGTGACACGGAGTACACCTCCAGAGGGATGTAGTGAAATAAATGATGAAGGTTCACCTGATGGCAATAATTCCACACCTAAGAAGAGGGTGATCGATACCACAAGACGGGGCACCTTTAAAGAAGATGACTCGTAGAGTTATTCCCTTAAGTGGCAAAAATAATTACTTTTGATATAGAGACCATTGAAATTCCCTTTACCAGCCTAAGGCAAACACAATCGATCATTTGACGGAGTTCGAGATAATAACATTCTCGGTCAAAATGGATGATGTGGACTGCCTTGTAAAAGACAACGCAAGGGATGATTTGCTTATCATCGGAAATGAATGGGACCCATGGTAGGACCACTTTTGAAGATAATCCTGAACAGCAGATGCTGAGAAGGGCAACCCATGGAAAATTGGCACATTGGCGGTGCAAGCTGGGAACAGAATGCAAATGCTGGGAATGATTCTGGTAACTGGGAAGAAACCCAACAGTAGAGAGTAAATCTACTCTTTGAGAGTGTATAATATAATCAAGAACACTGGAAGCAATCCCGGTTAGTGTCGAGGATAACACCTAGTGCTTGTGTGTGCTCTCAAGAACTTGAGCATTCCCATATTCATCAAGGTTTTACCAATATCTGTGTCTAGGATTCCGGCAACATAACATACGACCATGATGAATAGTGGTGGACGATGCAAATGCAAAGGAAGATAACACTTTCTCAGATTTCACCTTAGCGGTGTCAAGGGCAAAATCTGGATGATCGACCGAGAGACATTTAGCACTCCGCTTCTAATGTTCTCCTTGATGTACTAGGTACCACGGTCAATGCTTAAAAGCATCTACATGGCCATTAAGTAAAGGTCGTACTTCGGGAGCACAAAAAGTCCATAAGGAACAATTAGGGAGTAAATCCTACAAAATCCCTATGGGGAGGTGGCCAACTTCTTCAATCAAGATTCTACAACAATAGGTCTTCCGGCTGGGTGTGTTGGCCGTGACATCCACTTTACCGGTTATTGAGAGACCAATATTATAGTTCTTGGGAAATGCACCAACCATCATATCTGCCTGAGATTCAGTTCTGATTGGTGTCAGGATATTCCAGACTCATCGAGTCTAGAAAGAATGAATGTTTGCAACACAATTCGATGAGACGGCGTTGCGAGATTCTCGGGGAGTGAACCACGATAGCAAGCTCCAAAACATGAGCTAGTTCTGCTACGTACCTGTGAGCACGTTGTCCCAGACAAACGTGACCACATAGTAGTCTTATAATAAATTACTACCGAGTTCAGATTGGGAATCATCATTGAAGATAGCGAAGTCTTGTGCATGTCCGTCCGGGCCCTTCGGGATTAGTGCATGAACTTCTTTTCTTGAACAAATCAATCAGTGGCTTGGTGTGCTAGGGATACATACAGAATGAAGATGATCAGTCTATCAGACCATAGAATACTTCACACGTATGCATGACTGACTTGGGATGACTCCAGAGGACGTAAAAACATGCTTTCTCGAATTCACGGCGGCAACTTGCATCAAATGCACATGAATTAGAGGAAGTCACTTCTTTCTTCCGTACATATGCTTCACGAACGGGTCATGAAGATAATGCTTATAAAAGTTTCCAATACTAGCTGGATGTTCAACATAGATCATGGAGAAGATAACAATGTTGCTGATGGGCTCAACAACAATTCATCCAGGTTTCCATATAGATGGAATTCCATGACAATGTGAACAAAGTGATAGCATTGGTCAGACCCAAAAGATATAATGGTGTATGCTCAAGGGAACGACCATGAGTAAGACAACATTATGAATATCGTTGGTTCTGATTTGACTTGATGATAACCCATACTCAAATCAAAGTTTGGACAAGACAATAGATCCACAAATGATCACGGGGATCAATTGGAGAAGATATCATCTATCTTCAATACACACACAAGATATCCCTTTGGAGTGAGCTATGTGGGTTAAGCTTTTATCTTCCAACTCTCCAAGTTGTTGTTTAGCTTAACCAACTAGTTCGGGGTATCAAACACAGATTCTTGGAGAAGTGGTGGTTTATAAGAAACCAACTTGATCACGAGCTCAACATAACAGTCAGGGAACAACCCGGTAATACTTCCGATAAGATATTCAGAAAATCACGAACCACCGATACGTTACTAAGCTCGAGATCAATCTTGCTTTTCAGGGCAAGACGATATGATCAAATGAGCGAGGGATTGACACAATCCTAACTCATTGATCGAAGAGTGCACCAAGTAAGATGGACTAGGTAGCACGATCAATCTGCTAAGAATGAGATTGTTGTCCTTTAACTACCAAGCAACGAAGTCGCTAGGAGTATTGATTTCACACATCACAATTCACTTGTCGGTATTCCGGTTACCATAACACGGAGACCGAGGAATGGACGATGATGGTGAGAAGTATCACTGTATCAAGAGTTCATAAGAGATAGTGCAATTCTTATGACATTCTTGACATAAAGATGGTAATACTCCAGGATAGAACAGTTTAGAAGCTGGATCAGCATTCTTCATCTGCGGAGTACAACTTCTTTGACCCAATCCTGGATATGGATAAGGTACTGGAGTTTGGTTCTCCTAGTCATTCCAGAATAGAATGGCTTGACAGACCACAAGAGTAAAAGGCATCGATGAACACGAGTGCACAACTACTCCTGACTATCAACTGATAGACGAGGGTCAAAATACAACTAAAAAGGAGACAACTCAAGGAACATATAACTTCTGAGTTGTGGATGCATAGATTAACATGTCGAACGAGTTCAACATATTTCTTCCGGATAACCCATGCAGAAAGTAGAATTGGCAGAGTCACATATGAATGGAGTACTAATCAAGAGCACTCGGGTTGTGATCTTTTGGTTCGGGAGAACTTCTGCCAAGGGTGGTTCATGGTATTTGGAAGAAGGATATACCACGGACCTCGAGGACTATCACAAGGTTACTAATATCCTAAAGGGACGAGAAATTACTACCAACATGATATAAGTGGAGTGGGTCTTAGGTTCAAGAACCCAGGAATAGAATGCCTACTAACTAAATGGCATCACGGGATGCTTTCGAGAATAATGGCCAGAATCATCACACTGAGAATATAAAACATTGCTGGATTACTGGTTGATCCTCTAAGATAGCTAGGGTCATAATATTAACTCCAACATATATGTCGAGGTAACAGAGTACCACAACTCACCGTCTAGTGTGGTTAATCTGGCCTAAATGGACATTAAGAACATGTAGAAATGATTTGCAAATGCATCAGATTGTTTAGAGACCTGGGATGACTCGGACAGCATAACTATTGTAAATGCTTGAAAATACTTTTGAGATCCAAGCAAAAAGGGTAGCATATCCACTTAACATCATAATGTCAAGGTTCTGAGACCAACAGTTGAACAAACAGAAGTAGTAGAAACTGAACTGAGGGTTGAATCCACAATAACGTGATCCTAATAAATAGAATGAGAATCCTAGTTCTTAATCCCCGTAGAAAGAAGAAGGTGACTCAGATCAGAAGGTCATAGGGCAAAGGAGTAAAAAGAGCCTTACGTTCCCTTCCACAAACAATTCCCTTACATAACTAAAGAGTTTCTAGACACGACTTCGACCAGTTTGGCTTACTAATCCTACAGGCAGTCAGGCTCTGATACCAAAGCTGTCAGGACCCCGATCCTAGGTCACACAGGTCTAGCCTGTAACACATCATATCACTTTGCGGCCTCACGCACGGTATCCCCACGGGTGCCACCTTACCTGGCCCGGGACCGTTTGCGCATTTTGGCACACGTATATGATAGTGTCGCTAGCATCCATATGACAGAGAACCCGGGCCGACATGACTAGTAATAAACCAAAAGTGGCACTAAATTACAAAGACAGGCATACATGACCCAGCAATGAACGTGTCGGTCATCAACGTATGAACCCAAGTCGTAGCAAGCTACAAGGACTTAAAGGAACAACGTGTGACATTTCCCCTGAGGGACAGACACAGGAACGAAGAAGGACACATGCCGGCCAGCCTAAGTGTTCCGGAGCAGTAGCAAGCTACCAAGGCTCAGTGGAAGCACTAGGAGACATTTCCCTGTAAGATAGGCTACCAAGGGTAAACAACTAGGTGTCGGATCCCACACATAGCAATACACATTACACGTACGCATAACATGCAAGTATGTGCTGTACAACATGGCATCACAACTTAACTCAACAACTCATATAGATAAAGGCCCAGAAGAGCCATCATAGCATTTATTACAAACAGAGGTCACATGACCCAACATACAGAGCATACATGCAATGGAAGCATAACATGTCTGAGTACAGACAACTACAAATGAAATAGGCTGAGAAGCCTGACTATCTACCAGACCCTCCCAAGGGTACAAGATCGTAGCTGAGGTAACAAGCTAAACGTCGAAGTCCACGCGGAACCACTAGTGAGACTGGAGTCTCTCTGCAAAAACATAAATTAAGAAAACGTGAGTACAAAGGTACTCAGCAAGACTTACATCAGAACTAGCTACATATGCATTAGTATCATCAAGGGGTGGTGGAGTTTGACTGTAGCAAGCCAGCTTTGACTCGGTGGCTATCCTAAACTACGACTACAAGTAACTCTTTTGAGGTGGCGCACACGAGTCCACATATTCACCAATCAATACACCACTATGGATCCGTTCTCGTCTCCCAACGAGAAGGCCATCCATAGCACTCACGCTTATCTTGCAGGGGTGTACTTCTTCACACACGCTCTCACCACTTACCGCCGTTTACACGACATGTACTCGGCAGCCTTCGAGCGGAGGCCCAGCGAGGGTGTCGGCCACGACCTGACTAACCACACAAGTCTCTCGTCCAGGTTTATCGCCTATTTGGGTTCCATCCGTGGGGAGATCCGGCCGGGGTGTCGCTCACGGCCCCAAACGATGTGTACAGGGTTCCCGCATCACCAAATGGGCAATCGGTACACCGTGCCACGTACCTGCCGCGTCACAGCCCACCCCGAGGGTCAGCGCTGCGCACGACCTCCAGTAAACTACAAACACCAGAAACTAGTTGCAACTCCTGGACAGAGATCATGTTGATTAATAAGTCGAGAGAGTCAATTAAGGATCCCAATGTGTGGTAGTAGCTGTTTCATGGACCAACCAACACAGAACTCAGTTCCTAAGGACGGCTTCAATGAGACAACCCACCATGTACTCCTACATGGCCTCTCATCGCTACCTTTACCAAATCGTGTTCACACACTTAGCTCTCAACAGTAAGACATGTTTACCACATTCCAATTCATCCCCGATGAATCAGACCTGACACAACTCTAAGCAATAGCAGGCATAACCAGATAGCATGAATGAGTAGGCACCACATGGCTCAAACAACTCCTACTCATACTAGTGGGTTTCAACTATTTACTGTGGCAATGACAGGTCATGCAGTGGAGAAAGGGGTTCAACTACCGCAGCAGGTAACAGTTGAAGCGTTGTTGTCCTAATGCAGTAAAGAGAGCAAGAGCGAGAGAGTGGGATTGTATCGGAATGATCAATGGGGTTTTGCTTGCCTGGCACTTCTGAAGATAACATTGGGTCTTCATCGGTGTCATCGAACTCATCGTCGGAACACGTCTACTGAAAGGGAACAACACCGGCAACAGAGAAAGAAACACAATCAATGCAATGCGACAATATGATGCATGATCATGACATGGCAATATGCTGTTGATTGAGCTAATGCAACTAGCAATCATATTAAATGAAGTTGGTTTGAACCAGAGGTTCAAATTCAAACTCCATATGTGATTATTCAAATGCCATTTAATTGATTTGACCTGATCAGCAGGTTTAACTTGTTCAAACATGCATGAAAATGCCATAAACATATTCCTTGGATTTTTCTGATCAATTTTCATATATAAATTATTTTCATCTGAGCTATAGTTTATTTTCTATGATTTTTAGAAGTTTTGGCTATTTTCTGAAATAAATAAATCATTTATGATTTATTTAAAATTCCAGAAAACACTTATTGCGTCAGCACTAGGTCATGCTGACATCAGCAAGTCAACATGGGCTGGTCCAGTCAAACTTGACCAGTGGGGCCCACTGGTCAGTGACACAACTAACTAAACTAACTTATTTAATACTAACCTAGTTTAATTAGCCGGGCGGGGCCCACATGTAAGTGAGTCACAGGGTTAACTAATTACAAATTAGCACTAACCTAAAATTAGCAGGGCACTGGGCCCACCTGTCACTCACTAACCTAACTAACTAGATTTATTAGCAATTAACTTAAATATCTTAGCTAATTAGAGGCAGAGGGGGTCCACGCGTCAGTGACCCAGGGGGTCAACTGGGTCAGCCCGGGTCAAACTCGCCGGAGTTGACCCGTGGCTCGTCGCCGGCGGAGCCAGAGACGGCGGAGGGCGTCGGGTTTCGCCCTCAGGTGACCAAACGAGCGACGGAAGGGCTCTACGTGGAGCTGGGACTCACCCGCATCCATTTATGCCATCGGGAGGAGCTGACGTCGACCGGGCTCGCCGGAAACAAGCTCGCGGCGGCGGCCGGCATTCGGACGTTGATGGAAACAAGGCTACGGTGCACAAGGGGAGGAGCTGGTGGCTGCTACGTGCTCCTGGGAGTTCAGCGAACACGGTGACGCGTTCAGCTCCTAACTGGGGTGGCCCTGGCCGCGGCGATGAAGAACCACGGCGGCGGTGAGCTCTCGGGTCCGGTGGTTAGTGGGGTTACGGCACACAAACGAGGAAGATAGGAGAGGGGAAACGATGAGGTGCTAACAGCGGAGTCGAGGCAGAGCTCAGCAAGCTCGGGGAGGCATCAGGGACGGCGCATGGTCGCCGGCGATCTCGGCGGCCGAAGGAGGAAGAAGAGGTCGGGGACGACACTATAGGGCTCCCGCGGTCGCATGAGTCGACAGAGAGGATGAGGGAGGCACGGCGGAGCTCAGGGACGCGTCGGAGAGGCTCGGGGGTGGCGGTGGACGCAGCTGCGGCGGCGGCGTGCTCACGGGTGCGTCGGCCATGGCGTCGAGAGGCGAGGGAGAGACGAAGGGAAAGAGTGAGGAGGTCAGGGGGGTTCTAGACGTCTGCGGCGTGTCCTTGGCGGCGTCGCGCTGGCGAGGGGAGGGCCAGGCAGGCAGGTGGCGTGGAGGCACGGCCGTGCACGCGCGCCGGCCACACGCCTGGCCGACTGGCGCCAGGAGGACGACGGCGGTGGTGGGCTGGGCCTGGCAGGCTGACTGTCTACAGAGCTTCTAGTGGGCTGCACAGTAGGTAGGTCCAGGTAACTTTCTCTCCCTTCTCTTTCTATTTAGTTACTGTTTTTATATTTTGTTATTTTGTTCTGGGCTTTATTAAAAATACTTAGGCACACTCAAAAATCATGAAACCAAGCATGGCTACTGTTTAGGGTAAATCCAACAGTAAACATTTTAGTTTATGATTATTTGAGCATTTAAAATAATATATAAAATTTAAATGCCCAATTGCAAATAAGAAATGATTTAATTCAAAAATACAGAATGGTCCTAGAAATATGTGCAACATTTTTGGCAGAGGTTTTTAATCAATCCAAAAATGATGAACTTTTCCAAAGGCATTTTGGATTCATTGAAAAAGATTTTAATTTGACCCTAGTTGAATTCATTTAGTGCTAGGGTTTGAACATCCCCACTTTCAGTTTCTGAGAAATTTAAACATGATGCACATGAGGACCAAGCAAGGCAGGCAAGGGCTGGTCTAGGGCTGTAACAGGACCCTCGGTCGCACGTCCCTCCTTCGCATCCGCCAAAAGGGCTCCATTTTTTTTCACGTGCTATAGTGGCCACTCAGGGCACGCACGCCAAATTTTGTCGCGTTCCGAGCCTGTATGAATTTTCTTTGATTTTCCGGGCCGAAAACCCCTAAAACACGTGTTGGACGTGACGCAACGTGCGTTCGTTGTCCGATTTCGTTCATTTTTGGCATGGGGTGCCCGGGTGGGGCCCCACACGCCCTGTCAGAAGTTGGGTAGATTCCGTGCAACCGCTCAGGCACTTGGTGTGGAAGGCGGTGGTTTAGGTATGGCCGGAGGGGACCCTCGGTCGCATGTCCCTCCTTCGCATCC
>LR738715.1:384426009-384499792 GCA_902687465.1 Secale cereale | reverse complement strand
GTATGGATTTTCTACGATTTTCCGGGCCGAAAACCCCTAAAACACCGACAGAACGTGACGCAATGTGCGTTCGTTGTTCGATTTCGTTCATTTTTGGCGAGGGGTGCCCGGGTGGGGCCCCACACGCCCTGCCAGATGTTGGGTAGATTTTGTGCAACCGCTCATGCACTTGGTGTGGAAGGCGGTGGTTTCGGTATGGCCGGAGGGGACCCTCGGTCGCACGTCCCTCCTTCGCATCCACCAAAAGGACTCCATTTTTTTTTCCACGTGCTACAGTGTCCACTCAGGGCACGCACGCCAAATTTTGTCACGTTCCGAGCCTGTATGGATTTTCTATGATTTTACGGGCATAAAACCCCTAAAATACCGGCCGGACGTGACGCAACGTGCGTTCGTTGTCCTCTTCCTTTCGCTTTGCTCTTCAATTTTCGTTTTCCTCTTCCTTTCTTCCTTTCTTCCTCTCTTCTTCTTTTCTTTTATATTATTTTTATTCTTCTTTCTTTTTTCCCGGTAAACTTTTAAATTTAAATTTCTTTCAGCTTGCTTTTATTTTATAAAATGATTCAAAATTTAAAAACTTTTCTACAATATTTCATAATAATTTTAATATATATTTCATTCCAACATAAACATAATTCATTACATCTTACCACAGTTCATTTAATTAAACATGACCTAAGCAAAATTAATTAAACATAACAGGACCTAATCTAAACCTAATCTACTCGTCGTCGGAGGCGGCGAGGTCCACGATCTCGCCCGCACCACCGTCGTCGTCGTCGTCGTCGTCGTCGTCGTAGCTGCTCTTGCCGCCGTCGACCCAGTCGCCGGCGTCATCCTCCACCGGAGCCGCTGGCGCCTGCACCGCACCGATCCCAGCCGCCGCGTCCAGTGCGGCCTGCAGCTCGGCGACCTCTGCTGCAGCCGCCATAACCGCTGTGGCGTCGAGTGCGGCCTGCAGCTCGGCGGCCTCTCTCGCCTCCGCGGCCGCCGTCGCGGCCGCCGTCCTCGCGCAACGCGAACTGCTCCGGCGGGATCTCGACGACGGGAGGGGAGGCAGGCCGGCTGACGGGAGGGGAGGCAGGACGGTGGGATGGGATCAGAGACGGTGTGGCCGCCGGAGGGGGACGACGAGGCCGGCGCGAGGCAGACGACGAGCCGCCCGGTGCGGACGACGAGCCGCCCGTCCGCACCTCCCGGCGAGCCTGCGCGACGACTCGTCCGAAATCCTCCCCCCTCCAAAACTGTGTGCGGCCGACGATGTTCCAGCTGTCGCCCTCGTGCCGGCGGAGCTCGTCCCGTGATGCGCCGGGCCCCCTCGTCGGGTACCCGTCGGCGGTCATGCGGAAGGCGTGCGGCAGACGGCAGCCCGGCGACACCATTAGCCCAAGCCGGATGAGCTCGTTGGTCTCCGGCGTGCTCAGGTTAGTCGGCCACGAGCTGCCATCGGACGCCATGGAGGGGAGCGCGTCGTCGGAGGGGAGCGTCGCCGGTGGAGTGCGTGGTTGGTGGGGACGGGGTGGGGAGGCAGACGGGAAGGGGTTTATACGGACGGGGCGTCGGTGGGTGGGGGGGGGGGACGGTAGGTGACCGACGCCCCGGCTTAACGCAGGCATTAATGGCGTCTCGGGGGTGGCGGCCGCCTCGGGAACCGCCCTTGACCGACGCCGCGACGGCACGCAACCGTCCGTCCACACGCCGCGTGTTTTTTTCGTTTTAGTTTTTTTCTCTAGCCGACACCACGTCGCCATGCAAAACGCCGCTCGATAGGTCACGCCATCTTTTTTTTCTTTGACCACGACTGGTCGTCGTCGTACGTACGCGGACGACCGCGTGTACGGGCAGTCGACGTACAGCCCCCGTCGCGCGGGTACAGCCCCGTCGCACGGGCGTCGGCTTTTTATGTGATGGGACGATCCTACCCTTTTTAATGATGGGGTACGGAGCGATCTCAGCCGTTGTTGTATTTAGGGAGGTTGTACCGAAGATGAAGTGTTACAACACATAAACAAATATATTCTAATGCTACTTTTAGCTAAAGTAGTTGGCGGCTGTACTAATCAAGCCATCTTAATCAATTCTCACTTTTCACTGACACGTACATCAATCCTCAGATCCCGTGCAGTATATAGTGAGGCAAATAGAAGCATGTTCAATACATACATATATATTTTGCACAGGTAATGCGCATTGACTGACATTAATCAATCGAAGTACTTTAAAAGCCTACTAAAAATCATAACACTCTTTAAATTAATCTGCTATGTCCCGAGAATGAGGGGTAGTACTGAAATAAACTATAAATGGTTCATAAATTTTGCCATTTGCAAATTGAAAATTATAGAGTTTGTGTTACAAAAACTGAGACCAAGGCACAATTAAAACTTATTAGAGAAAAAGCTACCAGACCCAGCTTTATAGAAAACAAAGTCTAAGGCACAAAACTGACAATGAAAGATCATGTTTATTATGCCCAGCTTCCTGGGTAGGTTATATTCTGACAATGCAAACTACACTCTTTCGTATTATGAAAGTTATACTACAATTGTCCTCACCCATCTTACAAGAATAATCTAAGTACCGTGAGATTAAGGACTGAACCAACAATTAAGGAAAAGCTGCCAAGATGTTACGTCAGTAGTAAAAATTATCATCCTAACACAAACTTCACTTGTCCAAAAAATAAATTGCTTCAATTTGAACATTTCTAACTTGAAGCAACAAAGATAAAAAGTATTTACTGACCTCTTTGAAATCAAAGACACACTAAATTATGTTAACTATATTTACCAAATTCATTTGTCAATTGACTAAAAATTTAGGTATAGAACATGCACATATAAATCAATCAATATCAGTGAAACTTAAAAGGCCTAGGAGAACCTGTAAAAAAGAGAGAAATTAGTAGCACTCCATTCCGTTTTCGAGCTTTACATCAACATAGAATACGTAGACATGCTCTAATAGGAAACAATATGCATACTACCAATCTACAGTATAAGATTAAACCCCCACCCATACACATGTGTTTATAAAAAACCTAGTAACCAACAGTTTATGATTCCATATATCAGAAGGCTTGGGCACATATATACTCCCTCCGTCCCAAAATTCTTGTCTTCAATATGTCAAAATACAGATGTATCTAGTCACGTTTTAGTATTAGATATTTCCCTATTTAGACAAATCTAAGACATGAATTTTGGGATGGAGGGAGTATGTTCTATGTAGAGTCCAAGACAATGCAGGAACATATTAATCCAGGTGTTGCATGGGCGTACCAGAGATGAGCTTGTTGCTAGTCTTGGCAATAAATAATCATGAATTAAGTGAAGTGCTTGTGGAGGGAGTCTGCATATGACAACATGGACCAGGACACACATGGGCACGATGTCCTTTCCGCTGTCGCCACAGCTGGAAGGGAAAGGGTAGAACTATAGCAATCGACACAAACAATAGGTCAAACCATTGAACCATCGAAGCCAGGAAGTGGAAGGGTGTAGTCGATAGGGACCTTGGTGAATGGTTGGGCCTGGTAAATACAAAAAGAAACAATTCAAGTCACATTAGCTCCTTAAAAGTTGGCTCTTTTGAAACCACCTTCCCCACATTTTGTTTTTACAGATCAACTGATAGATCTTCACCATATTTTATTTAGTACCGTGCGGAAAATCCTCCGTGCTCGGTCCCCCGACCACAATCTGTTTGGTATCATTTTTTTGCTTTATATAAACATTTGTTGTACCTTCAATGGATCCCAAGCTGTACCATGATCATTGAGTAAATCATTAACCTATTAAATGTCAGACACACTTTTAATACCAATGGCTTAAGCTGCCGTTACTTGGGATCCAGAAGTATTTAGTTGTGTTTGTGCCATTTTCTCCATTCACAATCTTCAAAATCAGACTCTACAATGTGCCAATAGTTAAGAATCAGCGAGGAACCCTTGTCCAAAGGAAACGGTGAAATGAACAAATATAACTATACCACGTACTAATTACTTTATTTTTGCTATTATTTATATTAATAATCAATTAATAAAAAAACATCATAAGTACTTGCATATGCAAGAAACTTTGAAAGCCCTGTAAAGTTTCAATGACTTTAGATGCCATGTTTGCAAATTGCCACACCCTGATTTTCATGCCACATTGCTTAAGCTAATAATCATGCTAAAAATGTGGATTGACAAAAACTTTTGGGTGTTTTTGACTTTGCTTGATTGATTTTCTGTCTGCTGTTTGATAGTGCTCTAAAAATCAAATAAATCCTCCAACTCTTATGCTTCATCTCCTTGATCCAAAACCTTTTCCCAATGATCATGCCATGTGTATAGACCACTATAGTATTTTCTTATAAAGATATCTTGGCCAAATAGTATTTTCTAAAATTAGTTTTTCCAAAAACCCCTGAATTGAGGTTTGCACTGCAAGTACCTTATTTAGGGTGTGAAAAATCTTTCAAAAGGTATATTTGAATCCTATTAGGCATAGGACTCCCATAAACCACAAAATTATAATTTTAAAAGTTATTTTTATATTTTATTTAAAAGCTTTTTCTGAAGGCCAGAAATGGTCTTTAAAAGGGAAAAATTATTTAATTATTTCAAAAATATTTGCCAAATTTCAGGGAAACTCATAGGACATATATTGTCCATATATAAGAGTTTCAACACATGGTCATGTTCAAAATATTGGACAAATCCTTCCAAAACCCTTTCTGGATATTTCAAGCTTTTGAAATATTTACAAAGGAAATGTTCTCCAAAAATTCCAGGGAAATTCCATCATGTCAAATATGACATATGTGATGATCTTACAAGGCCTCATGCCTTGAAGATCAAGGAAACATCATCTAATCCCCTCAAAACCATTTCTGTCCATTTTGAAGCTTGAGCAACTTTACATTAGCAAACTTATCCAAATGCTCTCAAACTTGGTGCACATGCTAAAATGATGTAATTATGCATCTATGCCAAATGGCACAAATTTTGGAGAAGGACAACTTGATCTAAGTGCCCTTTCTGACCAGATCCAAATTTGAACAACTCTACATTGCCAACTATTTACTTGGGGCCTCAAATTTTGTGGACATGTTCACAACCCCAAATGATGACACGACACCAAGTGGTGCATCAAGGAGAGATGATTTGCTTAACCTAATCTTGAGAAATCCATTTCTGTTGATTTCTAGGGTTCACCAAAGTTACATTCACAACTTTGCCCAAATGAGCTCAAATTTAGTGAAAGGGCCTAAATGTATGTGCCATTTGATCCTGTTAAGTCTCATGTCAATTGGAAGTCATTTGCTTGCCCAAAACCACATCAAACACCTTCTGCCATTTTACCAAAACCACTGTTTTGCCCCCTTTTACTATTCTACTTGAGCTCAACTTTTTACCACAGCTTCTCCTAGTCATCTTCTACCTCCAGTAACTCTCCACTGACCAGAGCTCAATGATTGAGGGGTGAAAACCCTCATTTTACCACCCTGGACATCCCCTCTCTCCTTCTTCTTCTGCCTCTCTCCTCTCCTACTAGCTCCCCAGAGCATCCAGGACCACCTCCCTATATTCTACTACTCCCTCTACCCCCTAGACACCATTGGCCACGCCCTGGACGCCAGAGCAATGCCACTGGCAGCCATATGCGTGCTCTGGAGTGCGCTACAGTGCTCTGGCGCACTGTATCCGCCCCCATCCCGATGCCCCGACAGCCTCGGGCCTCCCTAGCATGTCCCCCGAGGTCGCCTCGACATCTGGGACACGGCACGTCGCCAGCCCCCGCCTGACCCTCTCTCCTCTCCCCTCTGTGAAGCTCGCCCATGCGCGCCCTGGACCGCGCCCACGGTGCATCGACGCGCGCACTATATATAGCCCCATTGGGCTCTCTCTCGACTCCTCTCGCTCTCCCACTACTCCAACAACCTCCCAGACACCCTCGAGCTCTCTCCCGTGGCCTCCTACCCACTCCATGGCCGGAGTGCCGCCGCCGACCACCGCTCGGATTCGGGCACCTTGGCCGTTCTTTCTTTCCCCTTCCTTTATTCCAGGTCCACGCCCTCCTCAGGGAGTCCCCTGGGACGGACCAGTCCTCCCCTTGGCCTGGGGAGTCTTCCTGGCGTGACGCCGCGGCCTCCCCGTGGTGGCGAGGTTGTGGGCTTCCTTGGGCGAGCCCGCAGCCACCCTCGGGTGCGGGAAGGAGAGCCGAAGCTCCTGGGCTCGTCAGCCGGCCCTCCCGCATCTCCAGGCGACGGCTGCGCCGGCGGCCGAAGCCCTCCCTTGTCCGGCGTCAGGCCGGAGAAGATGGCCAGGGGCGACGAGACGACCTGCCGCTGGGCCCCGCAGGTCAGCGACCCGCCAGCCGCCACGTCGTTTAAGTGGAGGCGGGGCGACAGGACAACGCCTTCCCAGCGCGAAAACGTATTCCACGAAGGCGCCTCCGACGTCACCACCCCCCTGTGCACGCGGCCGAGCCGTTGGGCCGGCCCAGTTTCTATTCAGCTATCTTCCGCCCAGTGTGCAGCATAAGGGTATAAGCCCTTTCTCTTTCCCTTTTTCTTTTTCTGTAAACTTCTAAAAACCATAAATAAATCAAATAAACTCCAAATTGGATGATTCAAATTTCTAGTTGTTCATAAAATCCTGATCTACCTGTTGGTGCAACATGCACATTTTTCCAGAAAATTTTCCTTCACAAATATTATCAAATGTCATTATTCCATTTTCTGTGATGAACTTTAGAAAATCACAGAGAGCTCAAATTTGATCCAAATGCAATGGTTCAAATTCCTAGATGCTTGTAATATCAAAACTTAGTTTTGGAACATTTTTATTAATACTTTCTGTACCCCACCAAATAATGAGCCATTTCTTCATATTTATCAACTTTGCAAAATCCTAGGAAATTCATTTGAACTCCAAATCCAGTGAAACCAACTCTTAGATGCTTCTAAAATCATGATTTGTTAAATAGGTGCCTTTGATCATTGTTCAAAAATATATTTCTGTACACTTCTTTCAAATCCAGAAACCCCTTGATTCCATCATATTGAAATGTGCCAAACCATCCATTGATCATACTCCAATGAAACCACCATGGTTATTTTTCATATGACCAGAGGTATCCTAGAAAAGTCCAACTCCTATTTTTAGAGCACTTTTATTTTTGCTTTGTTGTGTTTCTTATTATGATTGTTTCCATCGTTAGTTGACGAAATAAGCGGAGTACTCGGAGATGGAACAGAAGGTTTGAAGACTTAGAAGGATAATGCAAGCAGCCCTTTGACCATGTTCGAGAAACCTTTTTATGCATGTCTCATAGCACCTTATTATCAATGCATCGAAATCATGTAGAGGTGGCGACCACTTTGGTTGGTACCTTTGTTACTTTACTATTGAAACTTGCATCAAACATGACCCTACCTTCCTATGAGGGTTATGTGGGTGGGAGTAGACATATATATGCTATAGTAGTTGGCTACGCAAAATAGGTCATGGTTATGCATGGAAAGAAACAAGTGTGGTTTGACATACTTGCAAATAACCCAGTGGGTGCCACTAATGCCCCTGGGAGATGATGAGAAACTAGGGCACTACTTGGTAGAGAAGTAGTGTGCCGAGGCTTGATGAAAGTGTTGTTTACAGAGATGGATTAGATTTAGGTGTGACTACCGTCCCAACCAAACATGCGCAACCACTCTACCCTTATATGGGAAAGGGCATTATTGATTACCTAGGTCGATACTAGCATGGTGCCCGCATTACTAGTGACGGGGGTGATATGAGGTCACTCTCGGGACGGGGTCGTGCTTCGATAGGCGGCCATGACTGTTTTTACAGGGCACCGAACACACCGTTGGTACCCCGTGTCAGTGGTATGTGATGAATATGGGAGCGAGTCTCCACAATTTTTAAAGATGTGAAATGTTGGCACGGGGCTGTTACCAATCGAGTGGACTCTGTGTTAATGTTGTCTAGGGAAAGATAGTGATCGGGTGCTTACCCCGGGTACTTGAGGTACCGCGGGTCGTGTACGATACGGAAGTTCCCCGGATCTTGTGGGTAAAGTGTGCAACCTCTGCAGAGTGTAAAACTATTCGAATAGCCGTGTCCACGATCAAGGACAGTTGGGTGGTGCTACTTAGACTATGTCCATAAGTTTCTGGAAAACAACACGGTTTGGGTAAATCTGTTGATGTGACTGTGAGAAAGTCACGATGAGCGTGAGCAAGAGTTGTTTATGACTCTTTCTCGATATTGATGTCTGAAACCTCCTGATACTTGTTGCAGATACATACATGTCCATGTTATATGTTGATCATACTTGCATATGAAAAACTAGCTTTCCGCAAAACTGCCAATTTAGCAGTAGAGCCTTGCATAATTATTCTTTCATCACACTTGGGTTACTTGCGAGTACATTCAAAGTACTCATTGGCTTGCCACTGGTTATTTTATTGGCCAGGCAGGAGAGAACATGATATGATGAAGATTTCTTGGTGACGAGCATGCGAGCTAGGACGCTTCCCAGTCAGAATGCCTGTAGGGTTAAGGCAGATGGCATGGGTCCAAGTTGTTATTGGAGATTTCCGCTGCAACGATATACTCAAGACTTGACCATTATGGTCCTATTTGTGTAATACAGTATGTATGGATGTAAGACTCTTGTTATTCAGCTTCCGTGTGTTCAGTGAGCATTGATCTCTGGGATCACTGTACACGTGCATTCGGTGATCACGACTTATGAGTCAGGGTCCCCACAGAGCTGGTATCAGAGCCATCCTGACTGTAGGAAGCCTTAGTTAGCATGGTCGTTAGTTAGGGTAAAACTATCTCCAAAACTATTACTAGTTTTCAAAACAATCTATACTTCTCTTCCCTTCTCAGTTTTTCGAAAACTAGGCTATACTGAATCTCTTCCCCCTTCAAAATTGTTGGTCGCTAGAACCCTTATGCCCCTGACCACTGGATATCCTGAAATCCTCATGGATAGTCTAGAAGGAGTACACCTTGACAAACACTCACCCACCACTTCTACACACAAGATTGGCGACACCACGACAAGACGATACCAACAGAAAATACATCCTCGAGGAATGAGGACATGAAGACCCAGAAGATGGTGACACCCTTGACAGAGCCCCAAGATGGTGCAACATTGGCCTATGATGACCTTGGTATGGGTTATGCAAGACCATGATATACCTCGCTAATAGAGTAACCTTGTCATTACCGTTGTTGTGACGACAACCATCGGTGGATGAGAACCTCGCCATTTGGTCCGCCTAACTATAGTGAGCAGGAAAACGGTTCTCTTCGTCCCCCGCTCTTGGTGTCGATGATGTCATCAACGTAACCGACATGTTGAACCTCTACTATGCCATGTTAAGGTCATTGCATAAAGGATTGCCTACATGGTACCCTCGACGCCCCAGAAGGCACAAGGGATCGTCATGATTAAAGAGACAAGAGAAGACCAAGTCAACGCCAGCTACAAGGAGACATCTTCACCGCATCACCTCATCAGGCGAGAGGTTGTTGAAGATTCTTCAGGATCAACCTGGATCGTTCATCAAACAACTACGAGGGATATAGCAACACCTGAGGAAAACTCAGAAGACTGCACAAGGCACAAGTCACGACACTGAGTCCGAGAACCCCTAGGGTAGGATGAGTCGTGTACCCCCTATGCGCAGTCGAGTCCGTATGATGGTTCGAATAGAACCATGATTGTGTGTTGCTTGATTTTAATTGTTTGTGTTTTGATATAAGTCGCACTGTTTCCCTAGGCAACAAGTACACGACTATATCACCTTCCTTGCCTTGTTTCTTTTGTTTCGGCCTTTTTGCACCTGTTTGTTTGCACTTGCACTATAGAACCCCCTTTAGGCATTCCCCTCCTTTGTGCTACTTTTTCCCTCTCTTCTATCTCCTCGACTGAAGACCAGCAAGACAAGAAGTACCAAGGATTCCAACTCGGCAACCGACTAACAATGAAGACCTCTGCTACAACGTCCACGACCAAGTGCAACCCCGTGAAGTTATGTTGAACCCTCCAGGCTAGAGACCCATTCCTAGACCCTTTGAGACTTCACGAGACACTCCAGCACGAATCCTTAACCATGTGCTAACCCATAGAATTGCAAGAGAACCAGTTAAGCCTCTGCAACCTTGCACAACACTGGGTTCGTAATGGAACTAGTGGACACAGTGAGTGATCACATTTTCGTCCTAATATAGCACAAGAACTGACGATGCCATAGATAGACCAATTTGAGGATATTAGACAGATGACTTGGTGGCTTTATATCAGTGATTTCGAGGAATTATCTGAGACCTTGATGGATTGTGAGGTTTTCATGTTGGTGGGATCATGATTAATGGGGTGGCGTAACTTTCATCACCCCGGAATAACTTGGGTTTGCAGGGCAATTGTGGTTGCAAGATGAAATTCTTGGAGGTATAAGGATTTGACCTAGCCAGGGGATATTGATAGCAAATAATTAAAATTTTGAGAATGACTTGGGGGAAATGTAGGAGTTCTCGTTGGACCTGAGATTCGGATTTAAGTAGGTGATTCTGGATGGGTATAGATACTAGATATGTCTGCATGGTTCGGAGTAAATTGGATTTGGACCATTGATCTTGATACCATGTTTCCCGGTGGACAATAAACTAGGAGATTGGATTATTTGTTGGAGTTGATTTAGGGATCCATATAAGCACGACCTTGGAGTTTACTTGACCCAGATGCTGGGAATTTGGTGGACTTACTATCGTGATGCATAGCCCTTCCAAGTAATTGGGTATTATAGGGACTTGAGATCTTGCGGAACACCTTAGACATCGAATTGTAGAATTATTGGATTATGTGGTGATTGATGGAAATTACCGGTCTATTGGAGTTGATCTATAGGAAGGAAACAAGATCTTGGAGTGGCATATGACGTGTTTCCATAGAATAGAGATGCATTATCTTGAACCTTGCAAGAATAGGTTGGGCGCTTGGATTGTGGTGTTTGACCCTTGCTTGGCAGCTTGTATGCCCTACCCGTGGATTTTCAAGGGTAGCCATGCATATGATTATTGGGATTGTAGATATGTACGATTTAGTCAGACCTCCTCTTGGGAGTCATCAGGATATGTATGGCATGAGTGGTGATTGGAGTTAGCCTATGCGAGAGGATGCTTTTTTGTTCGGAGTACTAGATAGAGCAATTGGCATCTCAGAAACCATGCCTAAGGATAAGATAATAAACGTTCACCCACTCACTAGAATCCTCGAAACCCTTAAGCCCCACCAAGCCACAACACGATCGGATCCCGACCACGGGCCTAGGCTCTAAGTCAAGAAGGCCTTTGCAAATACTCAACGGAGACCACCACCAATACCCCAGCCTACCTTGCATACCCCATAGACTTCATGGAGTACTTGGACAGGTTAGTTGTCATCTTTATTTGGCAACATACTTGACTACCCGAAGACGAAGGAAGAGCTGTGCAGCTAGTTAGAAGACGACTGAAGACCAACATGTCAAGAAGGAAGAACTACACCGACCACCATCCTCAGGAAGTAAACTTCCGCGTCAAAGACCGGGCGTATCTGCAAACCACTCCTCTCGAAGAAACCAAGCATTTCCATGTCGAAGGAACGCTCACACCAAGATTTATCGACCTTCTTCAAGTTCACTTCCAGACAAATAGTAGACGGCTACCAGCTAAACTTACCACTTGAGTTACCCTCCGTGCACCAAATTTTCCACGAGTCACAACTCTAGAAATACTTTTGACTTCCTAACTAGTCGGTCCCCGCAAGGACATCGATCACCGAGCCTTTGACGTCTAGGTCAACCTAACCCATGCAAGAGACCCCTCAGCAACCTGCATCAAAGAGGGTAACAAGCAAGAAGCCACACCACCAAGTACTTCAAGATTCCAGGGAGCACCACTCGGAAGCAGAACCCACAAGAAGAAGTGAAGACTACTCCATATCCAAGACTCCGTATTCCTTTCCACGACTAGTCTGGGAATCTCGGGGACGAGATTCTTGTAAGCGGGGTAGGTCTGTCACACCCTGATTTTCATGCCACATTGCTTAAGCTAATAATCATGCTAAAAATGTGGATTGACAAAAACTTTTGGGTGGTTTTGACTTTGCTTGATTGATTTTTTGTTTGCTGTTTGATAGTGCTCTAAAAATCAAATAAATCCTCCAACTCTTATGCTTCATCTCCTTGATCCAAAACCTTTTCCCAATGATCATGCCATGTGTATAGACCAGTATAGTATTTTCTTATAAAGATATTTTGGCCAAATAGTATTTTCTAAAATTAGTTTTTCCAAAAACCCCTGAATTGAGGTTTGCACTGCAAGTACCTTATTTAGGGTGTGAAAAATCTTTCAAAAGGTATATTTGAATCCCATTAGGCATAGGACTCCCATAAACCACAAAATTATAATTTTAAAAGTTATTTTTATATTTTATTTAAAAGCTTTTTCTGAAGGCCAGAAATGGTCTTTAATAGGGAAAAATTATTTAATTATTTCAAAAATATTTGCGAAAATTCAGGGAAACTCATAGGACATATATTGTCCATATATAAGAGTTTCAACACATGGCCATGTTCAAAATATAGGACAAATCTTTCCAAAACCCTTTCTGGATATTTCAAGCTTTTGAAATATTTACAAAGGAAATATTCTCCAAAAATTCCAGGGAAATTCCATCATGTCAAATATGGCATATGTGATGATCTTACAAGGCCTCATGCCTTGAAGATCAAGGAAACATCATCTAATCCCCTCAAAACCATTTCTGTCCATTTTGAAACTTGAGCAACTTTACATTACCAAACTTGTCCAAATGCTCTCAAACTTGGTGCACATGCTAAAATGATGTAGTTATGCATCTATGCCAAATGGCACAAGTTTTGGAGAAGGACAACTTGATCTAAGTGCCCCAAAACCCTTTGTGACCAGATCCAAATTTGAACAACTCTACATTGCCAACTATTTACTTGGGGCCTCAAATTTTGTGGACATGTTCACAGCCCCAAATGATGATACTACACCAAGTGGTGCATCAAGGAGAGATGATTTGCTTAACCTAATATTGAGAAATCCATTTCTGTTGATTTCTAGGGTTCACCAGAGTTACATTGGCAACTTTGCCCAAATGAGCTCAAATTTGGTGAAAGGGCCTAAATGTATGTGCCATTTGATCCTGTTAAGTCTCATGTCAATTGGAAGTCATTTGCTTGCCCAAAACCACATCAAACACCTTCTGCCATTTTACCAAAACCACTGTTTTGCCCCCTTTTACTATTCTACTTGAGCTCAACTTTTTACCACAGCTTCTCCTAGTCATCTTCTACCTCCAGTAACTCTCCTCTGACCAGAGCTCAATGATTGAGGGGTGAAAACCCTCATTTTACCACCCTGGACAGCCCCTCTCTCCTTCTTCTTCTGCCTCTCTCCTCTCCTACTGTCTCCCCAGAGCATCCAAGACCACCTCCCTATATTCTACTACTCCCTCTACCCCCTAGACACCATTGGCCACGCCCTGGACGCCAGAGCAATGCCAATGGCAGCCATATGCGTGCTCTGGAGCGCGCTACAGTGCTCTGGCACACTGTAGCCGCCCCCCATCCCGATGCCCCGACAGCCTCGGGCCTTCCCAGCATGTCCCCCGAGGTCGCCTCGTCGTCTGGGACACGGCACGTCGCCGGCCCCCGCCTGACCCTCTCCCCTCTCCCCTCTGTGAAGCTCGCCCGTGCGCGCCCTCGACCGCGCCCACGGTGCACCGACGCGTGCACTATATATAGCCCCATTGGGCTCTCTCGCGACTCCTCTCGCTCTCCCACTACTCCAACAACCTCCCAGACACCCTCGAGCTCTCTCCCGTGGCCTCCTACCCCCTCCATGGCCGGAGTGCCGCCGCCGACCGCCGCTCGGATTCGGGCAACTCGGCCGCTCTTTCCTTCCCATTCCTTTATTCCAGGTCCACGCCCTCCTCAGGGAGTCCCCAGGGATGGACCAGTCCTCCCCTTGGTCTGGGGAGTCTTCCTGACGTGACGCCGCCGAAGCCCCGCGGCCGCCGCGGCCTCCCTGTGGTGGCGAGGCTATGGGCTTCCTTGGGCGAGCCCGCAGCCACCCTCGGGTGCGGGAAGGACAGCCGGAGCTCCTGGGCTCGTCGGCCGGCCCTCCCGCATCTCCATGCGACGGCTGCGCCGGCGACCGAAGCTCTCCCTTGCCCGGCGTCGGGCCGGAGAAGATGGCCAGGGCGACGAGACGACCTGCCGCTGGGCCCCGCAGGTCAGCGACCCGCCAGCCGCCACGTCGTTTAAGTGGAGGTGGGGCGGCAGGACAACGCCTTCCCAGCGCGAAAACGTATTCCACGAAGGCGCCTCCGACGTCACCACCCCCCTGTGCACGTGGCCGAGCCGTTGGGCCGGCCCAGTTTCTATTCGGCTATCTTCCGCCCAGTGTGCAACATAAGGGTATAAGCCCTTTCTCTTTCCCTTTTTCTTTTTCTGTAAATTTCTAAAAACCATAAATAAATCAAATAAACTCCAAATTGGATTACTCAAATTTCTAGTAGTTCATAAAATCTTGATCTACCTGTTGGTGCAACATGCACATTTTTCCAGAAACTTTTCCTTCACAAATATTATCAAATGTCATTATTCCATTTTCTGTGATGAACTTTAGAAAATCACAGAGAACTCAAATTTGATCCAAATGCAATGGTTCAAATTCCTAGATGCTTGTAATATCCAAACTTAGTTTTGGAACATTTTTATTAATACTTTCTGTACCGCACCAAATAATGAGCCATCTCTTCATATTTATCAACTTTGCAAAATCCTAGGAAATTCATTTGAACTCCAAATCCAGTGAAACCAACTCTTAGATGCTTCTTAAATCATGATTTGTTAAATAGGTGCCTTTGCTCATTGTTCAAAAATATATTTCTGTACACTTCTTTCAAATCCATAAACCTCTTGATTCCATCATATTGAAATGTGCCAAACCATCCATTGATCATACTCCAATGAAACCACCTTGGTTATTTTTCATATGACCAGAGGTATCCTAGAAAAGTCCAACTCCTATTTTTAGAGAACTTTTATTTTTGCTTTGTTGTGTTGCTTATTATGATTGTTTCCATCGTTAGTTGACAAAATAAGCGGAGTACTCGGAGATGGACCAGAAGGTTTGAAGACTCGGAAGGATAAGGCAAGCAGCCCTTTGACCATGTTCGAGAAACCTTTTAATGCATGTCTCATAGCACCTTATTATCAATGCATCGGAATCATGTAGAGGTGGCGACCACTTTGGTTGGTACCTTTGTTACTTTACTATTGAAACTTGCATCAAACATGACCCTACCTTCCTATGAGGGTTATGTGGGTGGGAGTAGAGAGATATATGCTATAGTAGTTGGCTACGCAAAATGCGTCAGGGTTATGCATGGAAAGAAACAAGTGTGGTTTGACATACTTGCAAATAACCCAGTGGGTGCATCTAATGCCCTTGGGACATGATGAGAAACTAGGGCACTACTTGGTAGAGAAGTAGTGTGCCGCGGCTTGATGAAAGTGTTGTTTACTGAGATGGATTAGATTTAGGTGTGACTACCGTACCAACCAAACATGCGCAACCACTCTAACCTTATATGGGAAAGGGCATTATTGATTACCTAGGTCGATACTAGCATGGTGCCCGCATTACTAGTGACGGGGGTGATATGAGGTCACTCTCGGGACGGGGTCGTGATTGGATAGGCGGCCATGACTGTTTTTACAGGGCACCGAACATACCATTGGTACCCCGTGTCAGTGGTATGTGATGAATATGGGAGCGAGTCTCCACAATTTTTAAAGATGTGAAATGTTGGCACGGGGCTGTTACCAATCGAGTGGACTCTGTGTTAGTGTCGTCTAGGGAAAGATAGTGATCGGGTGCTTACCTCGGGTACTTGAGGTACCGCGGGTCGTGTATGATACGGAAGTTCCCCGGATCTTGTGGGTAAAGTGTGCAACCTCTGCAGAGTGTAAAACTATTCGAATAGCCGTGTCCACGGTCAAGGACAGTTGAGTGGTGCTACTTAGACTATGTCCATAAGTTTCTGGAAAACAACATGGTTTGGGTAAATCTATTGATGTGATTGTGAGAAAGTCATGATGAGCGTGAGCAAGAGTTGTTCATGACTCTTTCTCGATATTGATGTCTGAAACCTCATGATACTTGTTGCAGACACATACATGTCCATGTTATATGTTGATCATACTTGCATATGAAAAACTAGCTTTCTGCAAAACTGCCAATTTAGCAGTAGAGCCTTGCATAATTATTCTGTCATCACACTTGGGTTGCTTGCGAGTACATTCAAAGTACTCATTGGCTTGCCACTGGTTATTTTATTGGCCAGGCTGGAGAGAACATGATATGATGAAGATTTCTTGGTGACGAGCATGCGAGCTAGGACGCTTCCTAGTCAGAATGCCTGTAGGGTTAAGGCAGATGGCATGGGTCCAAGTTGTTATTGGAGATTTCCGCTGCAACGATATACTCAAAACTTGACCATTATGGTCCTATTTGTGTAATACGGTATGTATGGATGTAAGACTCTTGTTATTCAGCTTCTATGTGTTCAGTGAGCATTGATCTCTGGGATAACTGTACACGTGCATTTGGTGATCACGACTTATGAGTCGGGGTCCCCACACAAATCCCAATTTTGGCAGTGAACAATTATCGACAAACTTATACATAAGAGCAAGGAGTATAAAATATTAGGTGAGAAAGTATATGCAAAGAAAAGGTGAGATAGGCCAATATTGCATGTTGTTGCTGTACACTGCAATTCTGGAACCAAAACATCCTTCCCTCCTTCAGGGAGCACGCCAACAGTTGCACGCTTTCTTTCTATTTCCATGTTCAAAATATTGTACACATATACATGGTTGTCTTTAGCATGCTCATTGGTTTATATGTACTTATTTTCTCTGACATATTTCTCTGGCCATATAGCAAGACATATGTGATATGCGTCGTCAGTGTAGAAACATGTACAAAAATGCAATGTATGACGATGTTACTGGCAAAGTGGTTGAAAGAGAATCTCGTAACACACACACTAACCGAAGCAAGTGTACATAATGACGATAAGCTCCCCGCAAAAAAAATGACGATAAGCATGATAATTACTCAAGGAGATAATCCTTCGTGAAAAGTGATAAGAAAGTCTCATTTGAACAAACATGTATGAAGCAATATTAGCAAAACTGGATCCATTTTCTAATTTTGTGAAGCATCATCGGCTGAAACATCAAGCATGAGATGCTGCATTTGAAGAACAGTCTGGACTTTGCGGAGAAAGTTTTATCATTCAAAGCCTCGTCCGCGAGGTCAAAGTCTTACAATAATTAACAAATGTGTATTATTATTATTATTTTGGAAATGCATATATTCAGATTCAGCATGTTGGATGACTCAATTCAGTATATCATTGAGTTGGTGTAGAATTGTAGGCGTGATTGATCAAAAGTAAGCAGAAATGTAGTACAAGTCATTACAGCAGTGCAACGCCCACAAGAACCACCTCCTAGTGAGATCAATCTGGTAGTGGTTACACGACCGTGCAATGGGTTAGTAAAGTCCCTAGTGGTTCTTGATGGCCAGGCTGGGCTAAGCTTCTCATTTTTGACATAGAAGATGAACACTCGCATCTTGGCACCTGATCGCGCCTCCTTCCGCGCCTGCGTTCTTGGCCATTCATGCCACACTACGATGAGCCAGCGGTGGTGGACGGACTAGCCCATCCCAGAGATCTCATCCGCTGTCTGATGGCCATCATCCGTGCCGAAGAGCGGGTGGACGAGGACACAAAGGATATATGGCGACATGAGGCCGAAGTAGGCCGTGAAGCAGGCGACATCATGAGAGAGGAGCCCGTGTATGTGCAGCACAGACATGATCATGTGCGTCCACTAGTGGAGCCCTGTGAAAGGATAGATATGGTTGACTAGAGGGGGGGGGGTGAATAGGCAACTAACAATTTTTAGCTTTTCTTAACCACTTTAAATTAAGCGTCAAAGTAAGTTGTCTAGATATGCTACTAAGATGAAAACTAATTGGAAGTATAGATAACAACCTCACAAGCAAGCTATATAAGATAAACAAGTAAAGCTTGCACAAGTAAAGAAAAGAAATAACCACAAGTGGAACCCATAATGATGAGGATGTGTTGTCGAAGTTCCTTCCCTTTGAGGGCAAGTATGTCTCCGTTGGAGCGGTGTGGAGGCACAATGCTCCCCAAGAAGCCACTAGGGCCACCGTATTCTCCTCACGCCCTCGTACAATGCAAGGTGCCGTGATTCCACTAGTGGTGCCCTTGAAGGCGGCAACCGAACCTTTACAAACAAGGTTGGGGCTATCTCCACAACCGAACTGGAGGCTCCCAACGACACCACGAAGCTTCACCACGATGTAATATGGCTTCGAGGTGACCTCAACCGTCTAGGGTGCTCAAACACCCAAGAGTAACAAGATCCGCTAGGGATTAGTTAGGGAATCAAATATCTCTTGGTGGAAGTGTAGATCGATGCCTTCTCAAGAAATCCCGAGCAAATCAATAAGTTTGATTGGCTAGGGAGAGAGATCGGGCGAAAATGGAGCTTGGAGCAACAATGGAGTATTTGGGGGAAGAGGTAAGTCAACAAGGAGGAAGAAGATGCCTTTATATAGTGGGGGGGGGACAATCGAACCGTTACCCCCTCACTCAGCCCCGCAGAGAGCGGTACTACCGCTTGAGTGAGCGGTACTACCGCTTATCAAGCGGTACTACCGTTTCCCTTCAGCGGTACTACCGCGCAAGGGGGCTGGGACCCAGAGCGGTACTACCGCGGTCGCAGGGCGGTACTACTGCTGGGGAGCGATACTACCGCCACTACTACCGCTCCTAGTGCCGCAAAACCCGACACGAGAAAAAGCGCTCTCGAGTCGAGGCGGTAGTAAAACGGAGCAGCAGCGGTACTACCGCAGAGTGCAACAAGCGGTACTACCGCTTAGTGGAGCGGTACTACCGCTTAAGGCACTCAGGCGGTACTACCGCCGAGGCTTGCGGTACTAACGCTGGGGCCAGGAAAACCAGAGAAGAGTGAATGTAGTACTCCATTGAGGCGGGAAAGTTATGGTGGGTGCGATAAGCAAGTGTACGTGTTGATTCCACCCAACCTTACCAAAGCGGATCCCCTCTTAATAGTACAGCTTTCCTATTACTCAAATCCACCGAAAAATAAGCAAAAGGAAACACCGTCTTCCATAGATTCCGAGGGGCATATAATCATCTTGTGCCTAGGTGAGATATATCTGAAAGAGCTTAGAACACATGATTAGTCCGCAAAAGCATTGTCATCAATCACCAAAACACCATCGAGCTAAATATGCCCTTACAATCTCCCCCTTTTCGGTGGATTGATGACAATACGGGATTTGCACAAAAAGGAATAATGACATAGAGTAAGCGCAAAAACCCACACCCCTAAAATATAGACGGGCTCCCCCTAGATGTTTGCTATCTAGATAAGTGCTTTGGACTGCATGGCACACATACTAGGATCAACACTCCCCCTATATTTTAGAGACCAACAACCTAAGCATGATATATGAGAACATAGTAAATAACACGATAAGCATGCACGCTATAGAGTACCAAGGTGCATAAATAAGATAAAGTAAGGTAGCATAGGTAGCATATGTCTCACACCATACGACGGGAACTTAGGTCTCACGAAAACCAACCAAAGCAAAAGACGAGAAAGCACAAACGACAGGAACACAAAGGCAACGACACAAATCCCTAAACTCTCTCCCCCTTTGGTATCGAGACACCAAAAGGGCAGAGAGCTAAGCTACGGCTCCAGGTGAGAGCAGGTGAAGGACTCGAACATCAAATCCCAGCGGGGTCATCTGCATCGTCGTCGTCGACCTGAAACTGCTGGGCGTCGGAATCTGTCCACGGGCAGTGCAGCTGAATCTACTCTTCCTCCTCGGTTACCTGTTCCTCAGAGCCACTGGCCACAGTCGCACCCAACTGACGCATGAGCTCCTTGTGACGTCCCCTGGGCTTCTTCTCTACCACATGAGTCATGTACTGACCATGAGACTCCATGCAAAACAGCTTCTTCATCTTCAGTTTGAGCTTCTTTGCCCACGAGGGCTCTGCACCAGATGGCTGATAGTCATCATCATCATCCGCCTCAGCCTCAGCCTCCTTAGTCTCCATAGCAGCAGCAGAGGATGAACCCCCAGATTTGGGAGCCTGAGTGCCCCAGTTGTCCTTCCTCCTCAGACGCTTGATCTCATGAGACACCGACTCTCAAGTTTCAAGAAAAACATTGGGATATACATGATCCCAAGCCTTCTCAATAAGCAGCATGATGAATGGACCATAGATCAGGCACTTGCATTCAGAGATGGCAGCCAGGAGCTCAGACCACATCACATGAGAAATATCCAGGGACTCACCAGTGTTCTTCTCTAGGTGATGCTGGCAAAAGAGAAGCATGTCCACAAGATAGGAGTGAACCATATCATGATTCCCAACTCGAGGGAAGAGGGTCTCACGGAAGATGCGGTGAAGGATATCCAGATAGGCAGACAACTCATATGTGACCTTCTTAGTTTCAGGGTGAACCTTTGCAGTGCAGTAGGGCCAGAGAGCTTGCTTGTGGGTGGATGTAGAGTTGTGATGAGGAAGAAAGCCAGCCGGAGTCTCAATCCCCTGGCCTTCCACCCCAAGTAACTCCATGAAAGCCTTCCACTTGACAGAAAGCAATTTGCCATTGGCCATCCATGTCAGAGTCCTGTCCTCAACCGTCCCTAGATGGACAGTGGCATAGAATTGAGCCACAAGATCTGCATCAAAATCCTTGTTGAACTGAATGATCTGGAGAATGTTAAGCTGCGAGCACATCTAAAGAGCATCGCCAAAGTACTTAGGATCTTTCTCCAGGTACTCCTTGTCGATGGAGCGAACACTGACAAATAGATTCTTTTTCGCCTTGATCACATCAAAGTAGATGGCAAACTGAAAGCGGTTCCAAAACGAACGATTGACCAAATTGGGTTCTTGATCTACTTCATAGGGAATGCGGCGACGCCTTGCCCAGAACTCATTGCCACTCATTTGGGTCACAGTTTTGCCCTTTGGCTTCGCCATGGACTTCTTCTTCTGTTGAGGACGAGGTGGAACACTAGAGGAACCTCCTGTAGACTCAGATGTGCGGTAGCGCTTCGAGGTGGCACGATTGGGGTTGATACGGCGAGCTTGATGCTCAGGAATTTCATCACCTGGAACCAAACACAAACACAAGCGAACCAACCAGAAGGAATGAGCATAAGCCAACGAACACAACAAAAGAAGATCAAAGAATGGAAAATATTGTTGAACTTGGCAGGCAGCGGTAGTACCGTGACCTGTAAGCGGTAGTACCGCCCAAGCGGTAGTACCGCTCCAAGAGAGCGGTAGCACCGCTCGAGGCGGGGGAACAACAGTTCCCTACTACCGTGGTCAGATCCAGCACTACCGACCTGTCAAATTCAAAAATATTCCTACCATACTCTAATCTAGACAGTCTAGTTGCCTTCTCCAACCTACTCAAGCCTAGATTTAGCCAAAAATCTAGAGATGCAATCACTATTGCCCCTAAAATACAAGATCTGAAAACGAGACAAGAGGAGAAGAGGAACGGGGGAAATACCGGCATCCATGGCAAGAGGACTAGGTGGGGATCGACTCCACCGAAGGAAATGGAGAGGAACGCCCCGAAGGAGGAGATCCACCGGAGCCCTCCCGCGGCGGCGAACTGCTGGGGAGAGAAAGAGGAACGAAGGGGCGAGTTAATGGGTATGGGGGAGAGAAACCTCCCCCTGCCCCGATATAACCCCCACGTACCGCCCCGCAGCGGTAGTACCGCGCTGGTGGGCGGTAGTACCGCTTATAAGCGGTAGTACCGCGCACCACCAGCGGTAGTACCGCTCAGCATGCCACGGCAACTAAACTTCAAGGCTTAGCTCAAGAAAAAGAACACAAAAGCAAGGAAAACCAAGACACAACAAACACACACCAGCAAGAAAACAAGAAACCCCTCTTCAAGAGAGGGCGGTGGCCGAAGCCACCTATGTTTGAGTCAAGAGGTATGGCGCCGCGGAATTTTTAACCTTGGGCCCATGACCAAAACTCGTCCTTGAAGCACAAGTACCATCAAAGATGGTTAATGTGAAAGACTTGATCAATTTATGCATAATGGGGGGAGAGAGAGTTCATTGAGAGAACAACACTCCCCCTATGTCCATGCCTACATCTAGATTAGACAATATGAAGAGTATGGTGGGGTGTGCATGTGCTCAAGCCACATTTCTCAAATCAATGATATTTAGCTCATGCCTTAACTCGCGAAATCTTGCTTCATCCAAAGGCTTTGTGAAGATATTTGCAAGGTTATCATGAGTGTTGACATAGTGAAGCTCGAGCTCTCCTTGCCGTATATGATCCTGGATGAAGTGATACCGAATCTCTATATGCTTCGTCTTGAAGTGTTGCACCGGGTTGAGAGAAATCTTGATGGCACTTTCATTGTCACACCAAAGAGGCACTTTGTCATAGGTGACACCGTAATCCTTTAAAGTTTGCCTCATCCATAGGAGTTGAGCACAACAACTGCCAGCTGCCACATACTCTGCTTCGATGGACGAGAGAGACACACAACTTTGCTTTTTGGACGACCAACTTACCAGAGAGCGACCAAGAAATTGGCACCCTCCGGAAGTGGACTTCCTATCCACTTTGTCTCCCGCCTAGTCCGAATCAGAGAAACCTACAAGGTTGAAGT
Source organism: Secale cereale (assembly GCA_902687465.1). Taxonomy (NCBI): domain Eukaryota; kingdom Viridiplantae; phylum Streptophyta; class Magnoliopsida; order Poales; family Poaceae; genus Secale; species Secale cereale. The sequence goes on along the minus strand of LR738715.1, from coordinate 384,476,890 downwards.
TTGCTTCTCTTGGGTACCATAAGCCAAAGTTTGGGGTATGAGCCAAATATTGAAAGATTCGCTTGACTGCCACAAAGTGACTTTCCTTAGGTAAAGCTTGAAACCATGCACAGATTCCCACACTCAACATAATATCCGGTCTAGATGCACAAAGGTAAAGCAAGGATCCGATCATAGAGCGATATACCTTTTGATCCACCGCTTTACCATTGGGATCAATGTCAAGTTGGCACTTGGTTGGCATCGGAGTAGTAGCCGGCTTGACATCACTTAGATTGAACCTCCTGAGCATGTCTTGAGTATACTTGGATTGTTTGATGAAGATTCCTTCTCTTCTTTGATTGATCTCAAACCCAAGGAAGTACTTCAACTCTCCCATCATAGACATCTCAAAATGTGTGGTCATGAGTGCGGCGAACTCATCATTGAAAGCTTTGTTAGGAGAACCAAATATAATATCATCAACATATAGTTGGCAGACAAACAACTCCCCTTTGACCACTTGAAGATCAATGATGGACCACAATGTGTGCTTTGGCCTACAGCAACACTAGAGGACAGGAATCGCCTATTCTTCCAATGCAACTTTAGTGTGAGGGTTTGGAATTACTTGCAGATTGAATGGACTGACAGTTCAGATATGTATCAAATTGCTAAACAAGCTAGAAGAGATTTTGGTCAGCCCTTCTTTACAGAAGTAGTATTCTTGGCATGGTGGAATATTTGGAAAGTCAGAAATGATAAAGCTTTCAAACACATTCCCCCAACCTTCAGACAATGGAGAGCTGGCTTCACCCATGACATCACCAAGATCTCTCATAGGATCAAAGCCAGATTCAGGGATGTTCTCCTCAAATGGATAGATTTTCTTCCCACTTGAACTATATTTCTACCTTTAGCTATGTAAGTAGTAGGTTTTTCTCTTTCCTTATAGTTTAGCCCCTCCCCTTCCCTTCTCTGTAGGTTGTATATACTTGCACTTATTTTCAATAAAATGCTGTGAGGTGTAAGCCTTGCAGTCTTCATGGTAAAAAAAAATCCCCTTTGACCTTCTTAGTAAAAAGAGTGGGGTCGATTTTCCCAATTTCAAACCCACGATCTTGTAACAACTCGATAAGATGCTCATACCACGCACGTGGGGCTTGTTTAAGGCCATAGAGTGCCTTATCGAGTTGATACACGTGATTGGGGAACTTGGGATCCTCAAACCCCGGGGGTTGTTTAACATACACCAACTCATTAATAGGACCATTAAGAAATGCACTTTTCACATCCATTTGTTGTAGCTTAAAATTATGATGAGAAGCATAGGCAAGCAACAAACGAATAGATTCAAAGCGAGCAACAGGGGCAAAGGTTTCACCGTAGTCGATGCCCTCGACTTGGGAGTAGCCTTGAGCCACCAGACGTGCCTTGTTGCGGATGACAATGTCGTGAGCATCTTGCTTATTCTTGAAGATCCACTTGGTTCCAATGACATTATGGTTCTCCTTTGGCCTCGGCACCAGACGCCATACTTTGTTGCGCTCGAAGTTATGGAGTTCTTCATGCATGGCATTAAGACAATCAGGGTCTTCAAGCGCCTCATAGACCTTCTGAGGTTCAACACAGGAGACAAAAGCTTGATGAGCACAATAGTTTGCTAATTGTCTACGAGTGCTTACCCCCCTTTTGATGCTTCCAAGAATATTCTCCATGTGATGTTCTCTGGAAGCAAGCCTGGAGGCAACTTTTGCAGCACGACGCTCCAATTGCTCCTCAAGAGATAATTGAGGAGCACTGAGTTGATCATATTGAGCGACGTCAGGTGCTAGATCTTGATCTTGAGCTTCCTCTTGATCTTGATCTTGCTCAGAGGATAGAACTTGGCCTTGTGCATCAATTGGTGGTTCCCCACCATCTTGTGATTGATCTTGCACTTGGCCTTGTTCGTCCGGTTGAGGGCCTTCACTTTGTTCTTCGGAAGCGTGTGGGTCTTGGGTTGGTGATGGTTCCACTTGAGTGGAACATTGTCCTTCTCCTTCGGACACAAGGGGTTCCTCAATGGGTAGGATATATCCAACACCCATTATTCTTATGGCTTGGGGAGGAATTTCATCACCTACATCACAAGTACCACTTTGCTCCACTTGGGAGCCGTTATTCTCATCAAACTCTACGTTACTCGTCTCCTCAATGAGTCCATTGGACTTGTTGAGGACACGGTAAGCATGAGAGTTTGTAGCATAACCAACAAATATGCCCTCATGAGCTCTAGATTCAAATTTAGACAAAAAAACACCTTTCTTGAGGATGAAACACTTACACCCGAACACCCGGAAATACTTGAGATTGGGCTTGTTACCGGTAAGTATCTCGAATGGAGTTTTGTTCAAACCTTTGCGGAGATAGAGCCGATTGGATGCATGACAAGCGATGTTGATGGCTTCGGCCCAAAAGTTGTATGGAGATTTGAATTCCGCCATCATGGTCCTTGCCGCGTCCATTAGAGTCCGGTTCTTTCTCTCCGCTACACCGTTTTGTTGAGGGGTATAGGGTGCTGCATATTGATGTTTGATCCCCTCATCACCAAGAAACTCATCCAAGGTGTAGTTCTTGAACTCGGTGCCGTTGTCACTTCAGATCATCAAAATCTTTGCTCCATGTTGTCCCCGAGCTTCATTTGCAAAGTTGATGACGGTTTGTTGGGTCTCACTCTTCTTCTTGAAGAAGTATACCCAAGTGTATCTTGAATAATCATCCACAATCACCAAGCAATACTTTCTACCCCCAAGACTATCAAAAGATGGAGGCCCGAAGAGATCCATGTGAAGGAGCTCTAGGGGTATTTTTGAGTAGATGATAGTCGTGGGAGGGTGAGCCGTCTCATGTAACTTTCCTTCAATGCAAGCCGTGCAAGCACGATCTTTGGCAAAGCTAACATTTGTTAGTCCACGGACATGGTCCCCCTTGAGAAGACTTTGCAAGGATCTCATATTGACATGGGCTAACCGGCGATGCCAAAGCCATCCCACACCCACTTTAGCCATTAGACATGTCGCGGTCTTAGTGGGTTGCTTCGAGAAGTTAACCACATAAAGACCGTTCTCGACATGTCCAACATAGGCTACTTTAAGAGTCTTGCTCCACAAGAGTGCCACGATATCAATATCAAAGAATGTAGCAAAGCCCATGAGTGCAAGTTGACGAACGGAAAGTAAATTGTATGCAAGGGACTCAACAAGCATGACTTTCTCGATCGTGAGATCATTAGAAACGACAACCTTGCCAAGCCACAATACCTTAGAAGATGAAGCATCACCCCATTCGACATTGGTGGGCATAGATGAACCTTCGTGCATGTCCACCACCAAGTCTTTGCTTCCGTTCATATGATTTGTGGCTGCACTATCGAGCAACCATGATCCCCCACCGGAAGCAAACTCCTACAAGAGATCAATGCTTGGATTTAGGTACCCATTTGTAATGGGTCCTTTGAGGTTAGTAACAAGGGTCTTAGGAACCCAAATAGACAATTCAATGTACTCATAAGAAGAACCAACAAATTTAGCGAATACATGACCATCACTAGCACGACATAAAACATATGAAGGATTAAAGTTGCCGGCCATGTTTGATGGTTTGGTGGGGTTTTTCTTGACACCACCACCATTCACATTGTTCTTCTTCTTAGAGGCGCCCTCTCCCTCTTTCACAAAGGTTTGTCGGATAGGGGGAGGTAGCTTGGTCTTGTCATTCTTCTTCTTCTTGGGCTTAGGAGAAAACCCAATTCCTTCCTTTGCCACAACCTCCTTTTGATTGCTCAAAAGGTTGTTGAGGTTCTTCTCACCTTGTATGCATGTCACAAGGCCTTTCTCAAGTTGCTTCTTCAACTTGGCATTTTCTTCAACAAGATGCACATGCTCGCAACATGGGTTAGTAGCATTTGCATTATCAATCAACACCATGCGAGGAAATATGGCCTTTTCCTTGGTTAGCGAAACTTGGAGTTGATCATGAGACTCCTTGAGAGAAGCATGCATACCTTTCAAGGCCTTGTGAGCTATGTCAAGTGTAACAAACTCCTCCTTGAGTCTATCGTGGTCAACCCCAAGTTTTGCCTTCTCGAAGTTAAGCATACGAGAGACAACTAAAGCATGATCGAGATCTTTCTTTAATTTAGCATGATCATCGTTGTGTGACTCTTCAAGAGCCAAACGAAGACCACGCTCTTCCTCTAGAGCATTAGAGAGATCCGATATTTCATCGGCATAGTCTCGACTATGACCTTCCATTTTAGCAATGGTCTCCTCGTGAGCCTCGATCATGTCATTGGCCTCACCGATTTGTTCCAAGAGAGCAACAAAATGCTTCTTGGGTTTGCCCTTGAGTTTGCTGATAAACAACTCAAACTCATTCTCTTCCTCCTTGGCTCCCTCACTCTCATCAATACAGTTCGTTAATGTAGGATTAGAGATGATGGTAGTGTTGATGTTTCGAGTTACCTTGTTGGTGGCCTTAGCCATGAAACACTTGGCGGTGATGTTCTCATTAGGAGAGTCGAAGAGATATGTGCGTGGAGTAGTAGCAATAGCAATTGTGGCCATGGTGACCATCTCATCATCTTCATCATTATCATCATCCTCAACATATTCTTCTTGGGCCACCAACCCTTTGGGATGAGTCTTCTTGTTGAAGTTGTTTTTGTTGGGATAAGACTTGGCCTTGTCCTTCCGGATAAGCTTGCCTCCAAAGTCTTCTCTTTTCTCATATGGGCAATCCGCAACGAAGTGGCTTACATTTCCACAGTTGAAGCATGTCCTTTCTCGTTGCTTGCCCTTGTTTCCACTTGAGTTGTTCTTGTTGAAGTTGGGCCTCGTTTTCTTCTTGTTGCCCCAAAATTGCCGTGAAGCAAGAGCCATGTGCTCATGATAGGCATATTTGGTGTCCTCGGGACAACTCTCATCATCATCCTCCTCCTCCTCTTCTTCCACACAAGCCTTGGCCTTCAAGGCAAGGTTAGGCTTCTTCGATCGTTGAGCTCTTAAAACCGCATTGTCGGCGGTCTTGTCCAAGATCCTCATGGCAACGAACTCATCCAACACTTCATTTGATGACAAGTGGTGGAAGTCCGGTCTTTGACGGATGATAGAGGACATGGCCTTATGGTAGGGCATCATGGCCTTGAGAAACTTGCGCTTGATCCAATTTTCATCCGTGTCCTTACTCCCATGATCTCGAAGAGAGACCGCAAGAGTGGTTAATCTCCGATAAAGTTCACGAGGATCTTCTTCTTCGATCATAGAAAACTCATCGGCTTCATCTTGCACAACTTCATAGTTTGAGCGTTGAATGCTAGCGCTCCCCTTGTACATAGTGCCAACATGCTCCCAAGCTTCCTTGGCCACAGTGAAGGGTCGAAGATGTGCAATGTCTTCGGGAGGGATAACATCTTGAAGTATGCAAAGAACGGACTCGTTGAATTGATGATCCGCAGTTTCTCTCGGAGTCATGTTGTCGGGATCACGTGGATAAAAACCTTGCTCAATGATTCTCCAAAGATTAGTAGAGCAATGATTTAAATGACGTTTGAAGCGAATTGATGATCCAAGTAGCAAAATCAGTTTTTTTTTATAAACTTAGGAGGGGGCCCAACGGAATTTAAATGCGGTGTGGGAATGGGTCCTCCATAGTGACTAGGAGGAGCGGAGTGGGCAAAGATCCCACTCCATTCTTAGTTACTGGGGCTTGTTCACTACTAGCTTCTCCCTTGTCGGGAGTAGCCTCCGACACGCTGGTAATGGGACGAACCACTTCCAACGGTGTGGTGGATAATTTAAGCCCCTCAAGCAAATCTTTAAACATGCCTTTGGCCTCGGTCGCTAGTGATTCTTTCAATGTGGTCATAGCCACATTGAACTCCTCACGAGAGACCGAGGCTCCCCCATCGGACGTAGGCAAGGACGGAGTTCCACCGGAATGTCCCTCCGTCTCGACTACGTTGTCACCCATACTCTTTGGACGGTAAAGTCATTAAAAAGAGACGAGGCTCTGATACCAATTGAAAGGATCGATATGGTTAACTAGAGGGGGGGGGGTGAATAGGAAACTAACAATTTTTAGCTTTTCTTAACCACTTTAAATTAAGCGTCAAAGTAAGTTGTCTAGATATGCTACTAAGATGACAACTAATTGGAAGTATAGATAACAACCTCACAAGCCAGCTATATAAGATAAACAAGTAAAGCTTCCACAAGTAAAGGAAATAAATAACCACAAGTGGAACCGGTGAAGACGAGCATGTGTTGTCGAAGTTACTTCCCTTTGAGGGGAAGTACGTCTCCGTTGGAGCGCTGTGGAGGCACAATGCTCCCCAAGAAGCCACTAGGGCCACCGTATTCTCCTCACGCCCTTGCACAATGCAAGGTGCCGTGATTCCACTAGTGGTGCCCTTGAAGGCGGCAACCGAACCTTTACAAACAAGGTTGGGGCTATCTGCACAACCGAATTGGAGGCTCCCAACGACACCATGAAGCTTCACCACAATGGAATATGGCTTCGAGGTGACCTCAACCGTCTAGGGTGCTCAAACACCCAAGAGTAACAAGATCCGCTAGGGATTAGTGGGGGGAATCAAATATCTCTTGTGGAAGTGTAGATCGATGCCTTCTCAAGCAATCCCGAGCAAATCAACAAGTTTGATTGGCTAGGGAGAGATATCGGGCGAAAATGGAGCTTGGAGCAACAATGGAGTATTTGGGGGAAGAGGTAAGTCAACAAGGAGGAAGAAGATGCCTTTATATAGTGGGGGGGGGGACAATCCAACTGTTACCCCCTCACTCAGCCCCGCAGAGAGCGGTACTACCGCTTGAGTGAGCGGTACTACCACTTATCAAGCGGTACTACCGTTTCCCTTCAGCGGTACTACCGCGCAAGGGGGCTGGGACCCAGAGCGGTACTACCGCGGTCGCAGGGCGGTACTACTACTGGGGAGCGGTACTACCGCCACTACTACCGCTCCTAGTGCCGCAAAACCCGACACGAGAAAAAGCGCTCTCGAGTCGAGGCGGTAGTAAAATGGAGCAGCACCGGTACTGCCGTAGAGTGCAACAAGCGGTACTACCGCTTAGTGGACCGGTACTACCGCTTAAGGCACTCAGGCGGTACTATTGCTGAGGCCTGCGGTACTACCGCTGGGGCCAGGAAAACCAGAGAAGAGGGAATGTAGTACTCCATTGAGGTTGGAAGGTATGGTGGGTGCGATTGATTCCACTCAACCTTACCAAAGCGGATCCCCTCTTAATAGTACGGCTTTCCTATTACTCAAATCCACCGAAAAATAAGCAAAAGGAAACACTGTCTTCCATAGATTCCGAGGGGCCTATAATTGTCTTGTGCCTAGGTGAGATATATCTGAAAGAGCTTAGAACACATGATTAGTCCGCAAAAGCATTGTCATCAATCACCAAAACACCATCGGGCTAAATATGCCCTTACACCCTGTGGCGTAATTGATCTCGGACGCTGCCATGGCTAACAGGATGCTCCATGATCCCAACTGCTGTCGTGATCCAGGGCGAGGGAGACGACCAATGGTGAGGATATGGAGGTGTGCGAACGAGGTGATGGCGGCGGCACCGTGCGAGCGGGGTGATGGCAGAGGTGGCAACATGGCCTATCCCTCACTTGGGGACGATTGATATATTTTTGACCTATCCTTCACTTGGGGACGCTTTATATTTTTTTACCTAGTCCTCACTTGGGGACGATTGATTTGGCATATTGAAAAATGGTCGCAGACGAGGTGGAGGTTTCCTTTTCTCGTGCATGGGAGCCTAGAGTAAGGTGGCACCGTGAGAGGGAATGACAGGCGGGGTGATTACTTCGATCGACGACGAGGGTATAAATGAACGAACGACCTACGTGATGCTCGGAGAGAGATATTCAATTACAAATTAAGTAGGTACATAAATGATTCAATAATGTGATCTTTTTGTTATGATTTACACATTAATTTTTTTATTCGTTATTTGTTTCCTAATTAATGTGATTAAGTGATTTTTCTTAAAATCGGTTATTTGTTTTCTAATTAATGTGATTGAGCAATTTAATGTAAGGTTAACTAATTTAGATTTGATATTTAGAGATTGATTCTTTAAAATAAAGACATTACTAAATAACTTGTGTCAGCATGGAAAGTCTTGATCCGTTCATATTTTTTCGTTGTGCACTACAAGAAAAACCATTTTCGTGATGATGCATGTTTGTCACAACAGGTCACGATTTCTGCCATGCTTGTACATCCATGATGATTTTATGAAAGAATCAAGATAGTCATACCTGTGTTGTCGTAGAAGTGTTCCATGACAATACTGAAATTATCATCACGGAAGTGTCCACTTCCATGACGATAAATGACGCGTCATGCATGTGCTTTCGTCGAGGGTGACCGACATGTGGCATCCACAGTAACGGGTCACCATTAAGCTATCGGGTCCGGTTTTGGATCCAACAACCCATTAACAGCCACGAGCAATTGCGATTTTTCACGTGTAAAATTCTCATTGGCCGGAGGAACCACGTGTCGGCCCCCCGTTGGGACAGATGTCAACCGACCAATGGACATGACGGGCCTATGGTACGTTGACATGTGTCATGGCCCAACGGTGGCCCATTTATGTTAAAAGGCCAGAGCCTGTAAAAATAAGCGGGTCGGCCCATTACCATCCTACTTGCGTCTGGCCCATTCAAACTCACGGCCCATAGAAGTTACGCAAAATCGGCCCATCAAAGAGCCATTGTAAATTTGACACCATTCCAGCCCATCGTCAGTTCTAGCTCGTTAACAGCCCGCTATGTCTTTGGGCTCAAGTGCGGCCCGAGTTTCTTTTGGCATGTTAGCAGCCCATTATAGAGATGGGTCCATTCAAAACCACGGCTCGTAGAAGTTACGCAAAAATCGGCCCATCAGAGGTGTAAGTGCATCTAGTGCCCCTTAGTGAATTTGGTGTATTGAAGACTTATAGGTTAAGGGACTAATGTGTTTGTGAGTGTACACAGGTTCTGTAAGTCTGTGAGGAGTTTGATATTTCCGAAGAAAGTCGACCCCTAAAAATGAATGTCTTCATTTGAAGACTTTGGTTTTCTTGAAGACTTTGAAAATGAGGAAATTGGTGTGACCTTGAGGATACTGGTATCGATGCGAGCATTATGAAGCGTGACGATTTTTGTTTTCGTAGTTTGATTTTCCTTTCTCGAGTCATAGGAAACACCATAGTGTTAAAGGGGGTTGAGGTAATACTAAGGAAAAATTTCCAAATGATGCTCATCTCAAAGCCTACACATACCCAATCCTTCGAGTGAAGCCCTTGGAAATCTCATACAGTTCAGTCAATTCTTTAGTGATAAAGACGAAGTTCTTCTGGTCTATGAGAAATTAGTTGTGACTGTGGATTTAGGAATTCGCCAGTGTGGATTGCCTACAAGTGAGGAACATGATAACCTTGAGGAATTTGAGAGCTCAAATTTCCGACCGGTGTTGTGCTACGCGCCAGCTGTCCAAAAATATCTTATCCACCTAATGGTCATATCATTGAAGGGCATTTATGTCTTATCATGTCGTGCTGCTCCCTAGCTACAAATAGTCGCTCTCTTCAATCACTAGCTGGTTGGCCGCTCCGAGAGAAATGAACACTTGTCATTTAGAGCAACCCATCCTCCGAGGACTTTGAGCGAAAATCATCAGTGAGGAAAAACCCAAAACCCTGACACCTAAAACCCAAAGTGATTGAACATCACTGAAGAGATTGTTCCTATGTGGAACCGATGCTTGTTACCTTTGAAGACTATGCATCTTCCAGACGGTTAGGCGTCAATGGTCTAGAGCATCCAAGAGGAATTGTGGATCGCGACCAAGTCTGTGAAGGTTTGAAAGTCACCTTGAAGACTTATGACGAGTGATTGGGCAAGGTATGTGTGACCTTGGCTCAAGGGTAACACGGTAAGGACTATGTGTCCTTTGGCTTAAATACCAAGCCGCCCTAACCATACGTACAACAGTCACATCAGTTCGAACTGGTCTACCAAATCATTGTCTTCACCGAGCTACTGGTACCATTTCCTTAACTCTTTCATTTAATCGCTTACTTGTTGATGCATTTGATCGTTACTGTTTGAAGACTTTGACTGAAGACTTTCTCAATTTCCTCAACCTATTTCCTCAGTCATTTTGTCTTCTTTATGCTTATCTTGTTTACACGCTACATGTGCTATGTGCTTGTTTCATTTCATCATGATGACCATGCTACCATCTTTTATGCTTGCACCTGAGTACTTATTCTGCTGCTTGTAGTTCGTCACTTAGCTTTTTCCTCAAGAAGTATTTCCTTAGTGACGAATTTGTAAAATTCGCCTATTCACCCCCTCTAGTCGATATAACACACTTTAAATTGGTATCAGAGAAAGGTACTTCCTTGTTCTGTGTGATTTTGGTTTAACCACCTGGATTTTTAGTTATGTCGACTGCAGGAATGATCAAAGTCTCAGCTGGATGTCCTACCTTCGATGGGACGGACTACCCCTACTGGAAGAATAAGATGCACATGCATCTTGAGGCAATTGACAACGATCTCTGGTACATTGTGGAAATTGGCGTTCCCACCATCTCTCCTTTCGTGAACGCTGCTGATGTGAAGAGATTCAAGCAACTCGACTCTCAAGCGAAGAATATCATATGTGGTCATGTGAGCAAAGGACAGTAGGATAGAGGGAGTGCTTTGGAAACTGCAAAGCTTATCTGGGATAGGTTGTCCAAGGTAAATGAAGGAATCTCAACCCAACGTGATTCTCGAGTTGATGTTCTTTGCAATCTCTTCAACCACTTCAAAAGGCTCGACAATGAAAACGTTCAACAAACCTTCGATCGTCTCACTGACATCTCGAATGAGCTTCAAGCACTTGGTGCCACGTACATCACTGACCACGAGGTGGTGAAGAAATTGCTGAGATCACTTGATTCCTCATTCGACACACTAGCACTGATGATTCAAGAACATAGTGACTACAAGTCACTAGATCCTGTTGATATCCTCGAGAGACTGAACACACATGAATTCCAACAAGCTGAGAAGTGAGACCTCTACGAGCCAAGCTATGGAAGATCATGCGCACTGAAGGCCAAGACAATTTCCTCATCTGAAGGGGAAGACTCTGATAGCAGCCTTGGTGATCCTGAGGAACTAAGCTAGTAGCTAGCTATGCTCGCGAGGAAATTCCAGAAGTTCTCTAGACGTGGCTGCTTCGAAAAATGTTCACGAGGTGATGCCATGAGATCAAATTCCGCATCCCGCGACTACAAGAAGAGGACTTGCCACAAATGCAAGAAATCTGGTCACTACATGGCCGACTGCACTCAGGGGTTGAAGAAGAAGAAGTACAAGGATGACAATTTTGATGACTCGAAGAAAAAGAAGAAATATTCAAAGTCTACATCATCAAAATCTTCACAGTCTTCATCTCACAAGAAGAGCAGTTCCAGAAAGGCACGGGCATTCATTGACAAGGAAATGGAATCCGAAGCTGAATCTGAAGAAAATGAGGAAGAGGAGGAATCTGAGGAGTTAGACTCTGGTGTGGTGAGCCTAGCTCTCACTACTGCTTTCTTCAGCAAGTCCATCTTCAACTGTGAAGAAAATGGCAACACCAATACTACTAACGATGGCAACGATGACTTCGCTCCCACCTATTGCTTCATGGCAAAAGGTGCCAAGGTACCCAAATATCCCTCCGCTGATTCTAGTGAATATGAATGTGATGAAAACCTCAAACCAAGCTATTCCAAACTTTCTAATATGGTCATGAAACTGTTCGCACACGAACACGTCACATGTACCCTCGATGACGGGGGTGATGCACCGCAGCTCACGTCGAAGGAGTCTCACCGGAAGTGCGATTCGCAAGTCGACCAACGAGAGCTTTTGAGGATCCGAAACCCTACACTCCCGAGAGGGACCCCGTCGAGGAGTGCGGTTGCTATGGGCTACCCTAGGTCGGTCAAGCCGCCCCTAGAGCCTCGGTATTCGCAGCTCTCCAACACGAAGAACGACGAAGAACGAGGAAGCAAGAACGGGGGAGAGACAAAGCATAGATGAAAAAGTTGTAGATGCGTTTGCGATTGTGTGTTGTTGTTCAATCGGCCATCACCCCTTGTCTATACAAGAGGCGGATGGACTTCCCGTACAAGAAAAGGACTTGCCTAGCCATCCAAATCACCAAAACCTAACAAAACACGAACTATTCACGACCTCCGGCCCGGATGTCCGGCTCAAGGCCCGGATGATCTGGCCTAGCCCAATTTTCTGACAGCACCTCACTGTTTTGGCTCCTGAACCCACATACAACCTCGGATTTGGACAATTTTATATCAAAATCAACCGCCTCGACGAGACGCACAACGTTCATGTTGGACGCTTTTCGATTTGAGGCCATCTTGAGGGTGTTTCAGGCCATTTTTGAAAGTGCGTTATATCAACTAGAGAGGGGTGAATAGGCGATTTTTATAAATTCGTCACCGAGGAAATTCTAGCTGAGGAATTTCCTAAGCAACGAACTACTCAGCAGCAGAATACATACTCAGGTGCAAGCATAACAAGACAGTAGCATGGTCATCATGATGAAATGAAAACAAGCACATAGTACAAGTAGCTTGTAAGCATGATAAGCAGGCTGAGGACTTAGGACTAAAGAAATAGGGCTGAGGAAATTGAGAAAGTCTTCAGTCAAAGTCTTCAAACAGTATAGATCAAGTTCAACAACACAAGAATGAGTAAATGGAAGAGTTGAGGAAATAGAACCAGTATGCTTGACGAAGACAATGATTTGGTAAACCAGTTCCAATTGCTGTGACAGTGGTACGTCTGGTTGGAGCGGCTACGTATTTAAACCTGAGGACACACAATTCCGGACACCCAGCCTCGGACACACAGTCCAGGACACGAAGTCCTCACTGTGTTCTCCTTGAGCCAAGGCCACATAGTCCTCGCCCAATCACTCGTGGTAAGTCTTCACAGGTGACTTCCAAACCTTCACGAACTCGGTCACCCGACGATCCACAATTCCTCTTGGATGCTCTAGACCATTGACGCCTAACCGTCTGGGAGATCACAGTCTTCAAAGGTAACAAGCGTCGGTTCCACACATGAACAATCTCTTCAGTGATGGTCAATCACTTTGGGGTTTTAGGTGTCTGGGTTTTGGGTTTTTCCTCACTTGATGATCTTTGCTCAAAGTCCTCGGAGGATGGGTTGCTCTAATGACAAGTGTCAGTTTCTCTTGGAGCAGCCAACCAGCTAATGGTTGTAGGGGGCGGCTATTTATAGCCTAGGAAGCAACCCGACATGATAAGACATAAATGCCCTTCAATGATATGACCGTTAGGTGGGTAGATATTTCGGGACAGCTGGCGCATAGCACAACAACGGTCGGAAATTTGAGTATCAAATTCCTCAGGGCTATCATGTTCCTCACTTGTAGGAAATCCGCACTGGCGAATTCCTAACTCCTCAGTCAGAACTAATTCCTCAGAGACCAGAAGAACTTCGTCTCTGTCACTGAAGAAATTGACTGAACTGTATGAGATTTCCAATGGCTTCACTATAAAGGATTGGGTAGTGTAGGCTTTGAGTTGAGCATCACTTGGAAATATGTTTCTTTAGTTTTTCCTCGACCCCTTTAACAGTACGGTGTTTACTATGACTCAAGAAAGAGTAAATGAAACTACGAAAACAAAAGTCTTCACGCTTCATAATCCTCGCATGATTATCCAAGTCTTCAAGGTCACACCAATTTCTTTACTTTCAAAATCTTCAGAAAGTCTTCAGAAATCGAATGTCTTCAGTTGAAGACATTCATTTTTAGGGGTCAACTTTCTCTGTAAATATCAAACTCCTCATAGACTAATAGACATGTGTATACTCACAAACGCATTAGTCCCTTAAACTATAAGTCTTCAATACACCAAAATCACCAAGGGGCACTAGATGCACTTACAATTTTCGAAAGTCTCTAGCAGAAAAAGTTGTCCGCACGTACGGACTTCTCCCGGATTGTCCGGCCTCCACCCGGAGCATCCAGGACTGGACTCAGATCATCCGGCTTCATCACAAACCTTATGTTGTCTTGGTGCTTAAATTTCCCGGATGTTCTGAACCCCGACCCGGATGATCCGGCTAAACATTGCTGCAGCGCATGGTTTTGCATGTAACATTTGCATATCACCTCGGATGGGGACGATTTTTATATCAAAATCGTCCGTTTTGACGAGGCTAAGAACTTTGAAGTTGAAAGTTTTTTTCATACAAGGCCATATTAATTAGGTTTCATACCATTCTTTGATCTTGTGTCAATACGAGCATCACTAAGATTGTCATAACTTTCGCATCTGAGCTCCGTTTTGGACCACCTCCATATCTATTTTGATCCATCTTGAAGAGAGCTATCAAGTGGTGACATGAACTCATAATTTTAACATCACCTCATTATAGCCTCAAGTCACTCTTTATGATCATGCCATTTTCAAGCGTCAACACATGCCCCCTGTTTTTTGGTAAAACTTGGATAACGGAAAATAATTTATCCATGGTTTGTTCTAAGGACAATGTCAACACTCCATCGGCCATTTATATGCGCTCAGGGCGATAGTTCTATATCGGCCATGTCTTTTCTTAGGGCGATAGTTATATATCGGTCATTGGCTGTCTAAGCTTCTTGCCAAACACTTGGGTGGTACTTCTTTAAATATTTGCCATTGAGAGCTTGAGGTAACAATGTGCCTTGTACGAATTCCACCAAATATTAGTTTCCGGGACTATTCTTGTAATCTTAAGAGGACCTTCCCAACTTGTAGACCACTTCCCTAACTTTCTATCTTTTTGAACCAATTGGTAGAATCACCTTCCACATGAGATCACCAACTTGGAAATTCTTCAATCTGACCATCTTACTGTAAGCTCTTGCCACCCTCAACTTATCTCTCTCTATGGCCTTCAAAGCGGCCAAATGTTTATCCGCGACTTCATCAATATTGTCCATCATCAAGTTAGAAAAGTCCACCGCAGATAAATCATTTTGTTTGGCTATTCTCAAAGCATTCAAATTCACTTCCACTGGCAAAATGGCCTCTTGACCATATACAAGCTCATATGGAGTTACCTTTGTAGCACCATGCCTCGAGATTCTGTGTGCCCACAAAGCTTCGGAAAATAGTTCATGCCATCTCCTTCGATTATCCTGAATCTTCTTCTTTATGAGCTTGATTAATATTTTATTGCTAGACTCAGCTTGTCCATTGGTTTGTGCATAATATGGAGAGGAATTGAGCAACTTTATCCTATATGATTCGGCAAATTCTCTAACTTGATGTGACATAAAGGATGAACCTTGGTCCGTAGTTAACGTTCGAGGAATGCTGAATCTATGAATAATGCGCTCAATTATGAATTGAATTACCTCTGTATGCGTCATACTTTTGAGTGGTATTGCTTCAGACCATTTAGTGAAATAATCAGTTACCACCAACACGAACCGATGCCCCTTTGAAGAAGAAGGATGAATCTCTCCAATAAAGTATAATCCCCAACCTCTAAAAGGCCACGTCTTGATAATAGGATGTAACATAGCAGCAGGAGCCAACTGAATATCACCAAACTTTTGACAAGCTTCACATCCTTTATAATACCGGAAGCAATCATTAACCATCGTCGGCCAATAAAACCCAGCACGTCGTAATAGCCATTTCATCTTGGGAGCCGACTAATGAGTGCCACAAATACCTTCATGGACCTTTCCCATAGCAACTCTCGCTTGGTCCTCATCCAAGCACTTTAAAAGAACACCATCAACCGTTCGGCGATAGAGACCATCGTCTCTTATCATGTATTTGAAAGTCATACGCCGAACAACCATGTCCACCCTTTTAATAGGATCACACAAAATAGTCAACAATTTGTTTCCTCGAGTCTTGATTTTCTCCTGCATTAAATATTTCATTAGTGGCCGAAACGGTGGGCTCCGGTTCGGCCTCCCCCATGTTGGCAAGACTAGAAATCGGCCTTTGAGAAATATGAAACATGCCATGATCCACATGACAGCCGGATGCTTGTTGTGCCAACTCATTTGCTCTCCAATTTTCATGTCTAGATATATGAGCAACGCTAAAATAATCCAAAGTAGAAATTATATCTAGACATTTATCAAGATAAACATTAAGTGATTCGTCAAAACATTGAAACACTTTGGATATTTGTTGCACTACTAATAACGAATCACCAAAAGCCTCAATATGTGTATCACCTATGGCAAGCCACATCTCTAAGCCGAATAACAATGCTTCTTATTCGGCTTGATTATTTGTGCAAAAATATTCTAGGTGGCACGAGGCTTCAAGAACAACACCATGAGGAGATATATAAACAATACCAACACCTTGGCCATTGCTACAAACTGAACCATCAAAATATAATCTCCATGGTACTAACGAGACAAGGTTTATATCAATATCATGCTTGTCATCAATTCGATGCTCAACAATAAAATTAGCAACGATTTGGCCTTTCATGGATTTCAAAGATTCATAAGCCAAATTATATTCTAACCTATAAGGATGCTAGCCGACCCTCCTCCATGGAGCTCCCCCGATTGGTGCATTCCTGGCCGCCAGATCTACCTCTTTGGCTGAGCCGCACCATTGGATCTTCACTTGCAGTTAAATCTTTTTTACCTCGCGGTCATTTTCCGATCCAATGACGAGTGGGCTTGTCTCGCGCGCTCATTGGCTAGGTGAGCGATGCCCATGTCTACAAGGGATTGGCCAATCCCCTCCGCCCGCGCGCCGCGCTCAACCTGTAGAAAGTGCAAAGAGAATTCGTCAAAACCCTAGCCGTCCCGAGCCCGCGCCCCCTCCACCTCATCTGCTCCCTGCTCCTTCCAGTCCTCTCCCGCACCGCCGCCCCTTCTCCCTGCTCGCCTCAGCTGCCTCCTCTCCTCCCCCGTGCTGCCGCCCCCTCCTCCTCCTCCATCCTCCCTCCATCATCATCACAGCCGACCACCACCACCTCCGCCCCATGGTGGCGACCGGGTCGGGTGGAGGCAAAAGGTCGTGGAGAGTAGGGCGTCTGTGGGCGCAACATGGGTAAATCATTCACATCTATTATTTCCCGTTTCTCCCATATCAATATCTTATTTGCTCCCAAAGCGTGGTGGTGGATGTTACTTCAGGGTGGAAGTTGGTTTCAATTTTTGTCAAAATACTCATGCCATGGTGTAGTGGACGGCGGCCTCAGATGGTGGGAGATGGTGGCTGCAGCTGGTGCATGAGCCCAACGCTTGTGAGTCCTCAACCACCCGTCTTTCTCGATTGTAGATTTTATAGTGCTAGACTAGATCAACACTAAGCAATACAGATTCCCCTAGCATAGTACGTGCAACTCGCTGGTACTTCCTATATGTAGACTAATTGCTTTTGGTGCTATCTAGCTTGGGTCGAATAGACTCAGCTCTCTCACCGGAACATCTTGACAAGAACACAACCGATGCAAAATACGAATTGATGGATTGCCACATGCGTGTCTCGTGCCTATTTATTTGCTTTACTCTCCCTCTCTCTCTCTCTCTCTCTCTCTCTCTCTCTCTCTCTCTCTCTCTCTCTCTCTCTCTCTTTCACAAACCCACAGCCACACATTTTGCCTTTGAGGTTACAGATGCGTGCACCCCATTGCTCTCTAATTCAGTTGGTGGGCATGCAAGTAGAGAGATCACATTTCAGAGTTTCATTTTGCCATCATACATAATTGCATAAGACTAGACTAGTTCAATTAAAGCATAAGCCCACTTGCCAATTCTACCACTAAGAATTGGCCTATGCAACATGTACTTGATGACATCGGTTTGATAAGTTGTAATGCAAGTACCAGGAACTAGATGATGTCTCAATTGTGCACAAGCATAGTATAATCATAAGCATAATTTCTCAATAAATGTATACCTTGTCTTGGCGTACAATAAGCGTCGGCTCAAATAAGTAATAACATGCTCCTTTCCTTCGGTCTCTTGAGTTAAAACAACACCAATAACACATTCTTCCGCTGCAATATAAATCCTAAAGGGCTCTTTATGTTTGGGAGCTTTCAACACGGGAGGAGTGCATAAATAATTTTTAATCATGGCAAATGCTTCTTGCTGTTTTGACCCCCAAGTTAAATTAGTTTCATTCTTTAACCAAAGGATGGGAGTGAATGCGTCAACCTTCCCTGACAAGTTGGCTATGAACTCCTGAAATAATTGACTTTGCCAAGGAATTTTTGCATATCTCTATTGCATGTTGGGGCCTCTACCTTTTGTATAGCTTCTATCTTTTTGGGATCAATTTCTATGCCATCTTGATGAATAATGAAGCCCCAAAACTTTACAGCCGATCACCAAAAGCACACTTCAAAGGATTCATCTTTAGTCCATATTTTTTCATTCTCTCAAAAGCTAAGCACAAATCGGCTAGATGGGATTCAAAAGCATCCTATTTGACAACAATGTAATCAATACAAACCTCAACTATAACACCAAGTAAGTCATGAAAAATTAAATTCATAGCCCTTTGATACGTGGCACTGGCATTTTTTAATCCAAAGGTCACCACTGTCCACTCAAATAAACCAAGGAAACCGGGACATCGAAAAGCCGTTTTGGACATGTCCTCTTCGGCCATAAAAATCTTGTTATACCCTGCATTAGCATCAAGAAATCTAATGACCTTATGTCTATAAGCATCATTAATAATCATATCGGCTATTGGCATAGGATACTCAGCTTTAGGTGTAGCTCTATTCAAATCCCTGAAATCAATGCACACCCTCAACTTGTCGGAGCCTTTCTTCTCTACTGGTACAATGTTATAAATCCACTTGGCATACCTACAAGGTCTAATAAAATTAGCTTTAAGCAAACTACCAATCTCTTCCTTGATGAGGTCATACGTTTTTGGATTAAACTTTCTGGCCGATTACTTGTATGGTCTAAAACCAGCCTTTATAGGTAACCGATGCTCCACTAGCTCTCGGCTTAAACCTGGCATCTCATGATATTCCCATGCAAAATAACAAACATATTCTTTCAATAGCTCGTTCAACTTAGCCTTATGATTGGCTCTTAAATTTTCGTTTACAAATGTTGGCCTAGGAATTAAACCATCCCCTATATCTATCTCTTCTAATGGATCAGTGTCAGGCCCAAGATGCGATTCAATCCCGATCACGTGACACTTACGTGATTGGGGCACAACCGCATTTTGGGTGCTTAGCAAGATGGATATCATTACATCGTACCATTACATACATACATGGGGATACAACAATTCATACAATTCACATGAATACAACAATATCCATACAAGGCATCCGACTACGGATGCAAACATGAAAAGCACAACGACATCCATCTGCTATCCCAGGCTGCCGACCTGGAACCTAACCCAAGACTGAAGAAGCGGAAGAAGAAAGAACTCCAAACAACGAACAACGCTCTCACGTCGAATCATCGGAAACCTGCACCTGCAACTGTTGTTGTAGTATCTGTGAGCCACGAGGACTCAGCAATCCCATAACCATGGGTAACAAGACTATCAAAGCTTAATGGATAGGAAGAGGTAAAGTGTTGAGGTTGCAGCAGCGGCTAAGCAATATATATGGTGGCTAACTTACGAGTACAAGAATAATATGAGCATCTACGCAAACGGTCGCAAACTAGTAGTGATCTCTAAAGATCCTGAACTACCTACGAGTCAAACATAACCCCACCGTGTTCTCTTCTCAAAGTGAAAAGAGACAGTCACGGTTACTCACACAGTTGCGTGTTTTACTTCGGATCCTCTGTCAAGTTTTCTACAACTGGACATTAACAAATTCCAATCTGCCACATAACCGCGGGCAGGGTTTTCGAAAGATCATAACCCTGCAGGGGTGTCCCAACTTAGCCCATCACAAGCTCTCACGATCAGCTGAAGTAATAATAATTATTACCCCTTATCTTAGGGAAATCCGATCAGGCTCGGCATCCCGGTGCACAAGACATTTCGACAATGGTAAACAAGTCCAGCAAGACCTCCCAGCGTGCCGACACCCTGATAGTATCCGCGCGTATCTCGTCTCAGGTCACGACCGGATGGGACAAGCTACGAGTAAAACCAGCCCTCGGGTTTCCCCAAGGTGGCCCCGCAGGTTCCCCGTTTGGGACCAACACCATCAGCACTGCCCCCCCTGCTATGTAGAAAGAAATCTCGGGTAGCGCTAACTCCCTATGCAATTAATTAATTAATTAAGTTGTTATTATGAGCAAATTAAAACCAATGTTGGGCCTTGCTGGAGGAGTTTTATTCAAGGACGAAGTGTCAAGGGGTCCCCATATACCCAACCGTATAAGGAACACAAAATCAAGGAACATAATGCCGGTTTATCGGCGCCTAAGGTGGCATGAGTGGAACAAAACACCGAGCAAAAGGCCAAGCCTTCCACCCATGCCCAGTATATAGGTGTGTTAATAATAATAATAGATATTGTGATATTCAAACAACAAGTTCCAACATGGAACGATCTTCATCTTCACCTGCAACTAACAACGCTATAAGAGGGGCTGAGCAAGCGGGTAACATAGCCAAACAATGGTTTGCTAGGAAGGTGTCAAAGGTTAGAGGTTTCATGGCAACAAGGAGAGGGGCTGACAATAAATGATGTGTAGTGCGACATGTAACGATAGCATCGAGACAACTAAGCATGGCAATGATAGTAAAGGTATCCAAGGGTATGGTCATCTTGCCTGAGATCCCGCAAGGAATAAGAACGGATCCATGGGGGAGACGAAGAAGAAGCCTAGAAGACGACCCACGAGAAGTCGAACGAATCCTCACGATCGCAACGGAACAAGCACTAACGAGAAGAAGCAAGCAATACGGTAAACACACAAAACAAGAACATGACAATATGCTCAACCAAGTATGATGCAAGACAAGTCTATATATGATGCAAGACAAGTCTATATATGATGCAGTACATGGCAAGGCAGGAAGCACACAAGAACAACACAAGTCTATATATGATGCAATACATGGCAAGGTATGATGCAAGACAAGTCTATATATGATGCAATACATGGCAAGGTAGGAAGCACAGAAAAACAACACAAGTCAACAAGTTTAATTGAGGCCGGAAACTACATATAACAAATCTAGTAAGCCCTCATATGCAAAGTTTGAAAATAGTCCAGATCTGAACAACCTTAAGTTAAAGTTGTTAAACAGCAAGTTAACATGCACCATGATGATCTACACGAAATTCTAGTCAAGTTTCATATAAAGTTTATTTAATTCGGAGCTACGGCCTAGAAGATATGAGCAAAACAAGACAAGCAAGGCAACGGTGCAAGATGCACCTAAACATCAATCAAACTCACTCCAAACATGAAAACAACATGATATTATGATTCTACATGCAAAATCACACAAGTTTCATATAGGGCAGACTCAAAACGGAGCAACGGGCTAAAAGATACACATGAAACAAGATATAACAACAAGCTGAAGTTAACATCCACATAGCAACTTTGGAGCAAGGTAAATATAAGCTACAACACCCAAACATGGTAACAAGAAGCATGGATGTGAAGTAGACATGATAATTAACAGGCATGAACTTAGAACACACCCAAAAGCTTGCTGGAACACATTTAAACAAGCATGACAAGTTGCAATAAAATTATCCAGACTTAGCCAAAATCTGGGAAGGCAAAAACATCACCACGATACTGCATATATTCGGAGGCACAAAACAACATGCATATCAACTCAACTAAGTACATAAAGAGCATGGACATGTAGTAGACATATCCTACAGCAAACAACTCCATTGGAGCATCTCCATAGGAGGCATGGATCAACAACAACAAGCTACACCAAAATGAACATGCTGATAAAAACCTGACAGTTATAATTTATAGCAACTTGAGAGCAAGAAATAAGTAAGATACAACAGGTCATATGAGCAAGTAAGGGCATGAATGGATAGAAAATAACATGGACAACAAGGCATGGTCATTGTCCACTTCAAAACAAGCATGGATTTGTCTAGGGCATCAAGCAAACATAGCATCAGGATAAGACAGATTCCAGACTTAGCAGTTTTTTCACTAAGTATAAAACAGTAACAACAACATGACATGTTTACAAGCATGGTTAAGTCAACACAATGCATATAATGGAAAGTTAAATGCACCACAGCAAAGACCATATAATGGTGCTTCTAAAACATCTAGACATGTGGCATGAGGACAAACACATCAATAGCGAAGAGCAATTGAAATCAGCATCTCATAAAAAGTTTCAGCACATAAAAGCCAAATGCACTTTTGCAACAGAGATTAACATGGCAATATGGACTCAAACAAGCATGCTACAACACCCATCATGTAGTACACTTCACAAGGAACATTTTGACATATCATATTCATCATTTGGATAAACATGCACCAAGTTATCATATATCAAACATGGCAACAAAATAACAAGTAACAACAGTTTATAACAAGTAGCACTCTTGCAACAGAGATTAGAGCATCTAGATGAAGTCAAACAACCATGGCACAATGGAACAAAGTGTAGAGCATGTCACCACGATCATTTTGACATATCATACACTCAAATTGGACATGCACACAAATAGTTACAAGCTCACAAAGATGCAACAAAAATACTGACAGAAAAGACTTGGAGAGAAAAACCACCTCGGGGAAAATGGACATTGTCCGTTGTCATCGGACATGTCCGGCGAATGGTGCCCGCGTGGCAGCGTCTCAGTGAGGCGGCGGACATGTCCGGGCTCCTCCCGGACACATCCATCGGTGCGGCGGTGCGGGGACCACATGGTAGCTGCACGAGGGTCAACGCGGGTCCAGCAGGCGGAGCGGGTCAGGCGGCTCACGGCGGTGAGGAACCAGATCCGGCAACTGGAGGCGTCAGGGAAGACCTCCGGCGACGAAACCGCCCTCCGGCGTGGCCAGGCGGCGGTGGAGCTTTGGATCGAGGGCTCCTCCCCCGATCTGGAGCGAGCGGGCACGAGGGCACTGGGGAGCGGGCGGCCTGGGGCGCGGAGGCCGGAGACTGACGGCGGGGAGTAGTTGCACCGGCGACGGGGAGCTCCTAGAAGTCCGGCGGGGCACGCGGGCCGGCGCGGCGGCGGGGCGCCGCTGTAGAACGAGCAGGCGGGTCGGGGACGAAGGCTGCGGTAGGCGGTCGGGCGCTCGGCCCGGTTCGGCCAGCGGGCAGGCCGCGGCTGGGCCCGAAGGGCCGACGCGGTGGGAGAGCGGTGAGGGGCGCGGGGTGACGTGGCTGGAGCCACGCGGCGGCCTACGGTTGGCCAGGGCGGCTGATCCGGCGGCGGCTGGCCATACAAGAGCTGCCAAGTGGCAGTTCGAGGCTGGCCGGCGCCGGAAAACTAGGATGAGGCGGCGGCTGGATGTGTGGAGGGGCTGGCCGCATGAATTTTGAGGCTGAGGGGGGCTAGAAGGTAGGGGAATGGCTAGATTAGCTTAGGGGTGTCCAAAATGTACTAGGGGGACGTATATATAGGGGAATGGCTAGGGTTTGGGGGTTTTTGCTCCGTTTCGAGCCGTACGATCTCGATCGTGCGGCTCCGAGTTGAGGGGGAGGTAGGTGACTTAGGTGGGCTGTGTAGAAGGCCTTGGGCTTAGGGAAGAGAAGAGAGGGAGAGGCCCGCGGGGTTTTCGGAGACCGAAAACGTCCGACGTTTAAACCGGTGACTAGTGCCGCTATATATAACCGTTGGGCTATCAAACGGACTCCAAATGCGATGAAATTTGACAGGCGGCCTGTCTACACTATAATAAGACCACACATCAAGTTACATCTCATTCAAAGAACATTTTCCGGCCACTCACAAAACAAATATCCGGAGGCGCCGCGGGCACGTGCGAGCATGTCTGAGCTCAGAACGGACAACAGAGAGGATGGGCGGTCTCGGACGGATGCAAGTTTTGAAAACATGCTGATGCAATGCACACGATGACATGGCAAGATGCAACACGCAAGCAGATGACATGGCAACGACAACGAATAACTGGCTGACATCTGGCGCACCGGTCTCGGGGTGTCACAACACTCCCCTACTAACAAGAGATCTCGTCCCGAGATCTTAGGAACGAGACAGAATGGAAAAAGGAAGAACAAAGTTCTTCGAGGACAAAAGAGTGAAACCAAAGAAACTTGAGAGGTTGAACAATATGAAAGAAGGGTACAACGGAGATGAATGAAGTTGCAAAGACTTCGTTAGACAAGAGGAAGAATGAATACGACGAGAATCAAGGAGATTGAAAGGCACGAAACAAGAGCTGACGGAACAAGAATGAATTCGAAAACACTCCGGTTAATAAGAGATAGGAAGGAAATCGAACAAAAGAATTCAGTTAGCACTCCGGCTGAATCTGAAAGAAATAGCACACCGGTTGAATATGAATGGAATGGAACAAGATCTTGAAAAGATGCTCAACGGGAGCAACAACACAATGTCTCCGGAAGAAATAAAAGAGTGGACAGAGAAGAACGGATAAGAGAATAACAACTTTGAGCACGAATGAATTAGAAAGAGCATCCTTAGGATAAAGGTCTGAACGGAGTTATCAACAACAAAAGAGTAAGCTTGGTTTGGACTTATTTAAACATCTCAAGACTTGAGGTGAAATATGCCGCAACCAAATGATTGAATAGATGAGATGGAGGAAGAAATGCAAACTCCACTTCAAAAGAATACGGTGGAATATTTGCACTCGAGAGGCAAAAGAATAAGAATGCTTGCGCTGCTCCAGAAGAATTGCTCAATATTTGAAGAATGGATTAAATGATGGAGAACCACCAAGAAGAACTCCGGTAACGAAAGAATGATGATAAAGAAGTGAAGGATTCAAGAATAAGAATAAAGCGTTGAGATGATTTCGAAGGGGTTCCGACGGGATAACCGAGAAAATTTGAACTCCGGAAAAGAAAATATGACGACACATGGAACTAGAATTTATTCATCGAGAATAGACTCCGAAGGAAGGAATAAAATAACTTGAAGAATAATAATTACGTTATGCTTATCCTCCATCAATTAAATTGACGCGAAGCAATGGATTTGCATATCACTTAATCGTGTTGAAATTGATTAAGAGGGATATATCGCACACTTGCGAAAATCTTCATGAACCACCGGTAGGATTGGAATAAAATGAATGAATTGATATAATAACATCAGAAAAGAACTGTTGAGTGAACCACCGTAAGGAATTAAAGCCGAGTGAAGAAAAGGAACGAACCACCGAGAATAAAAAAAATCGAGTGATTCAAAGAACAAACCACCGTAAGGAATTAAATGGAGTGAATAGAAGAGAATGAATCGCCGGGAAGGATAAGCACTTGAGGATAATTTAGGTACAAGGGACGACGAGATCGCGAACTGATTAAAGAATATTTGAACGAAGAACCGGAAGAATGTGAGACGAACGAAGAGGCCTCAATGAAGAATATTTGGAGGATGAAGTTGAAAACTGAGAACGAAGAAATCTTCTGAAAGATGGCCTTCGGAGGAACACAAAGAAAAGAATTAATGAAATACTCCGGGTGGATCCAGAAATGAAGTCTTGATGGTCGGAACAATTAAGGAGACCGCAATCATCTTGTACGAAGAATCTTCGAGAGAACAGACAAGAATTAGAGTAGAACTCTTCTTCGGACTTCAAATGACGACGAGGAACACAACCAAAATTATTGAGATACTCCGGAAGAATTAAAAGAGGAAAGATTGAACCAAACATGAAAGAATTTGAAAGCGGTCTTGGAGAAGGCATATGACTGATGGAATCCATACTTATGTCACAATTGAAAAGAATTTCGGAACACTCCGGAAAATTAGAAGAGTCAGGTAAGATCCTGGGAAAAGACATGTGGGTTATGAGCCCACCGAAGGGAAAACTCCGTTGGAATGGAATGCAAAGGAGATGATGCACCAGAACGATTGAAAAACTTGAATGAGGTGATGACCTCGAATTAATTAGAACACAGACGAATCTCCTGAGATATTCTTAGAACTCCGGAATAATTAAATGGCGAGAGGTGAACGAGCTAGGTGAAAAACATTTGAGCAGAGGGAAAAGAATATGAAGAACACCGAATAGTTGAATTGAATCCACCGGAAAAGAAAAAGAGATGAAGAAGGACGAACTAGACGAGAATTCACCAGTTGAAATAACTAAGTAAAGAATGCAAAGGATTCACACGAGTAGGATATATACTCGATTAAGGACTCCGGCTCCGAGAACAAAAAGGGTGGGCGGGAGGGAAAAGAAAAACAACAACGAACGGGGAAACAACATCGGTTAAAGAACTGAGGTTGCACTTGTAAAGAAGAAGAGGGTTGAATCCACTTGACGAGAGATGCACCAGATGAAAGAACTGACAACGCAACGAACGACAACTAACCACGAGATCCTAAAAAAAATTTGAAGGGGAAGAGGAGCAATTCAAAACACCTACGTCAAGATTCCTCACCAGAGTGATGAAGGGGCAGGGGAGTAAAAAGAATTCCTACTCTCCGATATAACTAGACTCCGAAAAAGTTTTCTACTAGACTCAACAACGGCCAAGCTACGATCAATCAAGGGGGATCCTATGGTCGGTCGAGGCTCTGATACCAACTTGTCAGGCCCAAGATGCAATTCTATCCCGATCATGTGACACTTACGTGATTGGGGCACAACCGCATTTCGGGCGCTTAGCAAGATGGATATCATTACATCGTACCATTACATACATACATGGGGATACAACAATTCATACAATTCACATGAATACAACAATATCCATACAAGGCATCCGACTACGGATGCAAACATGAAAAGCACAACGACATCCATCTGCTATCCCAGGCTGCCGACCCGGAACCTAACCCAAGACTGAAGAAGCAGAAGAAGAAAGAACTCCAAACAACGAACAACGCTCTCACGTCGAATCATCGGAAACCTGCACCTGCAACTGTTGTTGTAGTATCTGTGAGCCACGAGGACTCAGCAATCCCATAACCATGGGTAACAAGACTGTCAAAGCTTAATGGGTAGGAAGAGGTAAAGTGGTGAGGTTGCAGCAGCGGATAAGCAATATATATGGTGGCTAACTTACGAGTACAAGAATAAGATGAGCATCTACGCAAGTGGTCGCAAACTAGTAGTGATCTCTAAAGATCCCGAACTACCTACGAGTCAAACATAACCCCACCGTGTTCTCTTCTCAAAGTGAAAAGAGATAGTCACGGTTACTCGCACAGTTGTGTGTTTTACTTCGGATCCTTTGTCAAGTTTTCTACAACCGGACATTAACAAATTCCAATCTGCCACTTAACCGCGGGCACGGCTTTCGAAAGATCATAACCCTGCAGGGGTGTCCCAACTTAGCCCATCACAAGCTCTCACGATCAGCTGAAGTAATAATAATTATTACCCCTTATCTTAGGGAAATCCGATCAGGCTCGGCATCCCGGTGCACAAGACATTTTGACAATGGTAAACAAGTCCAGCAAGACCTCCCGGCGTGCCGACACCCTGATAGTAGCCGCGCGTATCTCGTCTCAGGCCACGACCGGATGGGACAAGCTACGAGTAAAACCAGCCCTCGGGTTTCCCCAAGGTGGCCCCGCAGGTTCCCCGTTTGGGACCAACACCATCAGCACTGGCCCCCCCTGCTATGTAGAAAGAAATCTCGGGTAGCGCTAACTCCCTATGCAATTAATTAATTAATTAAGTTGTTATTATGAGCAAATTAAAACCAATGTTGGGCCTTGCTGGAGGAGTTTTATTTAAAGACGAAGTGTCAAGGGGTCCCCATATACCCAACCGTGTAAGGAACGCAAAATCAAGGAACATAATGTCGGTTTATCGGCGCCTAAGGTGGCAAGAGTGGAACAAAACACCGAGCAAAAGGCCAAGCCTTCCACCCATGCCCAGTATATAGGTGTGTTAATAATAATAATAGATATCGTGATATTCAAACAACAAGTTCCAACATGGAACGATCTTCATCTTCACCTACAACTAACAACGCTATAAGAGGGGCTAAGCAAGCGGGTAACATAGCCAAACAATGGTTTGCTAGGAAGGTGCCAAAGGTTAGAGGTTTCATGGAAACAAGGAGAGGGGCTAACAATAAATGATGGGTAGCGAGACATGTAACGATAGCATCGAGACAACTAAGCATGGCAATAGTAAAGTTATCCAAGGGTATGGTCATCTTGCCTGAGATCCCGCAAGGAAGAAGAACGGATCCATGAGGGAGACGAAGAAGAAGCCTTGAAGACGACCCACGAGAAGTCGAACGAATCCTCACGATCACAACGGAACAAGCACTAACGAGAAGAAGCAAGCAATACGGTAAACACACAACACAAGAACATGACAATATGCTCAACCAAGTATGATGCAAGACAAGTCTATATATGATGCAGTACATGGCAAGGCAGGAAGCACACAAGAACAACACAAGTATATATATGATGCAATACATGGCAAGGTATGATGCAAGACAAGTCTATATATGATGCAATACATGGCAAGGTAGGAAGCACAGAAAAACAACACAAGTCAACAAGTTTAATTGAGGCCGGAAACTACATATAACAAATCCAGTAAGCCCTCATATGCATAGTTTGAAAATAGTCCTGATCTGAACAACCTTAAGTTAAAGTTGTTAAATAGCAAGTTAACATGCACCATGATGATCTACACGAAATTCTAGTCAAGTTTCATATAAAGTTCATTTAATTCGGAGCTACGGCCTAGAAGATATGAGCAAAACAAGACAAGCAAGGCAACGGGGCAAGATGCACCCAAACATCAAGCAAACTCACTCCAAACATGAAAACAACATGATATTATGATTCTACATGCAAAATCACACAAGTTTCATATAGGGCACACTCAAAACGGAGCAACGGGCTAAAAGATACACATGAAACAAGATATAACAACAAGCTGAAGTTAACAGCCACATAGCAACTTTGGAGCAAGGTAAATATAAGCTACAACACCTAAACATGGTAACAAGAAGCATGGATGTGAATTAGTCATGATACTTAACAAGCATGAACTTATAACACACCCAAAAGCTGGCTGGAACACATTTAAACAAGCATGGCAAGTTGCAATAAAATTATCCAGACTTAGCCAAAATCTGGGAAGGCAAAAACATCACCACGATGCTGCCTTCGGAGGCACAAAACAACATGCATATCAGCTCAACTAAGTACATAAAGAGCATGGACATGTAGTAGACATATCCTACAGCAAACAACTCCATTGGAGCATCTCCATAGGAGGCATGGATCAATAGCAACAAGCTACACCAAAATGAACATGCTGATAAAAACCTGACAGTTGAAATTTATAGCAACTTGAGAGCATGAAATAAGTAAGATACAGCAGGTCATATGAGCAAGTAAGGGCATGAATGGATAGACAATAACATGGACAACAAGGCATGGTCATAGTCCACTTCAAAAGAAGCATGGATTTGTCTAGGGCATCAAGCAAACATAGCATCAGGATAAGACAGATTCCAGACTTAGCAGTTTTTTCACTAAGTATAAAACAGTAACAACAACATGGCATGTTTACAAGCATGTTTAAGTCAACACAAATCATATCATGGAAAGTTAAATGCACCACAGCAAAGACCATATAATGGTGCTTCTAAAACATCTAGACATGTGGTATTAGGACAAACACATCAATAGCGAAGAGCAATTGAAATCAGCATCTCATAACAAGTTTCAGCACATAAAAGCCAAATGCACTTTTGCAACAGAGATTAACATGGCAATATGGACTCAAACAAGCATGCTACAATAACCATCATGTAGTACACTTCACAAGGAACATTTTGACATATCATATGCATCATTTGGATAAACATGCACCAAGTTATCATATCTCAAACATGGTAACAAAATAACAAGTAACAGCAGTTTATAACAAGTAGCACTCTTGCAATAGAGATTAGATTATCTAGCTGAAGTCAAACAACCATGGCACAATGGAACAAAGTGTAGAGCATGTCACCACGATCATTTTGACATATCATACACTCAAATTGGACATACACACAAATAGTTACAAGCTCACAAAGATGCAACAAAAATACTGACAGAAAAGACAGAGAGAAAAACCACCTCGGGGAAAATGTACATTGTTCGTTGTCATCGGACACGTCCGGCGAATGGACCCCGCGTGGCAGTGTCTCAGTGAGGCGGCGGACATGTCCAGGCTCCTCCCGGACACGTCCGTCGGTGCGGCGGCGCGGGGACCACATGGTAGCTACACGAGGGTCAACGTGGGTCCAGCAGGCGGAGTGGTTCGGGCGGCTCACGGCGGTGAGGATCCAGATCCGGCAACTAGAGGCGTCAGAGAAGACCTCCGGCGACGAAACCGCACTCCGGCGAGGCCAGGCTGCGGTGGAGGTTTGAATCGGGGGCTCCTCCCCCGATCTGGAGCGAGCGAGCACGAGGGCACTAGGGAACGGGCGGCCTGGGGCGCGGAGGCCGGAGACTGACGGTGGGGAGTAGTTCCACCGGCGACGGGGAGCCCTTGGAAGTCTGGTGGGGCACGCGGGCCGGCGCGGCGGCGAGGCGCTGCCGTAGAACGAGCAGGCGGGTCGGGGAAGAAGGCTGCGGGAGGCGGTCGGGCGCTCGGCCCAGTTCGGCCTGCGGGCAGGCCGCGGCTGGGCCCGAAGGGCCGGCGCGGTAGGAGAGCGCCGAGGGGCGCGGGGTGACGTGGCTGGAGCCACGCGGTGGCCTGCGGTTGGCCAAGGCGGCTGATCCGGCGGTGGCTGGCCATACAGGAGCTGCCAAGTGGCAGTTCGAGGCTGGCCAGCGCCGGAAAACTAGGATGAGGCGGCGGCTGGCTGTGTGGAGGGGCTGGCTGCACGAATTTTGAGGCAGAGGGGGGCTAGGAGGTAGGGGAATGGCTAGATTAGCTTAGGGGTGTCCAAAATGGACTAGGGGGACGTATATATAGGGAAATGGCTAGGGTTTGGGGGTTTTTGCTCCGTTTCGAGCCGTACGATCTCGATCGTGCGGCTCCGAGCGGATGGGGGAGGTAGGTGACTTAGGTGGGCTGTGTAGAAGGCCTTGGGCTTAGGGAAGAGAAGAGAAGGAGAGGCCCGCGGGGTTTTCGGAGACTGAAAACGTCCGACGTTTAAACCGGTGACTAGTGCCGCTATATATAACCGTTTGGCGATCAAACGGACTCCGAATGCGATGGAATTTGAAGGCGGCCTGTCTACACTATAATAAGACCACACGCCAAGTTTCATCCCATTCCGAGAACATTTTTCGGCCACTCACAAAACAAATATCCGGAGGCGCCGTGGGTGCGTGCGAGTGTGTCTGAGCTCAGAACGGACAACGGAGAGGACGGGCGGACTTGGACGGATGCAAGTTTTGAAAACATGCTAATGCAATGCACATGATGACATGGCAAGATGCAACACGCAAGCAGATGACATGGCAACGACGACGAATAACTCACTGACATCTGGCGCATCGGTCTCGGGGTGTCACAATCGGCCGATGTAAAACCTTGTCCTAATTTATCCATATCATTTAACTCTTCTACGGCCTCATACATATCATTCTCATTGGACCGATATTCTACAAGACGCTTTTGTTACCACTCTGAATTAGGATCCATTTAAATACATCATACCTTGGAGCTGATTATCACCAACCGGCTTTAAAGAAACGGGCACGAAACCACTTTTTGTGGCGCTAAGAAAATCAAACTCTGACAAGTCGCGCCATGTCAGGCCCAAGATGCGATTCTATCCCGATCACGTGACGCTTACGTGATTGGGGCACAACCGCATTCCGGGCGCTTAGCAAGATGGATATCACTACATCGTACCATTACATAAATACATGGGGATACAACAATACATACAAGTCACATGAATACAACAACATCAATACAAGGCATCCGACTACGGATGCAAACATGAAAAGCACGACGACATCCATCTGCTATCCTAGGCTGCAGACCCGAAACCTAACCCAAGACTGAAGAAGAAGAAGATAGAACTCCAACACAACAATCATCGCTCTCACGTCAAATCATCGGAAACCTGCACCTGCAACTGTTGTTGTAGTATCTGTGAGCCACGAGGACTCAACAATCCCATAACCATGGGTAACAAGACTAGCAAAGCTTAATGGGTAAGGAGAGGTTAATTGGTGAGGTTGCAACAATGGCTAAGCAATATATGGTGGCTAACTCACGAGTACAAGAATAAGATGAGCATCTATGCAGACGGTCGCAAACTAGTAGTGATCGCTAAAGATCCTGAACTACCTACGAGTCAAACATAACCCCACCATATTCTCTTCTCAAAGTGAAAAGAGACAGTCACGGTTACTCGCACAGTTGTGTGTTTTACTTCGGATCCTTTGTCAAGTTTTCTACAACCGCACATTAACAAATTCCAATCTGCCACATAACCATGGGCACGGCTTTCGAAAGATCATAACCCTGCAGGGGTGTCGCAACTTAGCCCATCAAAAGCTCTCACGATCAGCAGAAGTAATAATAATATTACCCCTTATCTTAGGGAAGGCCCGATCAGACTCGGAATTCCCGGTGCACAAGACATTTCGACAATGGTAAAACAAGTCCAGCAAGACCTCCTGGTGTGTCGACACCCTGATAGTAGCCGCGCGTATCTCGTCTCAGGCCACGACCGGATGTGCGATTATACGAGTAAAACCAGCCCTCAGGTTTCCCCAAGGTGGCCCTGCATAACCCCTATTTGGGACCAAAACCATCAGCATTGGCCCCCCTGCTATGTAGAAAAGAATCCCCGAGGGCGCGACCCCCTATGCAAATTTAATTATTTAATTAAGTTGTTATTATGAGGCAAATTAAAACCAATGTTGGGCCTTGCCGGAGGAGTTTTATTCAAAGACGAACTGTCAAGGGGTCCCCATATACCCAACCGTGTAAGGAACGCAAAATCAAGGACCATAATGCCGGTTTATCGGCTCCTATGGTGGCATGAGTGGAACAAAACACTGAGCAAAAGGCCAAGCATTCCGCCCATGCCCATTATATAAGTGTGTTAATATTTATAAGACATATTGTGATATTCCAACAACAAATTCCAACATGGAACGATCTTCATGTTCACCTGCAACTAACAACGCTATAAGAGGGGTTGAGCAAGCGGGTAACATAGCCAAACAATGGTTTGCTAGGAAGGTGTCAAAGGTTAGAGGTTTCATCGCAACAAGGAGAGGGGCTGACAATAATGATTGGTTGCGCGACATTTAACGATAGCATCGAGACAACTAAGCATGGCAATGATAGTAAAGGTATCCAAGGTGATGGTCGTCTTGCCAGAGATCCCGCAAGGAATAAGAATGAGTCCATGAAGAAGATGAAGAAGAAGCCTCGAAGACGAACCACGTGAAGACGAACGAATCCTCACGATCGCAACGAAAAAACTAGTGAGAAGAAAGCACACAACAATGTAAACACAAAACACAAGAACACGACAAGATGCTCAAACAAGTATGATGCAAGACAAGTCTGTATGATCCAAAACATGGCAAGTGATGATGGACACAAGAACAACACCAACCAACAAGTTTAAATGAGGCCGGAACTACACATAACAAATCCGGTAAGTCCTCATGTGCATAATTAGAAATTAGTCTAGATCTGAACAAAATTTAAGTTAAAGTGGTTAAACAGCAAGTTAACATGCACCAAGATGATCTACGCGAAATTCTAGTCAAGTTTCATATAAAGTTTGTTTAGTTCGGAGCTACGGCCTAGAAGATACGTGCAAAAGAAGACAAGCATGTCAACTGTGCAAGATGCACCCAAACATCAAGCAAACACACTCCAAAATGTAAAACAATATGATATTAGGATTCTACATGCAAAATCACACAAGTTTCATATAGGGTACACTCAAAACGGAGCAACGAGCTAAAAGATACGAGCAAAACAAGTTACAATGCAAAGCTGAAGTTAACAGCCGCATAGCAACTTTGGAGCAAGGTAAATAGGTTAGGGAGCCCAAATAAGAAAACGGTGATGTTTTAGGGATGTTTGGGGATGATCCGGACCCATCGGTAACGAGAGCACCGAGTCGGGTTCGGGGCAGTTTTGGACAAGTAGTGAGGAGAGGAAAATTGGCTTGTGTAGAATGTGTAGGCTGAGAAGAGAGAGAGAGAGAGAGAGAGAGAGAGAGAGAGATGGCAGCCCGACAACAGGTTTCAGAGCACTGAAACGTCCAACGTTTAAACCGGCTATAATGCCGCTATATGTTTATCGGTTGGGCTATCAAACGAACTCCGAATGCGATGAAATTTGACAGGCGGTCTACCTACGCTATAATAAGACCGCATGCCAAGTTTCCACCCATTCCGAGAACATTTTCCAGCCACTTATAAAATAAATATTCGAAGGTGCAGCAGGCGCGTGCGAGTGTGTCTGGACTCAGAACGTACAACAGAGAGGACTGGGGAACCCGAACGAATGCAAGTTTTGAAAACATGCTGATGAAATGCACATGATGACATGGCAAAGTGCAACACGCAAGCAAATGACATGGCAACGATGACGAATGACTGGTTGACACCTGGCGCACCGGTCTCGGGGCGTCACAACTCTCCCACACTAACAGAGGATCTCGACTCGAGATCCTGGAGATGGCACCGGATAAAACGGAAAAGGAAGAGGTAAAAACAAGTTGCTTCTTTGACCAATGAGTGAAACCACGAACCTTGAGAGGTTGAACAATCTTGAAAGAAAGAGTTGAACGGAGATGAACGAAGTTAAGAGAACTCCGGTAAAATGAGGAACAAGGAGCATTACGAGAACCTTGTAGGTTGAAAGACATGAAACAAGAGCTTACGAACCAAAAGAATATGAAACCGCAACGGTATAGCCAAGCAATAAGAATGACATAATTTGGACAGCACTCCATCTGAAAAAGGAAGGAATTAACATGAGCTTGAGAAGATGGAACGATCCATGACGAGATGAACAAGACAATGCCTCCGGAATAAAATGAAAAAAAAATGAAATGAAAGAACCAAGAAGAAGATGAAAAATTTCACCACGAAAGAATTGAAATAGCATCTTCAAGAGAAAGGCTTGAATGGAGTTGTTGAGAAAATCAACAATAAAAGAATAAGCTTGTTGTGGACTTATTAAAACATCTCAAAAGTTGAGGTGAATTATGCCGCAACCAAAAGATTGATTAGCTGAGAATGAAGAAATGCAAAACTCCACTTCAAAAGAATACGGAGAATTATTTGCATCTCGAGACGCAAAAGAATAAGAATACTTTCGCTTGATCCAATAGAATTTGATGAACACTTGAAGAGTGGTTTGAATTGTGATGAGCCACCAAGAAGAACTCCGGTAACGAAAGGATGATGATATATAATTGAATGATCTAAAGAATAGGATTAAAGCCTTGCTATGATGTTTGACACGGGCTCCGACGAGATAGCCGAGAAAAACTTTGAACTCCGGGGAAGAAAAGATTAAAGCACTTGGAACTAGAATTTATTCATCAAGAATAAACTCCGAAGGAAGGGATTAATCCACTTGATGAAAAGAATAACAATTATGTTATGCTTCTCCTCCACAAATTAAATTGATGAGAAATAATGGGTTCGCATACTTCTTATTCCCGTTGAAATGATTAAAGAGGGATATATCGCGAACTTGCGAAAATCTTCATGAAACACCGGTAAGATTGGAATAAAAAAATGAACGGATTGATATGATAACACCGGAAAAGAACTCTTGAGCGAACCACCATAAAAATTTAAACCTGGTGAAGAAAAGAACAAGCCATGAAGAATTGAAATCGAGTGAATAGAAGAAAATGAATTGCCGAGAAAAATAAAGCACTTGGGGAAATAGATGCAAGAGAACGAAGAGATCGTGAACTGATTAAAGAATGCTTGAACGAAGCACCGGAAGAATATGGGGACGAACGAAGAGGCATCAATAAAGAATATTTGGAGGACGATGTTGAAAACTGAGAACGAAGAAATCTTCTGAAATGATGGTCTTCGGAGGAACACAAAGAAAGAATTCATGAAATACTCTGGAAGAATGAATGAGGAAAGGTTGAACCAAAATTGAAAAGAATTTGAAGAAGATCTTGGAGAAGGCATATGACTGATGGAATCCATTCTTACGTCACACTTGAAAAGAATTTCAGAACACTCCGGGAAAATAGAAGAGTCAGGTAAGATCCTGGGAAAGACCTGTGGGTTATGAGCCCACCAAAGAGAAAACACCGTTGAAAAGGATCGAAAAAAATATGATGCACCGGAACTATTAAAATACTCGAATGAGGTGACAACCTCGAATTAATTGACGTCAACATGAATCTCGTTAGATATCTTCGGAACTCCGGAATTATCAAATGGCGAGAGGCAAACGAGCAAAAGGAAAACACTTGAGTCGATGAAAGAATAAGAACAACACCGAGATATTGGAATTGAATCCACCGAGAAGAAAAAGAGATGAAGAAATATCAAACGAGAGGGGAATTCATCGGAGAAGAAAGGAGAACAATGATGACGAGCTAGACGAGAATTCACCAGTTAAAACAATTGATAAAAGAAAGCAAAGACTTCACACGAGTAGGATGGATACTCGATTAAGGACACCGGTAATGAAAGCATGAGAAGTGAAAGATGAAACGAATAAGATTCAAGGCGTGCGATGATTAGATGGAGCTTTGAAATGATATAATTGAAATAACTTGGAGCTCCGGGAAACAAGATGAAAAACTTAGAACCAAGGATATGATATGATGAACAAGCTCTGGAAATAAGAGATTAATCACTTCGAGGAAATAAGAATAAGATTTACTATATGCTTATCCTTCATCAAATTAATTGATGACAAGCAACGGATTTGGCCTACTACTTATTCTTCTTGAAAAGGATTGGAGAGAGATATAGCCAAACTAGAGAAAAATCTTGAATGAGTCACCGGTAGGATTATGAAAAGAACAAATGAATTAATACGATAACAACAGAAGAGTAATCTTGAAAGAACCACCGTAAGAATATGGAGACGAACGAATCCTCACGATCGCAACGAAAAAAAAACTAGCAAGAAGAAAGCACACAACAACGTAAACACACAACACAAGAACACGACAAGATGCTCAAACAAGTATGATGCAAGACAAGTCTATCTGATGCAAAACATGGCAAGTGATGATGCACACAAGAACAACACCAACCAACAAGTTTGAATGAGGCCGGAAACTACACATAACAAATCCGATAAGTCCTCATGTGCATAATTGGAAATTAGTCCAGATATGAACAAACTTTAAGTTAAAGTGGTTATACAGCAAGTTAACATGCACCAAGATGATCTACGTGAAATTCTAGTCAAGTTTCATATAAAGTTTGTTTAATTCGGAGCTACGACCTAGAAGTTATGAGCAAAACAAGACAAGCATGTCAACGGTGCAAGATGCACCCAAACATCAAGCAAACACACTCCAAAAATGTAAAGCAATATGCTATTAAGATTCTACATGCAAAATCACAAAAGTTTCATATAGGGCACACTCAAAACGGAGCAACAGGCTAAAAGATACGAGCAAAACAAGTTACAATACAAAGCTGAAGTTAACAACCACATAGCAACTTTGGAGCAAGGTAAATAGGTTAGCGAGCCCAAATAAGAAAACGGTGATTTTTTAGGGATGTTTGGGGATGATCCGGACCTATCGGTAACGAGAGCCCCGGGTCGGGTTCGGGGCAGTTTCAGACAAGTAGTGAGGATAGAAAAGGTAGCCTGTGTAGAATGTGTAGGCTGAGAAGAGAGAGAGAGAGAGAGATGGCAGCCCGACAACAGGTTTCAGAGCACTGAAACGTCCGACGTTTAAACCGGCTATAATGCCACTATATGTTTATCGGTTGGGCTATGAAACGAACTCCGAATGCGACGAAATTTGACAGGCGGTCTACCTACGCTATAATAAGACCGCACGCCAAGTTTCCACCCATTCCGAGAAAATTTTCCAGCCACTTATAAAATAAATATTCGAAGATGCCGCGAGCGCGTGCGAGTGTGTCTGGACTCAGAATGTACAACGGAGAGGACTGGGGAACCCGAACGAATGCAAGTTTTGAAAACATGCTGATGAAATGCACATGATGACATGGCAAAGTGCAACACGCAAGCAAATGACATGGCAACGACGACGAATGACTGGCTGACACCTGGCGCATCGGTCTCGGGGCGTCTCATGCCCCGTCAAGCAAGTAGCATTGGGATGTTGCCAATCCACCGATGCATCGGGCAAAGCAACACAAGTCGAATTATCCACATGAAGGACTTCCACTTCATCATCAACCCATTGAATTAAAAACTGGTGCATAGTAGATGGCATGCATTGGTTTGCATGAACCTAATCGCGGCTTAATATCACATTGTAGTTACCTTGCACCTCAGCGACTGATACATCTCCAACGTATCTATAGTTTTTGATTGTTCCATGCTGTTATATTATCATTCTTGGATGTTTTGCAATCTTTTTGTAGTCATTTTATATAATTTTTTGGTACTAACCTATTGACATAGTGCCAAG
This sequence comes from Secale cereale, assembly GCA_902687465.1. Taxonomy (NCBI): domain Eukaryota; kingdom Viridiplantae; phylum Streptophyta; class Magnoliopsida; order Poales; family Poaceae; genus Secale; species Secale cereale. The sequence continues at coordinate 384,438,141 of LR738715.1, read as the reverse complement.
TGCCACTTGCTGTTTTTTGCATGTTTTTTACATCGTAGGAAATCAATATCAAACGGAGTCCAAACACCGCGAAACTTTTTGGAGATTTTTTGTGGGTCAAAAGACACCCAATGGGCCAGAGCTGCACCTGGGGGTGCCCCGAGGGGGCACAACCCACTAGGGCATGCCAGGCCCCCCTGGCGCACTCAGGTGGGTTGTGCCCACCTCGGTGGCCTCCCGCACCACCTCTTTGCTCTATGAATACTCTGATATTCCAGAAACCGTACAAGAGTCGACGGAATTCTATTCCAGTCGCCGCAAAGTCCAGAACCACCAAATCCAATCTAGACACCATCACGGAGGGGTTCAGCATCTCCATTGGTGCCTCTCCGATGATGCATGAGTAGTTCCTTGTAGACCTATGGGTCTGTGGTTAGTAGCTAGATGGCTTCCTATCTCTCTCTTTTGATTATCAATACAATGGTCTCTTGGAGATCCATATGATGTAACTCTTTTGCGGTGTGTTTGTTGGGATCCGATGAACTTTGAGTTTATGATTAGATCTATCTTTTTATATCTATGAAAGTTATTTGAGTCTTGTTTGATCTCTTATATGCATGAAGCCTTATAGCCTCGTATTTCTTCTCCGATATTTGGGTTTTGTTTGGCCAACTTGATATATTTATCTTGCAATGAGAAGAGGTGCTTTGTAGTGGGTTCGATCTTACGGTGCTTGATCCCAGTGACAGAAAGGGAACTGACATGTATGTATCGTTGCTACTAAGGATAAAATGATGGGGCGTATTTCTACATAAATAGATCTTGTCTACATCATGTCATCATTCTAATTGCAGTACTCCATTTCTCCATGAACTTAATACACTAGATGCATGGTGGATAGCGGTCGATGTGTGGAGTAATAGTAGTAGATGCAGGCAGGAGTCGGTCCACTAATCTTGGACGTGATGCCTATATAATGATCATTGCGTGGATATCATCATGATCATTTGAAGTTCTATCAATTGCCCAACAGTAACTGTTTTCCCATCGTTTGCTATTTTCTCGAGAGAAGCCACTAGTTAAATCTACAGCACCCGGGTCTCTTTCTCATATTAGTTGCCTTTGCGAGCTATTTTCGTTTGCTTTTATTTTCAGATCAATTAAACCAAAACCCCCAAAATACCTCATTGCAATTTATCTTATTTGGCGTTCGATCTATCAATATTTACAACCCTATCACGTCCGTTACTCGAAAGGGATTGACAACCCCTTTTACACGTGGGTTGCGAGTAATTGTTATTTGTGTGCAGATGTTGTTTACGTTGTATTTCTTGGTTCTCCTAATGGTTCGATAACCTTGGTCTCATGACTGAGCAAAATACCTACCACTGCTATACTGAATCATCCCTTCCTCTTTGGGGGAAATACCGACGTAGTTCTAGCAGACTTCAAAAGGAATTTCTGGCGCCGTTGCCAGGGAGCACCTTTGACATATACCAGGTTCCTAATCACAAATGTCATCTCCTCGCAATTTACATTATTTGACATTTGCCTCTCGTTTTCATCTCCCCCACTTCACAAATATTTGCTATTTTATTCGCCCTCTTTTTCGTTCGCCGTTTTTCTCGTCAGATCTATTCTTTGCTTGCAATCATGAGTGACTTTGGTATGGCACCAACAGATAATGGCCTAACTCCTAAGATTGGACGTACGGGAAATCTAGATGCTAAAACTTTTATCTTGGGGCAAGGGAATGTTATGGGAAAAGAATGTATCCAAGTGTTTTTCAATTGTGTTGGGCATCTAAGTCTTGATGATGCCCCTATACTTAGAACTACTAGATCTTATGCGGATGCTATATCAGCACTAGTTCTGAAACTTGAAAGTAAATTTATTCGTACTCATCGCACTTTGCAAAGATTGTTTTTTGAGCTTTCCGATATAAAAAATCCTAGAGCTAAAAAGTTGGCCACTCTTGTCCTTATGAATGAATTTGATTACATAATACGGGAAGCTAGAGAAATCTTTGATTTTTATGGTATGAATCATGGAAAACCCGTGATAGATGAAATTCTTTAAAATAGTGATTATGCATTAAGGAATTTGCTTGGGGATAATATAATCTTTGATGAGAATATTAAGAAGGAAGTCCCCGTTTTAGATATAATCCTACAAGTTTTCAATAATGTTAACCAACATCACTCTTGGATTGTTGCTGGAAATCAAAGGGGTTATGATGAAAATCAACTTATAAATGCTAAGGTGTCTATGGATAATATGTTCTAAGTTGTCTTTACAAAGCATCACGACAAGGATACCCTTAAGGAAATTAAAAACAAGGATGACAACTCTTGAAATCTTGGTATCATGCCTAGCTAAGGGCGTAAAACGATAATGCTTGTTGGGAGGCAACCCAACTTGTATATTTTTGCTTTTTTATTTCCTTGCCGTTTTCAATTAAATACCCTTTAATACCTCTGGTTAGATGTTTTTTTGTGGTTTGAATAAAGGTTTGTTGCAAGCAAAGCCTTAGGATCATGTTGGGTGTTAGTAGATTTGATCTTGCTGAAAAACACAAACTTTTGTGCTCATGAGAAAAATTCTCATTTTTAACAGAAGAGTGATTTTTGGTTGATTATTTTAGCAGAAGATTAATATTCAAATTTCCCGCGTGGCCCTATTTTTTCAAGATTTTTAGAGTAACAGAAGTATTCGAAACTTCCAGATTTCTACAAACCGTTCTATTTTTGACAGATTCTGTTTTTATTGTGTTATGTGCTTGTTTTGATGATTCTATGGTTTTCTTTGATGAGTTTTTGCGATAGAAAAGTTGGAATACAGTAGATATAATACAAATACAAAATATGAATTGGTTTGCTACAACACTTATAGTAGTGATTTGTTTTCTTATACTAACGGATCTCACGAAAGTTTTGTTGAGTTTTGTGTGATTGAAGTTTTCAAGTATTGGGTTATCTTACGATGGATGAAAGAATAAGGAGTAAGAAGAGACTAAGCTTGGGGATGCCTTGGCATCCCAAGCCATTATCTAAAAGAGAAGCACGCAACTAAGCTTGGGGATGCCCCCGAGTGGCATCCCCTCTTTCTTCTAACGACCATCAGTATTTTACTCGAAACTATATTTTTATTTGTCACATGATATGTGTTTTGCTTGAAGCGTCTTGTATGATATGAGTCTTTGCTTGTTTAGTTTTTATTTTTAAGTTATCAATCCTTGTTGTACACACCTATTAGAGAGAGCCAAAATTATGCCATGACTTGTTAGAATAGCTCTTTATGCTTCACTTAAATTTTTATGAGCTATGGATTTGCTGTAGTGCTTGACTTATATCTTTTTGATCACGGTGTGCTTTAGTATTTTTGAATAAATACTCTCTTGCTTCACTTAGATTTATTTGAGAGTTAGTAGGTTTTTAAGAAATTCTCTCTTGCTTCACTCAAATTATTTTGAGAGAAAGAGAAAAAATTGTGCTCATGATCTTCACTTATATTTGTTTGAGCTTATCAAAAGCAATACATGAAAATTAGTTACAAAGTGATAGATATCCAAGAAGGATATAATAAAAACTTTCATGAAGATCATTGGACAAAATAAACTCGATTCCTTGTAATAGTTTTGAGACATGATGGTGTGATATGTGAGTCATGTTAATGAATAATTATGCCTTAGTAAGAATATTAGTGTTAAAGTTTGTGATTCCTTATGCAAGCATGAAAGTCAATAATCATGCAATGAAATTACATCCTACTTGTGGTGCATTATTCAGTGTTATTTTTGCTTAATGCTTGCTTATGAGATTATTCGTTTCATGGTTGGTCACTTCCCAGTCTTTTGCTAGCCTTCATTTTGCACTAAGTATAATCACTACTTGTGCATCCAAAATCCTTTATCCCATTTTTGCCACATGAGTCCACCATACCTACCTCTGTGCAGTATTCCTTTTCTATTGTAAGCAAATTTGTATGTTCCATCTCTAATTTTCAAAATAAATTTCTCTTTTGTGTGCTCGCACTGCTCGCGAGGCGGTGAGGGGTGGCCAATATTTTCCATGCTAGATGTGTTATTCTCACGATGAGTGTTTATTCACTTGTCATTGCATGAGAGTAAGGCAAAGGTATTAGGGGTGCCCAATCCCGAAATGAAAAACAAATTTACTTTATGTTGTCAAATAATAAATTCCCTGGAAAGTGTTGGTATGCAAGGAAACCGTGGATTCGGCTAGCCATGGCTTGTGAAAGTTTGGTGGAAAAGGAATAAATTTTATTTTATGTTTGGGACCTGTCTATGATATATCGGAACCTTAAGTCGTTTTCGTTGGTGGGAAAAGTATGCCTCCCAAAATAATTTTATCTCTCAATTTAAGCTTTGAGCTCTGACACCTCTACAAATCCCTACTCCCCTCTGCGAGTGGCCTTTCTTTTACTTATGCAATTTTTATTTTTGAATTTGAGTCTCCATCTTCTCTTATAAAGCACCAACTAGGAAACACTATGATGTACTTGAGCATTGGGTGTAACTAATATGCGAATGTGTTTCATGAATGGATCAATGGTTGAGCATGATGGGCTAGGGATAACTTATTTTAGCATTGATATTTTGAAAGACATGGTTGCTTGTTGATATGTTTGAGTATTTAAATCTCATGTCAAAACTAGGCTATTACTTTGAACCATATAAAAGTCCAAATGTCCATGCTATAAAGAAAAGAATATGATATGACATGATAGGCAACATTCCACATCAAAAATTCTGTTTTTATCATTTACCTACTCGAGGATGAGCATGAATTAAGCTTGGGGGTGCTGATACGTCTCCAACGTATCTATCATTTTTGATTGTTCCATGTTGTTATATTATCATTCTTGGATGTTTTGCAATCAATTTATAGTCATTTTATATCATTTTTGGTGTAACCTATTGACATAGTTCCAAGTGCCAGTTGCTGTTTTCTGCATGTTTTTACATCGCAGGAAATCAATATCAAATGGAGTCTAAACACCGCAAAACTTTTTGGAGATTTTTATGGGCCAGAAGACACCCAATAGGTCATAGCTGCACCTGGGGGGTGCCTCGAGGGGGGCACAACCCACCAGGGCGCACCCAGGTGGGTTGTGCCCACCTCGTGTAGCGACCACAATCCGAATGGACCGAAGTCTCTGTGCTCTGTGTCTTCCCTGGATCGGTAATGCTGACACACAGTACTTGAAGGATTTCTAACAGAGTGGCAATCACACACTTATTACATCGAATGTCTCAAAAGAGAACTTATTACAAAATATATGGCATAAGGCCATCTAACACGATAACAGCGGAAGGCTTGGAAGATAAAGTGAGTTCATCAACTCCAACGGCATAGCTGAGTGCATGACAAACGACCTAGCGCACCTTACTCTTCTTCTAAAAAGTCTACAACATGATATGTTGCAGCCCGAAACGGCTCAGCACATGGAATATGCTGGCAAGATAACACAGTAGAGCAAGTAAGAGATAAATGCTAACACTACATGCATATATGGCTGGTGGGGGCTCTAAGGTTATAATGTTTTGCATAAAGCCAATTTTTTCCTACAACAAAGGAATAAATTTTATTTTAACTATCATGGTAGTTGAAACATCATTGAGAAGGTTCCTCCAACTCAATCCCAATTAAAGCCATCTTTATTAACCCAACAAATTAGTTTTAGAGTGATGAGATCAATCCAATAATTCAAGTACCAGATACTCAAGATGTCCATAACCGGGAACACGTCTAATCATGGTTAGTTTGTACACTCTGTAGAGGTTTGCGCACTTTTCCCCACAATACTAGATTTCCTCCGTTGGATTTCTCACACTGCATGGTGATTGAGAAACGTATGACCGAGACACAGTCATTCAGAAGCATTTACTCTTTACCTCGGGTGGACCCGTACACCTACTTTCCCCTACATCTTCTAGTCCACCACTAAAAGAGCTCACACAACATACTCAACTATGCTAGAGCCCATAATGGCATTGTGGCTGCACACGGAAGTTTCTAACATGAATATTCTTATGATCCCTTTGAGCCTGGGTAGCATTCCATAGGATAATCACACGGGTCCTCCTGGATTTCCTAGGGCAACACTGGATTCTCCAGGTGCCCTGCAACCAATCCACCTAGATGTGTATTAAAGTAGCCACCTTAAGTTGCCGTTAATTAACAATCTCACATCTGTCATGGATACTCTCAAACCCAATCCACGTCTACGAGCATAGCATGGCAACCTAAGCATAACGTAGAAGTAACTCCCAGGGTTTGATAGTAAAACAGGTAACAGGTTCTACCTCAATCTACTTCCCAGACCCACATGTTAAGAGATCCTACTCATGCAATGTGTGAGGGTTGAAACTAATGCAAAAAAACTGGGTAATAAAGGGTATGATCAATGTGTTACTTGCCTTGCTGACGATTCGCAAAACCTAGGGACTTGTTGTAGCACGCTTCGCACTCCGGGAATTCTATCGCAAACAAACAATAGCATACATAAGCAACCAAGCAAAGATGCATGGGTAAATCTCAAATAAGAAGATATAACCAGAAAGTTCAACTGAAGAACTCCGGTTTGCAAAAAAAGAATCAAATCAAATGGAGCAACGAAACTCAAACCACGAAAGAAACAAGATCCGTTTACTAAATTATACTAAAGTCAATTTTTAAAGTACCAAAATCTTGTTCAAGTTGGTTAAACAGAAAGAGGGCTTCGAGAAGAAGATCTAGGCGCTTGCTTCACCTGATTCCGACTAACGGGCGAAAAGTTATACTAAAACGAAGATCAGGGCAGAAATCGCGATCGAAAATAATCGTGGAAAAACCCTGAAAAAGAAAACAAGACGAACAGGCTAATGAACGAACGTTCGCTGTCTGTAACTAAAAGACGAAAAGCGTTCGTTGAAACGAACGAACGGACGAACATTTGCTAAATAACTAAATCGAAAAAAGACCGAACCGATCTAATCTAAAAAAAAGTAAAAACCGAACCGATCTGGGGTTTTACTTAAACCGAAAAAACGGCGGCGAACGGTCGGCGGTGGCGGCTCCGGTGGCGGGGCGATGGGACGGCGGCGGCGGGGTGGCGGCGCATGGCGATGGTGACACTAGGGCGGCGACTAGGGTTTCGGGGTGGGGCAGCTGGGCCTCGGGGCTGCGGGGCCTCGGCTTATAAAGCCGTCCGGTCAAGAGTTCGGGTCATACACGACCAGGTAGGTCGGTTTGACTTTTTTAAAAAAAATTTAGTCCCAACGCAGGAAAACAAACAAAATAAATAGTAAACGGGGTCGAAAAATTCTGAAAGAAATTTTCACCGTCCTCTAATAATATTTAGGACAAAGTGAAGATTTTCCCGGACCTAAATGCAATTTTGAAAAACGCGTATTTTTCCTAATCGAATAAAATTGCAATAGAATCCAATTAAAATAAAATATTTGATTTTAATATTTTTCCTCCAATATTTCATTTATTTTGGAGAAGTCATATTATCTCCACTCATATAATTTAATATGAAATATTTTCGGAGAGAAAAACAATTAAAACTAAAATGATCCTTGTTCCGATATTTGAGAAAATTCAAATACGAAAACGTTGAAATCCCCAACTCTGTCCGTGGGTCCTTGAGTTGCTTAGAATTTCGAGGATCACAACACACAAATGCAAATAAAATATGATATGCAAGATGACCTATGTATAACATTCCAAATTGAAAATTTGGGATGTTACAAACCTACCCCCCTTAAGATGAATCTCGACCTCGAGATTCGGGTTGGCTAGAAAATAGGTGTGGGTGGTCCTTGAGTGGATCATCCTCTCGTTCCCAGGTGACTTCATCCTCGGTATGGTGGCTCCACTAAATTTGCAAAACTTGATAACCTTGCTGCGGGTGACTCGGCTTGCAAACTCGAGGATCTTGACTGATTTCTCCTTGTAAGTTAGATCACTATCCAGCTGAATTGCTTCCAGGGGCACTGTATCTCTCAGAGGAATATCGGCCATTTCAGCATGACACTTCTTTAGCTGGGAAATGTGAAACACATCATGAACTCCTGACAATCCTTCGGGTAACTCTAACTTGTAGGCAACCTCTCCCATGCGTTCCAAAACACGGTATGGTCCCACTAATCTCGGGGCTAACTTACCCTTAACTCCGAAACGCTTAACACCTCGCAGGGGTGACACCCTCAGGTACGCTCTGTCTCCGATTTAATAGACTACTTCCTTGCGATTTGAGTTTGTATAACTCTTCCGCCTGGACTGAGCTACCTTCAGTTTATCTCGAATCAGCTTAACCTTCTCTTCTGACTCTTTAATCAAATCCGGTCCAAATAACTGGCAGTCTCCGACTTCATCCCACATCAACGACGTTCGACATCTCCTTCCATACAATGCTCCGAATGGTGCCATCTTCAAACTGGCATGGTAACTGTTGTTGTATGAAAATTCCGCGTAGGGAAAGTTGTCATGCCACCTAGATCCATAATCTAGCGTGCAAGCTCTCAATATGTCCTCCAGAATCTGATTGACTCTCTCGGTGTGTCCATCAGTCTGCGGGTGAAAGGCCGTACTGAACTCTAGCCTGGTACCCAAAGTCTGGTGTAACTGATGCCAAAACTTTGAAGTAAATTGTGTTCCTCTATCTGATACGATGGTCCTCGGAACTCCGTGCAGACATACGATCCTGGTCATGTATATCTTGGACAACTTCGCACTGGTATAGGTGGTTTTCACGGGGATAAAGTGGGCTACTTTGGTCAAGCGATCCACTACTACCCAGATAGAGTCATATCCCGATCGGGTCCTGGGTAATCCGATGATAAAGTCCATGCCAAGCTTGTCCCACTTCCATTCGGGTATCGGCATAGGCTGCAGTAATCCTGCTGCCTTCTGATGTTCTGCCTACACTCTCTGACATACATCACATACAGCTACATACTCGACAATGTCCTTCTTCATTCCCGTCCACCAGAAATGTTCCTTCAAATCCAAATACATCTTAGTGTTTCCGGGGTGTATCGATGTCGGGGGAATCCGTCCACCACGAACACCTATGGGACCGGAGCCCCTTGTACGTTGCGGTAAGGGAGCGGAGGGAGCACAAAGAGCAGATCGTAGAGCACACACAGGCAGTTTACCCAGGTTCGGGCCGCGATGGACGCGTAAAACCCTACTCCTGCTTAGATTGTATTGAGTGTTGGAGTTCGGGAGCTTGAAGAACTAGCTACACCGAGCGAGAGAGCTGTCTAGGTTCCGAACCCCCTCTACGTTGTGCATGGGCCTCCTTTTATAGCTCAAGGGGTCACCGACAGGTGCCAACGTAGAAGAAGGGCAAAAATGTAACTTTGATGGTAGTTGTAACAGTGCGGGAACAGTGGATGAACAGTGGATGAACAGTGGTCATCACCTACTTTGACAGTGGGGGACAAGAGCATTTAATGCCCGTCGCCATCGACCCCAAAAGCGCCCGCCCGTGCGTCTCCGTTCGCCACGGCGATAGCCTCGTCACCGTGGAGTGCCACCGTGTCCCCCAGGCTGCACAGCCATCCGCCACGCGTCCCTGGAATGGCCCCAGGGCGACGCGTGGGTCGATGAGCTGGAGCGCGGGCACACAGGGTAACTCTCCCCGGCAAGCACCTTGCCGGGCCCTGAAGCTTGTCGCTCCCCGGGCCCTGCCGGGGCGCATGTTGCGCCGAGGCGTGTCTTCTGAGATGTAGTCTTGTGGTCTTCCTGGCAAGCTCCTCTTGCCAGGGGCTTGTGCTAATAAGGTAATCTTGAGCCTGGGACGGCCTTCCCGGCAAGCTCCACTTGCCGGGGCCTTGATCTTCTGTCTTGTATACTTTGTTTTTGAATGGCTTAATAAGGACCAGAGAGGTTTCCGGCAAGCACGTGGTAGACCCTGCCGCGGGAAGCTGCTACTGCCCGTGCACAAGTTGGGGTACTAAGGTACCCCTATCTTAGTACACCGACAGGAGCCCTCGGGCGTGGGCCACACACGGTGCCGAGCGCTGTTGGGCCAGGCACAAAACAGTGCACGGGCACGCGCGGCCCACGGCGAGCCGTAATTCCCCTTCCGCATCCGCCGCGTCCCTTCCTAACGGCACGCGTCGATTGCGGCGTCGTGGGAGAGATCGTGGCCACGTGCTTTAATGGGAAATGCGGAGCGTCCCCCACTTCCCCCTTAAAAGCAGAGGAAGCAGGGGCAGTTACCTTACTTCGTCTACATTGCTTCTTCCACCTCCAGAAATCCCCCTCTGTGCCCCGCCTCCTCTTCTCCTCCGCCCTCTTCCGCATCCGCGGCGCCGTCGAGATTCCCGCCCCTTCTTCTGCCGCCTCCGCCATGGCTCCGAAGGCCGAGAAGGCGAAAGCGGAGAAGACCAAGAGGGAGAAATCCGAGCAGGCGGCGAAGCTTGTCGCCCTGCGGAAGAGGAACGTCGTCTTCGCGCCGAGGCTCAGCGCAAGGGAGCTCTGGAACAAGTACTATCTGTTCTGGGCCAAGGAGACCAAGGCGCATCCCCGCACCAGAGTCTACCCGGCCGCCACCAGAGATCTGTACCCCGGCGGGTATTTCTTCTTTGCTGTCTTCTTCCACTGCGGCTTGTGTCCTCCATTTTCGGAGTTTCTCTGTGATATCATGAACACCTACAATCTCCATCTCTTAGACTTCACCCCCAACGCCATCCTTACGATGGCGGTTTTCGCACATCTGTGCGAAAACTACATAGGGCTCTATCCAAACGTAGCGCTCTTTCGGCATTTTTTCATGCCTAGAGCAGAGGCCGGCGCTCCCCTCTCCGGAGGTATCTCTTGGGTCTTCCGCTTGAACAAGAAGGAATCCTATCTGAAAGGAGAGCTCCGCGGCAAGTGGGAGGAGTGGCGCGCAGATTGGTGTTGGATAGTTGAGGACCAGCCGGAGCCTTTCACCGCGCCGCGCACAACAACCATAGTGCGCTGCAGAGACTGGAGCCAGTTGGCCCCGGATGACATCAAGCTCAACGCTGCCCTCGTTAGGATTCTTCGTCTCCGGGTAGCCAAGTTGACCATCGGAGAGGTAGGAGCAGATTTCCTCCGCCGCCGCATCGCTCCTTTACAAGAAAGGAAAAGGCCAGCATGGGAGTTTGGCAATGCGGCGGACATAATGAGGTTGCGCCCGGGGTTGAACTACAACTTCACGGCGCTGGAGCTGAAGGGGATGCTCCGGGAGCTTTTCAAGCACGACCCGGCCCACCCGGAGTGGTTTAGACCTCCCCGGGGAGTAGTACCGCTATGCAACAGCACCGCCCGGGACGCATTGCGTGCAATGATGCCTGCGTGTGACTCTCACGGCGTCGACCCCACCTGGATAGTGCCGACGCCGGACGCCATCATGAGCTTCTTTGATAACTTGGTGGAGGTGCCGAAGAACTCCGAGGAGATCAAGGGTCTCACCCGGGCCACCACGGAGCGGGACATAGCCTATATTGCTTCCCGGATGGAAGAGGCCGCCGCAGCCACAGCAGTAGGGGACTTCGGCAGAGGCCGAGGACGCGTCGTGCCAGGCCGAGGAGGCAGAGATCCGGAGACTTCTCAAACTCCCGCCCGACGAGCTCGCCGGGGTCCCTTCTCTGAGGCATGCTGGGATCCCCGGGGTTGTGAGCGAGGCCGCGGCAAGAGGCGAGGTTGCCGGAGGAAGCAGAGGTGCCGGAGGGAGCGGAGCCACCGGAAGGAGCAAGGCCGCGGGGCAGGGTGCTGGGCCCAGCGAGCCCACCGAGGAGGAGGAGGAGGAGGACGCCGGAGCCGACGAGGATACTGGCGGATCTCTGGGGCTCGACGACGACGTCTCCTCGTCCTCGGAGAGCTCCCCGCCCCGGGCAAGTCCCAAGCGAACACCGCCGAAGCGCCTCCGCAAGGCGGCTACGGCGACGAGGACGCAGGCGCCCCGACAGCAGCCCGCTCGCCAGGCGGCGCGCGCCACCAGAGCGAGCCAAACCGCGACGGAGGCGCCCCGCGCACCAGCGCCAATCGGTGGAGGAGCCTCCCAGAGCGGAGCGGCTGCTCCGCCTGCTCCCCGGGCCTCGGCGTCAACAGAGGCTGGGTCTTCGCAGCCCCCAGCCCCGGAGACCGCCAAGCGCCCGAGGGAGCCTTC
>LR738715.1:384365006-384425143 GCA_902687465.1 Secale cereale | reverse complement strand
ACTACCGGCCCGGAGGCGGCAGGAGCGTCAAGCGCTGCGCCGACCGCCGACCCCTCCGCCGGCAAGGAGCAGTCGGGCTTTTATCTCGAGGCCCCCAATGGCGTGTTCATACAAGTGCCGTGGGGGTCCTCGTTGCGAGCCCCCGAGGAGGGAGAGACCTTTGATGGAGAGGTCCTCGCCTCCGCGGGGTTGAAGATCGTCGAAGCGCCTGGCGGGAGCAACGAGCCCGAGGAGGAGAAACTGCTTCACCGGCTCCTGGCCCTTTACCGGGCCAGGCAGGCGAAACTGGAGTCTCGGGAAGTCCTCACCGCCAAGGCTGCAGCAGAGTTGGAGAAGCGCGCTGCTGAACTCCGTGCCGCCAACCAGGCGGCCCTCCGCGACTTGGCGGAGGAGCGCGAGAGGCTTGCCGGAGAGCAGCAGGAGTTTATCCTGGAGAAAGCTGAGGCCGAGGAGCAGCAGCGTCTGGTCGGTGAAGAGCTGTCCCGGCGAGAAGGAGAGCTCACCCAGCGGAAAGTCGACCTCGACGCCCACGAGGAAGACCTTACCGCCCGGGAGCAGGCCCTTGGCGGAGAACTGAAGGAAGCGAAGGCCGCCGCAGCCACCGCGGAGACCGCCAAGAAGGACCTCGAAGCTAAGGTGGTGCAGCTGGAGGAGTACCTGAAGGTGAGTACGGAGAGGGTCACCGCGCTCAACATAGAGCGCGAGAAGGACGCCCATACCAACTCAGAACTCCAAGTACGCCTCTCCAAGCAGGGCGACGAGCTCAAGGCCGCCAAGGACTCAATTGCTGATCTGGAGCTGAAAGTCTCTACGTTGACCAACTCGCTGGACGCCGCCCGGGGTCGTGAAACGAAGCTGAAGGAAGAGCTCCGCAAGGAACGAGGCTTGGCGGAGAGCGCCGTCACTTCAGCTAGCAACTTCCGCCGGACCGTCGAAATATGGACTGAAGATCTGGTGGCTTCTGCTTCTAACATCGACAAGGAGCTGATGGCGATGAGGGTGGAGCACCTCATATACTCTCCGGATCCAAATCTCCCTCACAGCGCCAAGCTCAGTCTTTTCTTCAGGGGGATCGCGCCGGCGCTCGCACGTCTGCAGCAGAAGCTCCCCGCGCAGCTGGCCGAAGAGTCGCGCCAGCTCTGCGCGGGTACCTTGGAGCGCGTCTTGACCAAGATTGTCTACCGCAACCCTGGTATAAATCTTGTCAACGTCCTCCGCAGCTTGCCGGCCGACGCAGATCAGGAGGCACTGAAGGCGCAGGTCGCCCACATCATCGCCAAGGTGAACAAGATCTCCAGGCGTGAAGGCGATCGCGTAGATTAGGCCTCTTTCCTTTTTATTTTCTTTGCTGCTGCAAAGTGTGCCATGAACGTGAATCTATTAGTCATTGCGACAAGTTATCCCTTGTAATATATTATCTTATTTCGATCAATCGATGCAGTGTTATCTCCCTTGCTTTGGTCCTTTACTTTGTATGCTTTTAACCCTACGCTTCTAGGGAACTTGCCGGCAAGGGGCCCTTGCCGCGAGCGCTGAGTGCTGGACTCTGAGCAGCCTGCTGGCCAAGGTCTTACCGGCAAGCAACCTTGCCGCAGCTAGTCGCAACGCACTTAGCTTGATGAGCGAACTCGAAAACGAAGCAAGGGCGCGACACTTGTCGCAGCTCACTTAAGTCGTTGAGCGTACTCGAAAACAAGATAAGGGTGCGGCTAGCCACGGGTAGGTTCCACCGCGCACAGGTTTTCCATACAAAGTGTGGTTGTTCAAGGAAAATAACTAAAATTTAAAAATTTGAACTGCTCAAATTCTGGTAACTTAGCTTTCGTATATTGCTTGCTTCCCCGACAAGGCTTCTCTTTCTTGAACAACACTTGGTTCATCCTCCATCTCCTTCCCCCCGGCAAACTTGTGCGCGAGGAACATTCCTTCTGCTTAAGAGGGAAAGAAAAAGAGGAGGGAAAACAAGTATAGAGCCTTTCGGCGTGTTAATGCTTACCGGGTACGTGTGTTGCACATGATGCCAAACAATGCATGCAAATAGCGAAAAAAAACATGGAAAAGGCAAATAGTGCAAAACACAAAAGCTTTACTGATGCACGGGATCTGCGCCCGGCTTTGTACAAAGGATTACATGCGATAGCGGCAAGACTTGTACAAAAGGTGGTTGCCGGAGCGGATCACGGCAACCGCGCCTTATGGGTGAAACTTGCGAAGATGCTCTATGTTCCAGGAATTGCTCACCGGTAAGCCTTCTTCGGTCTCAAGGCCGACAGCGCCGGGCCTTGTGACTTGTCTCACCCGATAAGGGCCTTCCCACTTCGGCGTCAACTTGTTGGAATTCTTGGCTGACTGAACACGCCGAAGAACAAGGTCGCCTTCCTCGAGACTCCTGGCCTGGACCTTGCGGCTATGGTAGCGACGCAAGGCTTGCTGGTATCGAGCAGCTCGTACAGCAGCCTGGAGACGTTCCTCCTCGAGGAGTAATGCATCATCTTGTCGCAGTTGCTCTTGCTCGAGCTCATCATAAGCGAGCACTCGAGGAGACCCGTATACGAGTTCCGTGGGGAGAACTGCCTCTGCTCCGTAGACTAGAGCAAAGGGTGTCTGTCCGGTGGCTCGACTTGGTGTCGTTCTGATTGACCAAAGAGCCGCCGGCAACTCCTCTATCCAGTTCCTTCCGCACTTGCGCAACCTGTCGAAGGTTCTTGTCTTGAGTCCGCGCAGCACTTCAGCATTGGACCTCTCCGCTTGACCATTGCATCTCGGGTGAGCAACAGAAGCGAAACAGACCTTGGCGCCAAGGTCTTGGACATATTGCATGAAGGTGCGACTAGTGAATTGCGTACCGTTGTCGGTGATGATCCTGTTAGGGATCCCGAAACGGCAAACAATCGACCTGAAGAACCTGACCGCTGACTGTGCTGTCACTTTTCTCACCGGTTCCACTTCTGGCCACTTTGTGAACTTGTCGATTGCAACGTACAAGTACTCAAAGCCCCCGACAGCACGGGGGAAGGGGCCGAGGATATCGAGCCCCCAGACCGAGAAGGGCCAGGACAAAGGGATCGTCTGGAGAGCTTGAGCTGGCTGATGAATTTGTTTGGCATGGAACTGGCACGCTTCACACTTGGTTACTTGTGTAGTTGCATCTTGGAGGGCTTCTGGCCAGAAGAACCCTTGCCGGAACGCTTTCCCGGCAAGTGCCCTTGCGCCAATGTGGTGGCCACATATGCCTCCATGTATCTCTGCCAACAGCTTCTGTCCATCTTCTCTGGAAATGCACTTCAACCTGACACCATTGAGTCTTCTTCTGTACAGTTCGTTATCCACGAACTGGTACATACTTGACTGCCTGGTTATCTTCTCTATCTCTTCTGGGTCGTCGGGAAGTTCTCCAGTTTGCAGAAAACGGACAATCTGCTGTGCCCATGCCGGAGCCTGAGGCTCAACGGCAAGGACTAAAGGCATGAGGGCCGCCGTGGGAACCTCAGCTTCTACGGCAAGAACCTCTGGTTCTGCCGGAGCTGATGGTCCCCCGGCAAGCTCGCCGGGGCGAGGCTTGTCGGGAACGATTGCTTCAACTGTACAGACCCTAGGATCTGCAGGAGCAAACTGTTCCTTAGCGTTCTGGTCGTTGATCTTGGGAACCTTGGCGGCGGCTTCTGGAAGATCCGCCGGCAAGTAGTCGCCGGAGACCAACTTTCTCTTCTTACTTTGCCCAACTGATGGTGTAACGGATGGTTGAGTTAGCTTGAGCAGGAAGGTCCCTGGTTCCACAGGTAACTTCATTGCAGCACACTCTGAAAGGCCATCTGCAATATCGTTCTGAGCTCTCGGGACGTGCTCCATTTGCAGACCTTCAAAGTGCTCTTCAAGCTTCCTCACTTCATCTACATAAGCTTCCATCAAAGGGCTCTGGTAACTCTTGTTGACTTGCCGGACCACCAATTGAGAATCTCCCCGCACAATTAGCTTTCTGATCCCAAGTTCAGCCGCAATCCTGAGGCCGGCAAGCAAGCCTTCATACTCAGCAGTATTGTTCGTCGCTTGCTCCCTGGGAAAGTGCATCTGGATAACATACTTGAGGTGCTCTCCGGTGGGCGCTATGAGTACCACGCCGGCACCGGCGCCTTGCAGCGAGAAGGCACCATCAAAGTACATTACCCATTCGCTTGTCGCTTCTTGTACGGGAACACTTATCTCTGGGACTTCTTCATCGGGCGTTGGGGTCCATTCAGCTATGAATTCTGCCAAAGCTCGGCTCTGGATAGTTGAAGTACTCTCAAACTTGAGACCAAAGCTTGACAGCTCCAGTGCCCACTCGACGATCCTGCCTGTTGCTTCTGGGTTGTGCAATATCCTCTTCAGCGGAAAGCGAGTGACCACTGTTATTTCATGTGCTTGGAAGTAATGGCGCAGCTTTCTTGAGGCCATGAGGAGACCGAAAAGCAACTTTTGCACCCTAGAGTATCTTGATCTAGCCCCCTGCAAGAGGGAACTCACAAAATACACTGGGCGCTGCACCATCTTTCTTCGCACTTCTCCTTGTTCCTGCGCAGAGTTGTCCTTGTCGGGGCCAGAGCTTGTCGGAGCAGCCCCCTTCTTGTCGCTGGATTCGCTTGCCGGTGGTGTAGACTCTTCCTCTGCCTCCCTCTCCGCTACCAACGCAGCACTAACCACTTGATTGGTTGCCGCTAAGTACAGCAGCAACTTCTCTTGTGGCCTAGGTGCGACAAGTATTGGAGTAGAGGATAGGTATCGTTTCAAGTCTTGCAGCGCTGCCTCCGCTTCCGGAGTCCATTTCATAGGACCTGCCTTCTTCAAGATTTTGAAGAAAGGTAGGGCGCGTTCTGCAGACTTCGAAATGAACCTACTGAGGGCAGCTACACAACCTGCAAGTCTCCTTACGTCCTTGACGCGCTTCGGGGCTTCGATCTGCTCGATGGCTTTTATCTTGTCGGGATTGGCTTCAATCCCCCTCTGGGACACAAAGAACCCGAGGAGCTTGCCGGAGGGGACTCCGAAGACGCACTTCTCGGGGTTCAACTTAAGCTGGATCTTGCGCAGGTTCTCAAACGTCTTTTCCAAATCTTGGATCAGTGTATCTTTGCTCTTGCTCTTGACCACGATGTCATCCATGTAAGCCTCTACATTCCTGTGGATCTGTGGCTCAAAAGCAGTGTATACTACCCTTGCAAATGTTGATCCTGCATTCTTCAATCCGAAGGGCATGCGAATGAAGCAATATGTGCCACATGGAGTAATGAATGCAGTCTTCTCTTCATCTTCCTTGGCCATAAAAATCTGGTGGTAGCCTGAATATGCATCAAGGAAAGAGAGCAGCTCACATCCGGCGGTGGAGTCAACAATCTGGTCAATGCGCGGCAAGGGAAATGGATCCTTAGGACATGCTTTATTCACATCGGTGAAGTCTATATACAGTCTCCACTTCCCGTTGGCCTTGCGCACGACAACTGGATTTGCTAACCACGTGGGATGGATCACGCCTCTAACCAGGCCCGCTGCTTCTAGTTTCTTGATCTCTTCGGCAATGAATTCTTGGCGCTCCACGGCTTGCTTCCTGACCTTCTGCTTGACGGGCCGCGCATGAGGACAAACAGCAAGCTTGTGCTCAATTACCTTCCTGGGAACACCGGGGATGTCAGATGGTTTCCACGCAAACACATCGACATTCGCCCGCAGGAAGGCAACGAGCGCGCTTTCCTATTTGCTGTCAAGTGTAGCACTGATGGTGAAGGTACCACCAGTGCCATCCTCCTTGGCGGACACCTTCTTGGTTGCCGGTGGAGCGGCCATCCCCATCTTGCACTTGCCGGTGGAGCTCGATGGAACGTCCTCGATGGCAGCGCAGCACTCCGAAGAGGTGCGTTTGCCGGAGTGGGTACCAGAGCACTTGCCGGACTTGGACTTGGTCTTCTTCCCCCCGGGGGCTTCAGCGGAAAGTGTGCTGCTCTCCGCCGCGGCTGCTGCATCCCGGTAGATCTTGTCGGCGCAGATAAGCGCGTCCTTCTTGTCGCCATGGACAGAGATGACGCTTATCGGCCTCGGCATCTTGAGTACATTGTAGGCGTAGTGGGAAGCTGCCATGAACTTGGCGAGGGCAGGACGTCCTAGTATCCCATTGTATGGCAATGGGATGTCGGCAACATCGAAGGTTATCCTCTCCATCCTGAAGTTCAGCTCCCCGCCAAAGGTCACTGGCCGAGTAATCTTCCCCTTGGGCTTGCTCCTTCCCGGGTTTATTCCTTGGAACGAACCGGTCTCTTCGAGCTCGCCATCTGGGATTTGGAGTTTCTTGATCACAGCCGAGGAGATCAAGTTTAGGCCGGCCCCACCGTCAACCAACATTTTGGTGACCTTGAGGTTGCGGATGGTTGGTGAGACCAGTATCGGCAAGCACCCGACCGCCGTGGTGCGGTCAGGGTGATCCTCAAGATCAAAAATGATGGGCGTGCTGGACCACTTCAGCAGCCTGCGCGACTCAACGGGCGGCTCTACTGCGTTTACTTCCCGCACCCACTGCTTGAGTTGGCGGTGGGAAGTATGCAGAGAGGCACCGCCGTCGACGCACAGGACTTCCGTGGCCTTCTGGAACTCCTGCTCGCTGTTATCATCTTCCTCCATGTCATCTTCGTCGTCTTCATCCTTGTCGCGGCCCCGGGGAGGTCGATCACCTTGCCGCTGCTTGGCCTTGCCGCGGCGTCCTCCCCGACCATTGAATGGCCGCTTCTTGCTTGGCTCTCCTCCGCCACCTTGGGCCTTCTCCTTGTCGCCCCGCTCGTATTCAGCCTTCTGCTGTTCTACGAGGTACTCGACGCGCTTGCAGTTGGAGAGGTCGTGGCCCTTGGTGCGGTGGATCTTGCAATATTGCTTGTCGGAGCCGTCCTGCTTGTCGGCTGCCGCTACAGGGGCAGGCTCCTTGCCGGAGCCGCCGGCCTGTGCTGTCTTGGCGGGAGCCTCCTTGCCGGACTTCTCGACGACAAGCACCTCCTTGCTCTTCTTCTTTCTGTTGTTCCGCCGCCGGCTCTTCTTTGCCGGGGCGGCGTCCTCACTGTTGCTTCCCCCTGCGCCAGCATCCTCCCCGGGGAGTCTCCTCCCCTCTTCGGCGCGCGCGCACTTGTCAGCCAGAGCATAGAGCTCGCTAACATCCCGTATCTTGGTCATGGCCATTTCTTCCCGCATGCGGCGGTTACGCACGTTCTGGTGGAACGCGCTGATAACCGCAGCAAGGTGGATGTCGGGGATGTTGTGCTGCACGCGGCTGAAGCGCTGGATGTACTTGCGTAGAGGTTCTCCTTCCTTCTGGGCCAAGATGTGGAGATCGCTCTCCTGGCCGTGGGGTTTGTGGCCGCCTGTGAAGGCGCCAACAAACTGGTGGCAAAGATCTGCCCATGAAGAAATGGAGCCTTCCGGCAAGTGCATAAGCCACGAACGGACGTTCTGCTTAAGCACCAGCGGGAAGTAGTTGGCAAGTATCTTCTCGTCGCGCCCCTCGGCAGCCTGCACCGCGAAGGTGTAGATGCTGAGAAACTCCGAGGGGTGCGTCTTGCCGTCGTACTTCTCTGGTACGTCGGGCTTGAAGTTTTTCATGCTGGGCCACTGGACACGCCGCAGCTCGCGGGTGAACGCAGGACAACCTGCCGCGTACGGCAAGTCGCCTGGCTCACCGGGCGCGTGTGTGTCGACAGCGGTCCTAGCGCGTTGATCTGATTGTCGCCGAGCTTCTCGGCGGCGCTCGATCGTCGTCCGAGCGTCTTCTTGTCGCCGATCGTCAATGACTTGGCGCTGGTCCCGACGAGCCCGTGGATCCGACGACGCCGTGGAGTCATCGTCGATGTTAATCCGACGGGGAGGCGTCTTCTGCTTCCGCGGCAGGGAGTGCACGGTGGTTGCACCCCCGGCGGTCTTATCGCCATCGGCCTTCGTCTTCTCGACTTGCCGCGGCCGCGACGTCGCCGGCTGCTGCGGCGTGTCGTTGTTGGCGAAGGCGATGAGGCTCTGGATTGTTGCCCTCCAGTCTTCGGCCTTGTCTGCCGCTGGAGGGAAATCGAGGAGCAGTTGCGCTCTTGCGAGTGCTTCTGCTGGAGAGGAGGGGAGCGGGGGCGAGCGGTGCGAGGAGCGGGATATGCTCGGACTCCTAACAGGGTTAGAAGGAGCAGTTTCCCGCCCCGGCGACCGCACCTTGCTCGTGCCCGGACGGTGGTCTGGAGCATCCCGCGAACCTCCGGTCTGTCCTTGCCCCAGCAAGCGGATGGTACCTCCTGTACCACGGCGCTGCTGGGTTGTCGTCTGCTGCGATGGACGTGGCGCATCTACGGACACCGAGGCTCGGTCGTCCGCCTTGTCCTTGGATTTGGTGGTGCCGCGAGTTTCCTCGCCGGCGACCACCCTTCCGACGGCGTCTCCTCCACCCACCGTTGGTTCTGGTGGCGGTGGAACAGACGCAGACGGGCCTCCGACCTCCGAAGCCTTCTTCTTCGGGGCCATGCTGTTGCTGACGGAGTTGATGAAGCTGGAGATGTTGGTGAAGAATGC
Source organism: Secale cereale (assembly GCA_902687465.1). NCBI lineage: Eukaryota > Viridiplantae > Streptophyta > Magnoliopsida > Poales > Poaceae > Secale > Secale cereale. Next base: position 384,416,587 of record LR738715.1, on the reverse strand, counting down.
GCCCGCGTGAGCGCCGGATCAGGTTCGCACAACCTCGACGCCCCCTACCTGGCGCGCCAAAGATGTCGGGGGAATCTGTCCACCACAAACACCTATGGGACCGGAGCCCCTTGTACGTTGCGGTAAGGGAGCGGAGGGAGCACAAAGAGCAGATCGTAGAGCACACACGGGCAGTTTACCCAGGTTCGGGCCGCGATGGACGCGTAAAACCCTACTCCTGCTTAGATTGTATTGAGTGTTGGAGTTCGGGAGCTTGAAGAACTAGCTACACCGAGCGAGAGAGCTGTCTAGGTTCCGAACCCCCTCTACGTTGTGCATGGGCCTCCTTTTATAGCTCAAGGGGTCACCGACAGGTGCCAACGTAGAAGAAGGGCAAAAATGTAACTTTGATGGTAGTTGTAACAGTGCGGGAACAGTGGATGAACATTGGATGAATAGTGGTCATCACCTACTTTGACAGTGGGGGACAAGAGCATTTAATGCCCGTCGCCGTCGACCCCAAAAGCGCCCGCCCGTGCGTCTCCATTCGCCACGGCGATAGCCTCGTCACCGTGGAGTGCCACCGTGTCCCCCAGGCTGCACAGCCATCCGCCACGCGTCCCTGGAATGGCCCCAGGGCGACGCGTGGGTCGATGAGCTGGAGCGCGGGCACACAGGGTAACTCTCCCCGGCAAGCACCTTGCCGGGGTCTTGACCTTGCCGGGCCCTGAAGCTTGTCGCTCCCCGGGCCCTGCCGGGGCGCATGTTGCGCCGAGGCGTGTCTTCTGAGATGTAGTCTTCTGGTCTTCCTGGCAAGCTCCTCTTGCCAGGGGCTTGTGCTAATGAGGTAATCTTGAGCCTGGGACGGCCTTCCCGGCAAGCTCCACTTGCCGGGGCCTTGATCTTCTGTCTTGTATACTTTGTTTTTGAATGGCTTAATAAGGACCAGAGAGGTTTCCGGCAAGCACGTGGTAGACCCTGCCGCGGGAAGCTGCTACTGCCCGTGCACAAGTTGGGGTACTAAGGTACCCCTATCTTAGTACACCGACAATCGAGTATGGCGAATCATGTGCTTCTTGTAGTATCAACTTCCTGATCTCGGTGTTGTTGGGCACATAGACATGATCCTCAAACCACAAGGTGTCGTGTTCGTCCTCACGAAAACCCTTGGCTTTTCCTTCACTCATCTTCTCCTTTATTTCGGCAATTTCTTTGTCATCGTTTTGAGCTTCTCGTATCTTTCCCAATAATGTTGACTGAACCTCCAATGCTGCAACAAAACCTCTAGGAAATATCTCCAAACGAAGCTCCGTGAGATCTTCTGCTAACTCCTTCGGCAATCCTCCGGTTACTAGGGTATTGACATAACTCTTCCAGCTCAAAGCGTCTGCAACGACATTGGCCTTGCCTGGATGATAGTGCAGCTTCATATCATAATCCTTTATGAGCTCCAACCACCTCCTCTGTCTGAGGTTCAGCTCCTTTTGAGTGAAAATGTACTTAAAACTCTTGTGATCCGTGTACACATCACAACGGTTTCCAATAAGAAAATGTCTCCAGGTTTTGGCGCATGCACTACAGCTGCTAACTCCAAATCATGTGTGGCATAATTCAACTCGTGCGGTCGGAGTTGACGGGAGGCATAAGAAACAACTCTTCCATCCTGCATGAGTACTCCTCCAAGTCCTAAGCGAGAAGTGTCGCAATACACTTGGAAATCCTTGCATAAATCTGGCAAGATCAACACTAGGGGTTTCGTCAAATGTTTCTTCAACTCCTGAAAACTTTCTTCACACTCTTCGGTCCAATGGAACTTTGTGTCCTTCTTCAACAATGCCGTCATAGGCTTTGCAATCTTGGAGAAATTCTCAATGAATCTCTGGTAATATCCCGCGGGTCCAAGAAAACTGCGGATTTCTCCCACTGAGGTGGGTGCCAACTAGTCAGTGACTGACTAAACCTTGGTAGGGTCCACTGCTATACCTTCTCTTGATATAACATGTCCTAAGAATCCAACTTCCTTCAACCAAAACTCACATTTGCTGAACTTGGCATATAACTGGTGTTCTCTGAGCTTCTCAAGAACCAAACGCAAATGTTCCTTGTGTCCCTCTTCGTTCTTTGAATACACCAAGATATCATCAATGAATACCACAACAAACTTATTCAAGAATTCCATGAACACCTTATTCGTCATGCTCATGAAATAGGCAGGGGCGTTAGTCAATCCAAATGACATAACCATATACTCGTATAGCCCATACCTTGTGGTGAAGGTTGTCTTAGGTATATCCTTTTCTCGGATCTTCAGCTGGTGGTATCCTGATCGTAGATCGATTTTGGAGAATACTTTAGCTCCTTGAAGTTGGTCGAACAAATCATTGATCATTGGCAGTGGGTACTTATTCTTAATCGTCACTTCATTCAGCGCCCGATAATCAACGACCATTCTTAAAGATCCATCCTTCTTCTCGACCAAGAGCACTGGGGCTCCCCAGGGTGATGAACTTCGTCGAATGAATCCTTTCTCTAATAACTCCTTAATCCGCTTCTTGATCTCCACCAGATCATTCGCTGGCATCCGGTATGGTCTCTTCGATATTGGTCCGGTGCCTGGCAATAGTTCTATCAAAAACTCAATGTCCCGATCTGGCGGCATGCCTAGTAGCTCCTCTGGAAATACATCCAGGCAATCCTTCACTACAAGCACTTCCTCCTGAACAACTCCGAAGAGAGAATTCACTTGGGTCCTCCTAGGCGCATGCCTAGATACATACTTGATCCTTTTTCCCTCTGGGGTGGTAAGTAGAATCGACTTACTGGAACAATCGATGTTCCCTCCATACATCGATAGCCAATCCATACCTAGTATCGCATCCAATCCTTGTGATTCCAAAAACTATCATATCTTAGGGGAAAACATGGCTTCCAATGGTCAATGGCATCTGAAAACATCCTTGATTTGCCATATATTCCGCTCCTGGTGAGCTTACTAACATAGGTGTCATAAGTACTTTGGTGGGCAACTTATATCTATCCACGAATCCCCTTGAAATGTATGAATGCGATGCACCAGTATCAAAAGGAACTATTGCGGTAAATGACTTAACCAAAAACTTACCGACAACTCCATCAGGCAGCTCTTCAACCTCCTCCACGTTCATGTGGTTCACTTGTCCCCTATTGAAAGGGTTGGGCTTCTTCCCAGAGCTTCCATCGCTGTTCCCATTCTTCGCTTCAGGGCACTCCGTGGCGTAGTGTCCATTCTTCCCGCACTTGAAATAGGTAATGTGACCTAGATCCCTCTTGATGGGTGTGGCTGGAGTGGAGCTGTTCTGATTATTGCTTGCTCCATTCCCATTCCCATTCTTGGGGCCATTGTGGTTATGAGAACTCCCTGCATTATGGGAGTTGCCTCCATGGTTATGGGTATATCCTCCCGAGTTTGGGGTGAAACGGGGCTTCCGTTGGGCTCCAGAATTGTTCTTTCCTTGTCCATACTTCCTCTTGCGGCTCTCAATCTACTGCTGCTTCCATTCAATCATAAGATCCTTATCTACCAACTCTTGGTAGTTGTTGAATGTTGCCACCATCAACTGTATGCTCATATCATCATTCAGCCCTTCCATAAACTTCTCCTGCTTCACGGCATCTGTGGCCACATCATGAGGGGCATAGCGGGATAGAGTACTAAACTCATGTACGTACTGAGCCATAGTACGATTTCCTTGGCACAAGTTGTGAAACTCACACTTCTTCATGCTCATAGCCCCAGTAGAGACATGGGCGGTGCGAAAAGCTTGCTGAAACTGATCCCAAGTGACATTGGCTATAGGGAAAGTGGCTGTGTAATTCTCCGACCATGAGGCTGCTGGTCCATCCAATTGATGTGCGGCAAAACGCACCTTCTCAGCATCTGTGCAACATGCGGTGGTCAACTCCCTTCCAATCTTGCGTAGCCAGTCATCAGCAACTATTGGCTCGATGCTATTGGAAAACACCAGCAATTGCAACCTCAGAAAACGGGCTAGGTTGTCCACTGGTGGTGGTGGTGGAGGGTTCTTGTTATTGTTGTAGTTGTTCTGGTTCTGGACAAGAAGTTGCATCAAAGTGTTCTGCTGCTGGATCAACTGGGTGAGCTCCGGGGGAAACTCAAATACGGGCTCACGTCTTGGAGGCATCTGATGGGTTCAGAGGGAAGAGATTAGAATAGAATGAGGTCTAGGGAAAAAATCACTACCCATATGCACATGAGACAAACACAATCATATCACACCTATCAATTTCAAACAAGGGCATACAAAAGGTCTAGAACTAACGTTACAAAAGTACTCGGACTTCTACTATATGGGGGGAAAAGCTACTATTCATAGGGTGGTCATCTAAAAATTTTGATCGGTGGAAGATTCCATGATGGCTGCTCTAGCTTCGTCTTCAAAGTCATCATCACTATCATCAGGGTCTGAGTTGGTGTCGTCGATGATGATGTAGTCCTCAGAACGAATCTCCGTGGGCTCGTTGTCTTCTCCTCCTAGCGCGGGGTCTCCCATGAATACTCCTAGCTTCCTTGTCAAGTCGTCATTCTTCTCCACAAGTATTGTGAATTCCTCCTCATATCCATCACGTGAAGACTTGAGTTCCTCTTCTAGCTCCGTGTTCTTGGTTAACGCCTTATTCAAATCTATCATGCCTACGCACATCTGGTGCTCCTGTCGACGAATGTGCTGGTTTAACTCTTGGATGAAATCTGCAATAGACCTGTCCTTCGGGGTGCTAATCATATCCCATTGCTCATCTCGGCGCCCACATATCTGATAGAAAGTGTCCTTCAGCTCCTTTTGTAGACCTCTCCAATTCGTCCCATAGCAATGTGGGCGGCCATACTCTTACCTAGGCTCCAGGTTGGTGCATCAAAGGTAAACTCTATGGGCTCAGTGACTAGCATGAATGTCCTCCCGGGAATTTGAACGTGAATAATCCATCGCTCCTCTTTTGGTAAAGTGGCGATCTAGGTCCGGTGAAGCTTGGTATTCCGATGTTTAGGTACCTAGTGACTTCCTTCAAGTATCGTCCAAAAGCTGTGTCTTCATCCGGTTGGGTAAACTTGTTCCTTGAGTCCACCATCCTAAAGAGTAGAAAATGGAGACGAGTCAGAAATGAGTAGAGAAGAGTGACCTATGGCTCATCTTAGTGGTCGTGTCCTACATTCAGCTTCTGCTCTGATAACATCTTGTAGCGACCACAATCCGAAGGGACCAAAGTCTTTGTGCTCTGTGTCATCCCTGGATCAGTAATGCTAACACACACAGTACTTGAAGGATTTATAACAGAGTGGCAATCACACACTTATTACATCGAATGTCTCAAAAGAGAACTTATTACAAAATATATGGCATAAGGCCATCTAACACTATAACAGCGGAAGGCTTGGAAGATAAAGTGAGTCCATCAACTCCAACGGCATAGCTGAGTGCATGACAAATGACCTAGCGCACCTTACTCTTCTTCTGAAAAGTCTGCAACATGATATGTTGCAGCCCGAAACGGGTCAGCACATGGAATATGCTGGCAAGATAACACAATAGAGCAAGTAACAGATAAATGCTAACACTACATGCATATATGGCTGGTGTAGGCTCTAAGGTTATAATGTTTTGCATAAAGCCAATTTTTCCCTACAACAAAGGAATAAATTTTATTTTAACTATCATGGTAGTTGAAACATCATTGAGAAGGTTCCTCCAACTCAATCCCAATTAAAGCCATCTTTATTAAACCAACAAATTAGTTTTAGATTGATGAGATCAATCCAATAATTCAAGTACCAGATACTCAAGATGTCCATAACCGGATACATGGCTAATCATGATTAGTTTGTACACTCTGTATAGGTTTGCGCACTTTTCCCCACAAGACTCGATCTCCTCTGCTGGATTTCTCGCATTGCATGGTGTTTGAGAAACGGATGACCGAGACACAGTCTTTCAGAAGCATTTACTCTTTACCCCGGGTGGACCCGTACACCTACTTTCCCCTACATCTGCTAGTCCACCATTGAAAGATCTCACACAACATACTCAACTATGCCAGAGCCCATAATGGCATTGTGGCTGCACACGGAAGTTTCTAGCATGAATAGTCTTATGATTCCTTTGAGCCTGGGTGGCATTTCGTAGGATAATCACACCTGTCCTCTGGGATTTCTTAGGGCAACACTGGATTCTCCAGGTGTAACACCCTAAAAATTGGGTTATCAATTTTGTGCTGTTATTTCTTTCTGGCAACCTGTTTTCAAATTATTCTCATGAGCTTGCTGGATGACTCTGAGATTTCTGGTCATTTTCAACCCTTCAAAGCCTTGCTCATGTCTTTGTCAGTGGGCAAGACCTCATCTACAACACCTCAAATTCTCTCAAACCCTAATTCCAAACTTTAGGAATGTGTAGGTGGCCTTTTGTGATTACAAAGGAGCCATCATTTTCCTTGACCTGTTGATAATTTCATCTGTTCCTAGAGACCATCTTATCCTCCTAATCCTTGGATATGCAAAAATATTGCCAAGTTCCATGCCATATTTTTGAATTGTGATTTATTCCTTTTCTGGTCTGTTTGAGGAATAAAATCCAGAGGCATAGCTAGCCATCTCCTAAATTCATGAGAATTGGTGGAGTTGATACTTATGCCTAATCCAAGCACTGGCAAAAATATTGGCCACATTAAAATAAGGAAAATTGCCATTTCCTATTTTTAGCCAGTATTGCATTTTAGCCATTTTCCAAATGAACTACTATTTTTATAGCAGAGAAAATTCTCACATAAATTGTGGAGCTTGTCTTTGCTATATAATCCTTAGTTCCATCATTAACTCATGTTACACAATTCAAAATTTTGGCACATGATCCAATGCAAGTTTCTGCCGTCTCTGAAACTTTGCAAAGGAAGTGCCTTATTCTTATTTCCGAATGAGCTATAATTTGGCAGGGTGATTAACATTGATAAATCAGCCATGAATACCAAATATGAGCTCAATCCTTTCATCCTAGCTCCTTGTGCTATTTTTCAAAGTTTCTGACAAGAATACAAGTTTGTGAAGGAAGTACCTTCATAAATTTTTAAAATGGGATGAATCTCTTCCGTACTCTCAAGTATTCCAAATCATTAGCCTCTACCTAAATTTAGCTCATTTTATTGAGCTATGTGAGCACAGAAGCAATTCTTGCTTTCTGTCCAATTTTTTAGTTTGTGCAGCAAGTGCATTTTATCTTGCTCCATTATAGCTGAAAATATTCCCAAGCATTCTCCTATCCATATAACTCACCTTTCCAAGATTTTGGCTCATTTCATGTAGCCAATATTTTCCTAGATTTTTCCTAAGTTTTTGGCCAGAAGTGTCTTTGTGAAATAAGTATCAATTTGGTGAGTCCATATGGTTTGAAACTGTTACAGCATCATTGTATGCCCAAATCATCAAGCTTTGCCAAATATTAACTCAATCCATCACTCCTAGTGAGTGCTCCTTCCTCATTTAGTTTCTGGACATATTTTGGCAGTTGTAAAGCAACTATGCTAAAAATTTGTCCTAATGACCTCAAAACTCCCAGGATCATAGTTCTTGTTACCCTAAGAATCCTAGACATCATTGTTACCTTTCTACTTCTCTGGTTTTATCTCTAGGATGTTGTCAAGTTTGCAACAACAAGCTTGTGAACTTTATTCTACTCATCTCAGTTTGTCCCTGCCCCTCTTTTCACCATAGTAACTTTCTATCTTCGAAGGACTACGCGGTAGACATGGATTTACAACAGTGAAAACCCCTGAGCGCGCCTTGTCCGTGGTGACCACGAGGAGAGCCAGCCAAAATAGCGGTCTAGACACTGTTGCCGTCGGCAGCACTGCTCCGACCAGCTCTGGCCTCGCCAGTGTTGCCCAACGGTGCCCCCTCGTCGTCCTCTTCCCCCTGGACCTCTGCTTCTCTTCGTTTTCTTCTCTGGCGAGCCGTGCCACTGGACAAACAGTGCGCCACTGTGCCATCGTCGCTTTCTTCTCTTCTGTCTTCTTCTGCTCGCCTCAGAGCTTTGCTCGACTCTGTGAGCCTCTGGCGCTCACCTGCTCCCTCCTCGTCGCCTTCCCTCCGCTTCCCGAGCACGTTGGCCGCGTCTGCGGACACTGCGCCGTCGCCGGTGCGTGGACACGTCGCTCGCTGCGTGCCACCTCCTCCCCTTTCCCCCTCGAGCTTGCCCAGCTATTGAAAGAGCCCGCGAGATCCCCCTCGAGCACCACAGCTGCCTGCCCAACCCCTCCCTCAAGCTCTAGAGCCCATCCCCACCTCTCTCTGTCGCCATGGCCGCTGCCTCTGTTCTTCTATGAGCCCGGCGATCTCGCGCTCCCCTCACCCCTCCTACACCACCACCGCATTCCCCATGCTCCGGCGAGCCTCCCCATAGCCTCGGCCTCTTCCCTTCCCCACCGTAGCACGGTATCCACCGGCGGCCGAATCCCCTCTCCGCCGTGGGCCGTGCAGCTCCCTCCCTGGTGCTCATTGGCTGCAGCGGCTACCACCCCGAGATGCGCCTCTCCTCCCTGAGCATCTGGGTAGGTCGCCGCCGCGAGCGATGGCCGGATTCGCCAATGATCGCCGTCGGGGCGATCCCCTCCCTCTGCCTCGCCCGATCCCGAGCGGGAGGAAGAAGAAGACAGGCCAGGCGGGCCCCTGATACGTCTCCAATGTATCTATACTTTTTTATTGTTCCATGCTATTATATTATCCTTCTAGGATGTCTTATGGGCTTTATTATACACTTTTATATGATTTTTGGGACTAACCTATTAACCAAGAGCCCAGTGCCAGTTTATGTTTTTCTCCTGTTTTAGGGTTTTACAGAAAAGGAATATCAAACGGAGTCCAATTGACGAGCCAATTTTTTATGATTTTTTCTGGACCAAAAGAAGCCCCCGAAGCAAAAGAGTTGGGCCAAGAGAGCCACGGGCTGTGCTCGAGGGTGGAGGGCGCGCCCTGGGCAGGGGGGCGCCCCCCTATCTCGAGGACGGTCCGTAGCCCCCCTTTGCTTGGCCCCGACTCCAAAAATTCCTATAAATACTGAAACCTTCGGAAATTAACCTAGATCGGGCGTTCCGCCGTCGAAAGCCTTTGTAGCCACCGAAAACCAATCTACACCCGTTCTTGCCCCTACCGGAGGGGGAATCCCTCTCCGGTGGCTATCTTCATCATCCCGGCTCTCTCCATGACGAGGAGGGAGTAGTCCACCCTCGGGGCTGAGGGTATGTACAATTAGCTATGTGTTTGATCTCTCTCTCTCTCTCTCTCTCTCTCGTGTTCTTGAGATGGCACGATCTTGATGTATCGCGAGCTTTGCTATTCTAGTTGGATCTTATGATGCTTCTCCCCCTCTACTCTCTTGTAATGGATTGAGTTTTCCCTTTGAAGTTATCTTATCAGATTGAGTCTTTAAGGATTTGAGAGAACTTGATGTATGTCTTGCACGTGTTTATCTATTGGTGACAATGGTATATCATGTGATCCACTTGATGTATGTTTTGGTGATCAACTTGCGGGTTCTGTGACCTTGGGAACCTATGCATAGGGGTTGGCACACGTTTTCATCTTGACTTTCCGGTAGAAACTTTGGGGCACTCTTTGAAGTTCTTTGTGTTGTTTGAATAGATGTTTCTGAGATTGTGTGATGCATATCGTATAATCATGCCCACGGATACTTGAGGTGACAATGGAGTATCTAGGTGACATTAGGGTTTTGGTTGATTTGTGTCTTAAGGTGTTATTCTAGTACGAACTCTATGGTAGATTGAACATTACTACGGACTCTTGAATAGATCGATCAGAAAGAATAACTTTGAGGTGGTTTTGTACCCTACCATAATATCTTCATTTGTTCTCCGCTATTAGTTACTTTGGAATGACTCTTTGTTGCATGTTGAGGGCTAGTAATATGATCCAATTATGTTATCCTTGTTGAAAGAGCTTGCACTAGTGAAAGTATGAACCCTAGGCCTTGCCTACTATCATTGCAACACCGTTTATGCTCACGTTAACCACTTGCTACCTTGCTGTTTTTATATTTTCAGATTACAAAAACCTATATCTACCATCCATATTGCACTTGTATCACCATCTCTTCGCCGAACTAGTGCACCTATACAATTTACCATTGTATTGGGTGTGTTGGGGACACAAGAGACTCTTTGTTATTTGGTTGCAGGGTTGTTTGAGAGAGACCATCTTCATCCTACGCCTCCCACGGATTGATAAACCTTAGGTCATCCACTTGAGGGAAATTTGCTACAGTCCTACAAACCTCTGCACTTGGAGGCCCAACAACGTCTACAAGAAGATGGGTGCGTAGTTGACATCAAGCTCTTTTCTGGCGCCGTTGCCGGGGGGGGGGGGTTAGTGCTTGAAGGTATATCTTTAGATCTTGCAATTGAATCTTTTAGTTTCTTGTTTTATCACTAGTTTGGTCTATAAAAGAAAACTAGAAAAAAATGGAATTGAGGTTACCTCATATGCTTCATCTTTTTAGAAAATGATGGGAAGGAAAATTGTGCTCAAGTACTAGAAGAAGAATTACATAAAATGCTTGGCATAGAATATGTGTATGATGAGCATGATTGCAATGTTGTTAGTATGAATTCTTTGAATACCCATGATGCTAATGATATGCAAAGCCACATGCTTGGGGATGCTATGTTTGATGAAGATGATATTTTTAGTCCCCCAAGTTTTGATGAACAAATTTATTATGATGAAAGCATGCCTCCTATTTATGATGATTATATTGATGAAAGTGGATTTGGAGAGGTCATGACTTTATTTAGTGATGAATCCACTATTTCGGAAGAGGTTCCAATTGATTATGAGAACAAAGTTGCTATCTATGATGATTATTATGATGACTTGTATGCTATTAAGAATAATGATAACCATGAAACTTGTCATCGTGATTTCAGTTTTCAATTGGATTATGCTTCACATGATTGTTATTTTGTTGAGTTTGCTCCCACTACTATGAATGAGAAGAATTTTGCTTATGTGGGGAGTAGTAAAATTTCTATGCTAGTAGATCATCAAAAGAATGCTTTATGTGCTGGTTATATTGTTGAATTCATCCATGATGCTACTAAAATTATTATGAGGGAGGGACATATGCTTCTACATATTGCAATAATATCAAGTTTCCTCTCTATGTGCTTAAAGTTTTGAAGTTATGCTCGTTTTCCCTTCCTATTCTAGTTGATTATCGTTCCTATAAGTTGTTTTCTTACAAAATCCCTGTGCATAGGAAGTGGATTAGACTTAAATGTGGTAGTCATATTCTTCATGATGCTCTTTTTATGTTTCAATTCCTATCTTTTATGCGAGCATCATTGAAATCATCATGCCTAGCTAGGGGCGTTAAACGATAGCGCTTGTTGGGAGGCAACCCAACTTTATATTTTTTGTTTTTGTTACTGTTAGGGAATAAATATTGCATCCAGCCTCTGATTATATGTGGTTTCATGTTTTGTTTAGTGTTTGTGCCAAGTAGAACCTTTGGGAAGACTTGTGTGAAGTTTATGTGATCTTGCTGTGAAAAACAGAATCGTTAGCGCTCACTAAAGTGGTCTTCAGATTTTACTGGAGCGTGCTTTTTAATTGATTATTTTTGCAGATGATTGGTAGAAAAATTCCGCAAATTTACCAATTTAGTTTGAATTGTTTGGAGTTCCAGTAGTAGGCGAAACCTGCAGATTACTACAGACTCTTCTGTTTTTGACATATTCTGTTTTTCGTGTGTTGTTTGCTTATTTCAATGCATCTATGAGTAGTATTGGGAAGTATGAATCGTAGAAAAGTTGGAATACAGTAGGTTTAACACCAATATAAACAAAGAATGAATTCATTGCTGCAACTTTGAGTAGTGGTTTGCTTTCTTATACTAACGGAGCTCACGAGAATTTTTGTCTAAGTTTTGTGTTGTGAAGTTTTCAAGTTTTGAGTATTGCTGTGATGGACTATGGCACAAGGAGTAGAAAAGGCCTAAGCTTGGGGATGCCCATGGCACCCCAAGGAATTCAAGATAATCAAAAGCCTAAGCTTGGGGATGCCCCGGGAAGGCATCCCCTCTTTCATCTTCATCCATCGATAACTATACTCGGAGCTATATTTTTATTCACAACATGATATGTTTTTTTCTTGGAGCGTCAATTTAGGTTATTTTGTTTTGCTTGCTGTTTGAATAATATCCCAAGATCTGAAGTTCTTAAATGTTAGGGAGTCTTCACATAGTTACACAATTATTCAACTACTCATTGATCTTCACTTATATATTTCGGAGTAGTTTGTTATTGCTCTAGTGCTTCACTTATATCTTTTAGAGCACGGAGGTGGTTTTATTTTGAAGAAATAGATGAACTCTCATGCTTCATTTATATCCTTTTGAGAGTATTTTAAAACAGCATGGTAATGTGTTTAGGCTAAAGAAACTATTCTTCACATGATAGACATCCAATGTCAATGTAGTAAAAAAAAATCACACTAAGTGCATTGAATAGAATGAGATGCTGGATGCATGATAATTGTTTTGAGATATGAGGATAGTGATATTAGATTCATGCTAGTGGAGTTATTATGAAATTGAGAAATACTTGTGTTAAAGTTAGTGATTCTCGTAGCATGCATGTATGGTGAACCGCTATGTGACGAAGTTAGAGCATGAGGTATTTGTAGAGTGTCGTCCTTTGTGTGGAGGTCGGGGGCGCGCGATGGTTAACTCCTACCAACCTCCCCCCTAGGAGAATGCGTTGATTGCTTTGTCTTGATGACTCGTAGATTTTTGCAATAAGTATGTGAGTTCTTTATGAATAATGTTGAGTCCATGGATTATAAGCACTCTCACCCTTCCACCATTGCTAGCCTCTCTTGTACCGCGCAACTTTTGCCGGTACCATACACCCACTATATACCCTTCCTCAAAACAGCCACCATATATATTCCTCAAAACAGACACCATACCTACCTATCATGGCATTTCCATAGCCATTCCGAGATATATTGCCATGCAACTTTCCACCGTTCCGTTCATATGACACGCATCATGTTGTCATATTGCCTTTGCATGATCATGTAGTTGACATCGTATTTGTGGCAAGGCCACCATGCATATTTTTTATACATGTCACTCTTGTTTCATTGCACATACCGGTACACCACCGGAGGCATTCATATAGTGTCATACTTTGTTGTAGTATCGAGTTGTAATAATTGAGTTGTAATGAAAAGTGTGATGATCATCATTATTAGAGCATTGTCCCATGGGAGGAAAGGCTAAATCTATAAAGCCCCTCCGCAAAAAAAGAAAAAAAAGGAAAGGCCAAAGAAAAAAAAGAAAAGGAAAGGAAAATAAGAGAAAAAAAATAAAATAAAAATGAACAATTGCTACTATCTTTTTTTCCACACTTGTGCTTCAAAGTAGAACTATGTTCTTCATTGTAGAGAGTCTCATGTCAAGTCACTTTCATATACTAGTGGTAATTTTCATTATAGAACTTGGCTTTTATATTCCAACGATGGGCTTCCTCAAATGCCCTAGGTCTTCGTGAGCAAGCAAGTTGGATGAACACCCACTAGTTTCTTTTGTTGAGCTTTCATCCATATTTAGCTCTAGTGCATTCGTTGCATGGCAATCCCTACTCACTCACATTGATATCTATTGATGGGCATCTCCATAGCTCGTTGATACGCCTAGTCAATGCGAAACTATCTTCCTCCTTTTTGTCTTCTCCACAACCACCTCTATTCCACCCATAGTGCTATGTCCATGGCTCACGCTCATGTATTGCGTGAAAGTTGAAAGGTTTGAAAAGATAGAGTATGAAAACAAGTGCTTGGCTGAAACCGGGGTTGTGCATGATATGAATATTAAGTGTGATAACAAGGGAGCATAGCCAACACTATATGATTTTGTAGGGATAACTTTCTTTAGCCATAATATTTTGAGAAGACATGATTGCTTTGTTAGTATGCTTGAAGTATTGTTATTTCTTATGTCAGTATAGACTTTTATCTTGAATCTTTCGATCTGAACATTCATGCCACAATTAAGAGAATTACATTTAAAAACTATATTGGTTAGCATTCCACATCAAAAATTCTGTATTTATCATTTACCTACTCGAGGACGAGCAGGAATTAAGCTTGGGGATGCTTGATACGTCTCCAACGTATCTATAACTTTTGATTGTTCCATGGTATTATATTATCGTTCTAGGATGTCTTATGGGCTTTATTATACACTTTTATATGATTTTTGGGACTAACCTATTAACCTAGAGCCCAGTGCCAGTTTATGTTTTTCTCCTGTTTTAGGGTTTTACAGAAAAGGAATATCAAACGGAGTCCAATTGATGAGCCGATTATTTATGATTTTTTCTAGACCAAAAGAAGCCCCCGAAGCAAAAGAGTTGGGCCAGGAGAGTCACGGGCTGCCCTCGAGGGTGGAAGGCTCACCCTGGGCAGGGGGTGCACCCCCCTATCTCGAGGATGACCCGTAGCCCCCCTTTGCTTGGCCTCAACTCCAAAAATTCCTATAAATACTGAAACCTTCGGAAATTAACCTCGATCAGGAGTTCCGCCGCCGAAAGCCTCTGTAGCCATCGAAAACCAATCTACACCCGTTCTGGCACCCTGCCAGAGGGGGGAATCCCTCTCCGGTGGCTATCTTCATCATCCTGGTGCTCTCCATGACGAGGAGGGAGTAGTCCACCCTCGGGGCTGAGGGTATGTACAATTAGCTATGTGTTTGATCTCTCTCTCTCTATCTCTCGTGTTCTTGAGATGGCACGATCTTGATGTATCGCGAGCTTTGCTATTCTAGTTGGATCTTATGATGCTTCTCCCCCTCTACTCTCTTGTAATGGATTGAGTTTTCTCTTTGAAGTTATCTTATCGGATTGAGTCTTTTAGGATTTGAGAGCACTTGATGTATGTCTTGCACGCGTTTATCTGTGGTGACAATGGGATATCATGTGATCCACTTGATGTATGTTTTGGTGATCAACTTGCGGGTTCCGTGACCTTGGGAACCTATGCATAGGGGTTGGCACACGTTTTTGTCTTGACTTTCCGAAAGAAACTTTGGGGCACTCTTTGAAGTTCTTTGTGTTGGTTGAATAGATGTTTCTGAGATTGTGTGATGCATATCGTATAATCATGCCCACGGATACTTGAGGTGACAATGGAGTATCTAGGTGACATTAGGGTTTTGGTTGATTTGTGTATTAAGGTGTTATTCTAGTACGAACTCTATGGTAGATTGAACATTACTACGGACTCTTGAATAAATTGATTAGAAATAATAACTTTGAGGTGGTTTTGTACCCTACCATCCATATTGCACTTGTATCACCATCTCTTCGCCGAACTAGTGCACCTATACAATTTACCATTGTATTGGGTGTGTTGGGGACACAAGAGACTCTTTGTTATTTGGTTGCAGGGTTGTTTGAGAGAGACCATCTTCATCCTACGCCTCCCACGGATTGATAAACCTTAGGTCATCCACTTGAGGGAAATTTGCTACTGCCCTACAAACCTCTGCACTTGGAGGCCCAACAACGTCTACAAGAAGATGGGTGCATAGTAGACATCAAGCTCTTTTCTGGCCCACGGATACTTGAGGTGTCAATGGAGTATCTAGGTGACATTAGGGTTTTGGTTGATTTGTGTCTTAAGGTGTTATTCTAGTACGAACTCTATGGTAGATTGAACGTTACTACGGACTCTTGAATTGATCGATCAGAAAGAATAACTTTGAGGTGGTTTTGTACCCAACCATAATCTCTTCGTTTGTTCTTTGGTATTAGTTACTTTGGAGTGACTCTTTGTTGCATGTTGAGGGCCAGTAATATGATCCAATTATGTTATCCTTGTTGAGAGAACTTGCACTAGTGAAAGTATGAGCCCTAGGCCTTGCCTACTATCATTGCAACACCGTTTATGCTCACGTTTACCACTTGCTACCTTGCTGTTTTTATATTTTCAGATTACAAAAAACTATATCTACCATCTATATTGCACTTGCATCACCATCTCTTCGCCGAACTAGTGCACCTATACAATTTACCAATGTGTTGGGTGTGTTGGGGACACAAGAGACTCTTTGTTATTTGGTTGCAGGGTTGTTTGAGAGAGACCATCTTCATCCTACGCCTCCCATGGATTGATAAACCTTAGGTCTTCCGCTTGACGGAAATTTGCTACTATCCTACAAACCTCTGCACTTGGAGGCCCAACAACGTCTACAAGAAGAAGGGTGCATAGTAGACATCAGCCCCTTCCCGCGCGACCCCACCTGTCGGCTACCGAAGGGCCCAGACAGGGCCACGTTGGATAAGTGGCGACGCCCCCGCCACGAATACGCTTTCCCCTCGCGAAAGCGTATTCTTCCTCTTCTTCGACTGGAAATGCGTTTTCCTCTCTGGAAAGCGTATTCTCATAGAAGACGTGTTCTGTTTAAACTGCCAGGGACCTGTTTGTAGAAGATATTTTTACATACTAGTCCCTGAGCTTTGAACGTTTGTATCTTTTTATCCGTAACTCCGAATGAGGTGAATCCAAAGCCCACTTCTTCGTTTCATCGAGCCCGTTCTGTTAGCATCATTTTCATTATGTTTCAACATTCTGCAAATGACCATTTTGCCCTTGCCGTTAACCAGCCTCTTTCGAGAGAGAAGTGTTTCCGGCAACTCTTTCCGCGATCGTTTCCCCCGCTTCGTCCCAGTGTATCTATCGGCCCCAGGAAAGCCAACCTCTTATCATAAGCCCTGAACTCGCATGTTGACTTTGCTTTTGCCTTGTGTGTATAGATGTAATTGTTTTCTTACTGTTTCCAGCTGCAGTCATTTCTTTATGGCTTCCATGCATGCTTGTGTTTCATGACATCTTTCGCCATGTTAGTTGGAATGTCATTATTAATAATACCGTGTCACCACTTTATTTGATCTTTCCTGACATCGTTATAAAAATGCAATGAGTATTTTAGTGCACCGTTAATGTGCTTGCACTTGATATTATTATGATTCTTTATGCTATCGTTGTGCACATGAGAAGTTCGATATTTTGTACCTGCTTTTGTATGTTGCATGCTCATTGTTGCATTCTTGTTAAATATGCTCATGATGATGGAGAAGTAATAAAATGACTAAATAATAACAACCTCCTCCGTCATCGATGGGATCGAGTCATGGTGCCACCAAATCGAACTTCTTCAGTGCAGCCACATTTGCCTTTATGGGAAGGCCTTAAGGCGAACTATTGTCGTGCCTCTCGCCGGTGCCTCCACTAGGGAAGGTTATGGCGCGCACTACCCTGATCAGGTAGGCGGACATAAGACTTGTGTGCCCATTGTTGTTGTATTGGTTCCGGGTCCCCGTTTGGGACCATTTATGTTTGGCCACGATGGTGGTCGTGTGTCTTTGGTAGACACGGGGCCACCAAGGACTAGCCCAGTGGGGAATGAGTCGGAGTGGCCGGGAGAGTGTCATCACAGTAGGTCGGTTTCTTCGGAACGCCATTGGTCCACTCGAATGGGATGACGAGGCCATGGGTTCCGTGGTGTGGGTACAGTGCGCTACCTCTGCAGAGCGTTTGTAAAGTCTATCGATAGCACACAGTTCGTAGTAGGTCACACTATCGGGCCTTGGTCGAAATGGAGGATAAACCTGGGATAATAAAATTAATTACTGTGATAATAAGAATGTGGTGACTTGGACTATGAGATGGTCGTGCGTAGTCACGACGATGTTTTGATAAGGTCACGAGACGAGTTCTCGGTGAGTACTGGAGACCAAGTGTTGGTCATGGTTGTGATCGCCGAAAAGATCACCATTCGGTTGCGAGGCAACCCGTTGCTAAGAGAGTTCGATGGACTCGGTGTACAAGTTTGGTTGCATTGCATGAGTAATATGTTGCACCATGGTAGAATAAGAAATGTTTGCATAAAGTTATCATGTTATGCCTGCATTGAATACATGTTCAGTAGTTTATTTTCAGTATCGTCTCATGATGCCATGCCATGCTTTGATTTATTTTTATGCCCTGATTGAGATGATATGCTATGTTTTGTTTTGTTATAGGCATGTTTTGGTATGCCATGTTAGTAGATGCCAAGATGTTGTAAATACTCAGTTGATCTCTATCTTGCCATGTTTAGTAATTGGTATAAGATAGGTTGTTGCATGCGCTTGGTTCTTGCCTTGTCTTCTGCCTGTTTGGTTGCTATGTATTTGGTTGTCTTGCAAGTACATTCAATGTACTGACCTGGCATGTCATGCCAGTTTTGTAGGTCGCACTCGAATGGTTCGCTTGCTCCGTCGTGCTAGGCCATAATCTTGCGAGTCCTGTGAGTTGTGGAGCCCAGCCAGAGTTGTTATGCCGCCAAACCAAGACTTCCGCCGCCACGTAAATAGCCTTAGTGCTATGCCAGATAATAGTATTCATCAATGATGTAATTATATACACTTTTATTTGATGAATTTTATTGTACCTGGAATGCTGTATCTTGGACCTGTCGTGCGTCAGGTGTTATCCTGGGCTAACGTGCGAAGGCCCCCTACTCCATCCGGATCGGGGTGCCACAGGACATGGTATCAGAGCAGCCAGGCTGGCACAGATTATACTAGCATTAGATCACCGCTACCATCAACCCTTAATAACCCTAAGGGATTTGACCCGTCCCTGGCATCCGGCATGGCCAGTGTTAATCAACAGGTGGCGTAGTCGGGACCGACACGTCCTTACCCCGCTATCCCCGCCTAGTTATCCGTGGAACGAATAGCGCCCTTATCTTTTTCTGTCGGGCGCACAGCTTACCCTTCAGGGTAAGGGGCCGCACCATGCGGGCATGCCCCGCATAGCTGCCTATAAAATCCCCTTTCCGCTCGTCGTACTGCTCACTCCTCAGTCTGCCATGTCCCTGCAAAGAAGCCTAGCTAGTAACACTCCAGCCATGACTAGATCCCTAAAAGCTCCCAAGTTTTACACCCGTACCTTTTACCGTCAACTACCCTGGCTTTCCACCTCTCCTTATTGAGATGCTCAGCAAATCCTTTGGCTATAACGCTAGCCCCGAATACCTGGTGTTTCAATCAGCACCCGTCCCTCACCTTCATCGCTATGATGCTAGAGTGCACATCTGCCCAGGTCCCGCAGTAGATGGTAAACCTTGGTTGTTTAGGGCAGAGCCATGCCCACTACTGATTTGGCTATTCAGGCCGCTATTGTGGAGGCCATCCTTCACCTCTGAACCAAGTTCCCGCAAGTGGCAGAAAAGCGGGAGTTCTGCTTTTTCCCCATTGTGGCAAAAGCAGGAATGCAACCTTCTCCTGCTATCCAAGGAGATGATCCTACCATCGCTCGCCTGGTGCAGTATATCACTGCCTAGGGGATGTTGATCTCCAAGATACTTGCCGAATTTAGAACCCTGGACAATGATGCGGTACGAGTTGTCAAGGAAGCTTACCATGAAGCTCGTAGATTCGCATCTCAAGTTATCCACCCCATGCCATCAGAACCAGTGTTACCCTCTCGGCCTGTGATGTGGCCTAGACCAACCCCCATCACCTTCGACCAGGCTCTTTACCGGATCCACCAGCAGCATCTACTGGGATCAACTTCAGCCACACCCCTAGTAGCCGAGTCTCCAACCATAGTGCTGTCGGACGATGAAGACGGAGATTGGCTCAGTCTTCGCCCTCCCGGAGAGCCCCGGCAAGACCAGTCTTCTGCATGACCTTAGTCACGCAGTCAGGTGTTTCTGCAAGTAGGTCAGTCAATCTGTTCATCCTCGATAGGAGGATAAACTTTTGTATCCCGGAGGGAGTAGTCTCGTGTAGCGCGTAGCGCATTCGTGCTTTGTTGGATGCTTGCACTGGTGTAACCCGTATGATATGTATGTGTTTTTGTGCTTTTGGCTTTTATGTTGTTTTTGCTTGTCACTCTGTCAAGCAAAAATGTTTGACAGGGTTGGCGATATGTTGCTAACCAGATTTTAATTAGTAGATCACATACACTAAAATCACATTGACTCGTCTCGAGTCTAAAATAAAATGCGCGCTGGTGTGGGTATATGTGTACCATGATTACATATACCCACTAGCATTAAAACACTTTAGTATAATTTGTCTGGTGTGTTCTTCATTGCATGTTTATTGCATCTGTTTGCTAGTTTGGATTATACTGCATGTCACACGCACACCCGGTTCACCCACGGGTACTCTCGGGCAGCACTCGTGGGAATGCAAAGTCGCATATCCCTCTCTATCGGTACACACCTCGTGTGCCCGGCTTTCCAAACTCAGAACCTCGCAGAGGCCTTTCCATATGGTAAACTCTCGTCCCAAATTCTTGCTTTCGGTTTCATTTTCGGAGAAATGCTGCCAACTTTATTTCTCTCAAACTAGTACATCGACCGCAATACATATTTCCACTCTGATTCTACCTCTACACCTACTTTTTCGTGGAATCATCCGCGAATTTTTTCCCTCACCACAGTATGCATCCTGAGCTGGCGCAGCCACCTCACATGCATCTGGACCCAGTCACCCTCACCTCTGCCCTGCGTAACGCAGGCAAGTCGGCACCTCGCTCCACCGCAGCACGCACTTACTCCACCGGCGCAAAGCGACGGAGGACCAAGCGTGGCGGAGGACCACCCAGTGCACCATCTTCTCCCGCACCTCGATCCATCGCCCCGAGCCGCGCGTTGCCTCGAGCCCGCTCGTTCCTAATGAGTATCATCAAGAGGAACGACGAGCCGATCAACGTGCCCAGCAGAGCAGCGAGGAACCACCGCAGCGCCACCAGGAACACCGCCTCACCGAAGGAGCTTGGCTTGATCTCGTCCAAACCGAAGAGATAGTAGAGCGGCATGGTGTTGGTATGTTGGAGGAGAGCCGCGCTGCCGTTTTTATAGCCCAACCCCGGTGTACGGTGAGCGATGTCTAGGGAAATCACTCATCGCTCGTTCACCGGCGTCCAGGAGGCGAATCCGCGAGCAGTGCAGACACGGTGCTGGCCCGCGACGTGAGTGCTCGCTGCATCGTCGTCGTGCATGCCGCGCACTACGGCACTAGGGTCCTCATCGCCCTAGGAGATAGATGCGTGCTGCACCAAGCCGCACGCGGAGCAGTGACGAAGATGAAGCAGCCAGCCGGAGGTAGAAGAAGGAGGCTGCCAGTGGGCCCTGGACCCACATGTTAGTGGGTGAAACCACTGTTCATTGGGGTGTATCTAGCAGTTTTCAAGAGTCTGATCTCGAGTGCCCCTAGCCGTGGAGGTAACCCTGTTTTGCCCATGACTCTCTCTGGGTGTACCAATTATCGGTACCCCAACTCGTCTATATTTGACCAAAGGGTTAAATTTAACCCAGAGGTTTTTCCCCGGAGTGGCTATCTTTTATTTATTGCAGTAACCCTAGGAATCTTGAGGACGAGATTCTTTAAGGAGGGAAGGTTGGTAACAACCTCAAAATTGGGTTATCAAGTTTGTGCTGTTATTTCTTTCTGGCAACCTGTTTTCAAATTATTCTCATGAGCTTGCTGGATGGCTCTGAGATTTCTGGTCATTTTCAACCCTTCAAAACCTTGATCATGTCTTTTTCAGTGGGCAAGACCTCATCTACAACACCTCAAATTCTCTCAAACCCTAATTCCAAACTTTTGGAATGTATAGGTGGCCTTTTGTGATTACAAAGGAGCCATCATTTTTCTTGACCTGTTGATCATTTCATCTATTCCTAGAGACCATCTTATCCTCCTAATCCTTGGATATGCAAAAATATTGCCAAGTTCCATGCCATATTTTTGAATCATGATTTATTTATTTTCTTGTCTGTCTGAGGAATAAAATCCAAAGGCATAGCTAGACATCTCTTAAATTCATGAGAATTGGTGGAGTTGATACTTATGCCTAATACAAGCTCTGGCAAAAATATTGGCCACATTAAAATAAGGAAAATTGACATTTCCAATTTTTAGCTAATATTGCATTTTAGCCATTTTCCAAAGGAACTACTATTTTCATAGCAAAGAAAATTCTCACATAAATTGTGGAGCTTCTCTTTGCTATATAATCCTTAGTTCCATCATTAACTCATGTTCCACAGTTCAAAATTTTGGCACATGATCCAATGCAATTTTCTGCCTTCTCTGAAACTTTGCAAAGGAAATGCCTTATTCTTATTTCCAAATGAGCTGTAATTTGGCAGGGTGATTAACATTGATAAATCCACATGAATACCAAATATGAGCTCAATCCTTTCATCCTAGCTCCTTGTGCTATTTTTCAAAGTTTCTGAAGAGAATACAAGTTTGTGAAGGAAGTACCTTCATAAATTTTTCAAATGGGATGAAACTCTTCCATCCTCTCAAGTATTCCAAATCATCAGCCTCTACCTAAATTTAGCTCATCTTATTGAGCTATGTGAGCACAGAAGCAATTCGTGCTTTCTATCCAATTTTTCAGTTTGTGAAGCAAGTGCATTTTATCTTGCTCCATTATAGCTGAAAATATTCCCAAGCATTCTCCTATCCATATAACTCACCTTTCCATGATTTTGGCTCATTTCATGTAGCCAATATTTTCCTAGATATTCCTAAGTTTTTGGTCAAAAGTGTGTTTGTGAAACAAGTACCAATTTGGTGAGTCCATTTCGTACGAAACTGTTACAGCATCATTGTATGCCCAAATCATCAAGCTTTGACAAATATTAGCTCAATCCATCACTCCTAGTGAGTGCTTCTTCCTCATTTAGTTTCTGGACAGATTTTGGCAGTTGTAAAGCAACTATGCTAAATATTTGTCCTAATGACCTCAAAACTCCCAGGATCATAGTTCTTGTTACCCTAAGCATCCTAGACAGCATTGTTACCTTTCTACTTCTCTGGTTTTATCTCTAGGATGCTGTCAAGTTTGCAACAGCAAACTTGTGAAGCTTATTGTACTCATCTTAGTTTGACCCTGCCCCTCTTTTCACCATAGTAACTTTCTATCTTCGAAGGACTACGCGATAGACATGGATTTACAGTAGTGAAAACCCCCAGAGCGCGCCTTGTCCGTGGTGACCACGAGGAGAGCCAGCCAAAACGGTGGTCTAGCCACTGTTGCCGTCGGCAGCACTGCTCCGACCAGCTCTGGCCTCGCCAGTGTTGCCCAATAGTGCCCTCTCGTCGTCCTCTTCCCCCTGGACCTCTGCTTCTCTTCGTTTTCTTCTCCGGCGAGCCGTGCCACTGGATGGACAGTGTGCCACTGTGTCGTCGTCGCTTTCTTTTCTTCTGTCTTTTTCTTCTGCTCGTCTTAGAGCTTTGCTCGACTCCGTGAGCCTCTGGCGCACACCTGCTCCCTCCTTGCCGCCTTCCCGCCGCTTACCGAGCACGTTGGCCGCGTCTGCCGACACTGCACCATCGCCGGTGCGCGGACACATCGCCCGCCGAGTGCCACCTCCTACCCTTTCCCCCTCGAGCTCGCCCAACTATTTAAAGAGCCCGCGAGATCCCCCTCGAGCACCACAGCTGCCTGCCCAACCCCTCCCTCGAGCTCCAGAGCCCATCCCCACCTCTCTGTGTCACCATGGCCGCCGCCTCTGTTTTTCTGTGAGCCCGGCGATGCCGCGCTCCCCTCGCCCCTCCTCCACCACCACCTCATTCCCCATGCTCTGGCGAGCCTTCCCATAGCCTCGGCCTCTTCCCTTCCCCACCGTAGCACGGTGTCCACCGGCGGCCGAATCCCCTCTTCGCCGTGGGCCGTGCAGCTCCCACCCTGATGCTCGTCGGCGGCAGCGGCTACCACCCCGAGATGCTCCTCTCCTCCCTGAGCATCTGGGTAGGTCGCTCGCCGCGAGCGGTGGCCGGAATCACCGGTGATTGCCGTCGGGGCAATCCAATCCCTCTGCCTCGCCCGATCCCGAGTGGGAGGAAGAAGAAGACAGGCCAGGCGGGCCCCTTCCCGCGCGACCCCACCTATCGGCTACCAAAGGGCCTGGCCCAGGGCCACGTCGGATAAATGGCGACGCCCCCGCCATGAATACGCTTTCCCCTCGCGAAAGCGTATTCTTCCTCTTCTTCGGCTGGAAATGCGTTTTCCTCTCTGGAAAGCGTATTCTCATAGAAGACGCGTTTTGTTTAAACTGCCAGGGACCTGTTTGTAGAAGATATTTTTACGTACTAGCCCCTGAGCTTTAAACGTTCGTATCTTTTTATCCGTAACTCCGAATGAGGTGAATCCAAAGCCCACTTCTTCGTTTCATCGATCCCGTTCTGTTAGCATCATTTTCATTATGTTTCAACATTATTCAAATGACCATTTTGCCCTTGCCGTTAACAAACCTCTTTCGAGAGAGAAGAGTTTCCGGCAACTCTTTCCGCGATTGTTTCCCCCGCTTCTTCCCGGAGTATTTATCGGCCCCAGGCAAGCCAACCTCTTATCATAAGCCCCAAACTCGCATGTTGACTTTGCTTGTGCCTTGTGTGTGTAAATGTAATTGTTTTCTTACTGTTTCCAGCTGTAGTCATTTCTTTATGGCTTCCATGCATGCTTGTGTTTCATGACATCTTTTGCCATGTTAGTTGGAATGTCATTATTAATAATGCCGTGTCACCACTTTATTTGATCTTTCCTGACATCGTTATAAAAATGCTATGAGTATTTTAATGCACCTTTAATGTGCTTGTACTTGGTATTATTATGATTATTTATGCTATCGTTGTGCACATGAGAAGTTCGATATTTTGTACCTGCTTTTGTATGCTGCATGCTCATTGTTGCATTCTTGTTTAATATGCTCATGATGATGGAGAAGTAATAAAATGACTTAATTGAAGGAAATATGCCCTAGAGGCAATTATAAAGATGTTACATGTATATCCTTATATCATGATAAATGTCTTTTATTCATGCTATAATTGTAATAGTACAAGTGTGAATACATAGACAAAACAATATGTCCCAAGTATGCCTCTACTAGACTAGCTCATTGATCAAAGATGGTTATGTTTCCTAGCCATAGACATGAGTTGTCATTTGATCAACGGGATCACATCATTAGGGGAATGATGTGATGGACAAGACCCATCTGTTAGCTTAGCACTATGATCGTTTAGTTTGACTGCTATTGCTTTCTTCATGACTTATACATGTTCCTATGACTATGAGATTATGCAACTCCCGAATACCGGAGGAACACCTTGTGTGCTATCAAACGTCACAACGTAACTGGGTGATCATAAAGATGCTCTACAGGTGTCTCCAAAGGTGTTCGTGGTGTTGGCATAGATCAAGAATAGGATTTGTCACTCTGAGTGTCGGAGAGGTATCACTGGGCCCTCTCGGTAATACACATGATAATAAGCCTTGCAAGCAAATGACTAATGTGTTAGTCACGGGATGATGTATTACGGAACGAGTAAAGAGACTTGCCGGTAACGAGATTGAACTAGGTATTGAGATACCGACGATCGAATCTCGGGCAAATAACATACCGTTGACGAAGGGAACAAAGTATGTTGTTATGCGGTTTGACCGATAAAGATCTTCGTAGAATATGTAGGAGCCAATATGAGCATCCAGGTTCCGCTATTGGTTATTGACCGGAGATGAGTCTCGGTCATGTCTACATAGTTCTCGAACCCGTAGGGGCCGCACGCTTTAAGTTTGATGACGATCGGTATTATGAGTTTATTAGTTTTGATGTACCGAAGGTAGTTCGGAGTCCCGGATAAGATGACGTACATGACCAGGAGTCTCGGAATGTAGGAGATGTAAAGATTGATATATTGGACAACTATATTCGGACACCGGAAGCGTTCCGTAAAATTTTGGAATTAACCGGAGTGCCGGGGGGTTACCGGAACCCCTCGAGGAAGCTATGGGCCTTAATGGGCCATAGGAGAAAGATAGAAGGAAGGCCAGGGCTGGGCCGTACGCCCCCTGCCCCTTGGTCCGAATTGGACAAGGAAGGAGGGGGGTGCCCCTTTCCTTCTCCCTTTCCCTCTCCTTCCTCCCCCCTTCTCCCTCTTGGTGTTTCCTACTAGGAATAGGATTGCAATACTATTCCTACTAGGAATAGGATTGCAATCCTATTCCTAGTAGGATTGCTCCTCCTAGGCGCGCCATAGGGGCTGGCCGGCCTCCCCCCTTGCTCCTTTATATATGGGGGCAGGGGGGCACCTCTAGACACACAACTTGATCTCTCCAGCCGTGTGCGGTGCCCCCCTCCACAAAAACACACCTCGGTCATACCGTTGCAGTGCTTAGGCGAAGCCCTGCGCCGGTAACTTCATCATATCCATCACGAGGCCGTCGTGCTGACAAAACTCTCCCGTGAAGCTCAACTAGATCAAGAGCTCGTGGGACGTCATCAAGCTGAACGTGTGCTGAACGCGGAGGTGCCATACGTTCGGTGCTTGATCGGTTGAATCGTGAAGAAGTTCGACTACATCAACCGCGTCACTTGACGCTTCCTCTTTCGGTCTACGGGTGTACGTAGAAACACTCTCCCCTCTCGTTGCTATGCATCTGGTAGATAGATCTTGCGTGATCGTAGGAAAATTTTAAAATACTACGTTCCCCAAAAGTGGCATCATGAGCCAGGTCTATGCGATGATATGCACGAGTAGAACACACGTGAGTTGTGGATAATACTAGTCATACTGCTTACCAGCATGTCATACTTTGGTTCGGCGGTATTGTGAGATGAAGCGGCCCGGACCGACATTAGGCATACGCTTACGCGAGACTGGTTTCACCGTTATGAGCACTCCTTGCTTAAAGGTGACTGGCGGGTGTCTCTCTCTCTCACTGTAGCTGAATCAAGTGTGGCTACGCCCGGTCCTTGTGAAGGCTAAAACATCACATACTTGACGAAAAATCGTTGTGGTTTTTGTATGCGTAGGTAAGAAAGGTTCTTGCTAAGCCCGTAGTAGCCACGTAAAACTTGCAATAACAAAGTAGAGGACGTCTAACTTGTTTCTGCAGGGCATGTTGTGATGTGATATGGTCAAAGTCATGATGAGTTATACGTTATTGTATGAGATGATCATGTTTTGTAAAGTTATCGGCAACTGGCAGGAGCCATATGGTTGTCGCTTTATTGTATGAAATACAGTCGCCATGTAATTGCTTTACTTTATCACTAAACGGTACCAATAGTCGTCGAAGCAATAGTTGGTGAGACGACAACGATGCTACGATGGAGATCAAGGTGTCGCGCCAGTGACGAAGGTGATCATGACGGTGCTTTGGAGATAGAGATCAAAAGCACAAGATGATGATGGCCATATCATGTCACATATTTTGATTGCATATGATGTTTATCTTTTTATGCTTCTTATTTTGCTTAGTACGATGGTAGCATTATAAGATGACCCCTTACAAAATTTCAAGGTATAAGTGTTCTCCCTGAGTATGCACCGTTGCGAAAGTTCGTCGTGCCGGGACACCACGTGATGATTGGGTGTGATAAGCTCTACGTTCAAATACAACGAGTGTAAGCCAGTTTTGCACATGCAGAATACTCGGGTTAAACTTGACGAGCCTAGCATATGCAGATATGGCCTCGGAACACTGGAGACCGAAATGTCGAGCGTGAATGTCGGTGGGAACGACACCTATGGGATCACGAGAATCCCTACTACGGTTAGCGGGGCTCGGGGTTGAGAGAAGAGCGGATCAAACAGATAGCACACGGTTCGTTTATCCAGGTTCGGGTCACGAGGATGCGTAAAACCCTACTCCTGCTTTGGTGGATTGTATATCTGTGTTCTTCAGCTAGCTATGGGGCGTGAGAAGCTCCAAAAAGCCGAATCATCCTCTTGGTCGCCTCGGGCCTCCTTTTATAGGAAAAGGGGTTGCTACAGTGGCACGCAGGAGGTGGAAAGGGTACAATCATGCGAGTTTATCCCTCGCATTACATGACAAGGCGCATTTAATGCGTCTTTCTTAGGTGTCCTTGCTTTATCGGGGACGGGGGAGAGATCTATCTTGTCTGTCGCCGCTCCTTCTTGTATCGACACGCACCCTGGCCAACGATGCCTGAGATGCCATGTAGGTAGGCAGGCAGCTGAGGTGGCACAATGGTGGGTCTTCACGAAGATCTGCATGCCGCCACGCAGGTGCCTGCCCAACTGGTTGGGTTGGCAGCTGCATAAGGCGGTGGAAGTTTAGTCGGCGTGGGCCTGATGGTGGCCCTGCGGATGTCCTTGGCAAGGGCCTTGCCGGGGCCTCGGCAAGGGTCTTGCCGCGGCGCCTGCTGCCATCCCCGGCAAGGCACCTGCCGGAGGTCTTGTGATCTTCCTTGGCTAGGATCCCGCCAAGGGTCGTCGCCTTCTTAGTGCGTATCTGATCTTGAATGTCTTCACAAAGATCTGCATGCCACTACGGGGATGTCTCCCGAATCCTTGCCCTATGGGGGCAGCGGACTCAAGGGTGATTTGCTTCGTAGGCGTGGGGCGAGTTGCCGCGGCAAGGGTCTTGCCGGGGCTACTGAAACTGGCTCCCGGCAGGGATCTTGCCGGGGGAACCCGCTTCGTCCCTTTGCTCTTTGTGGTCTTGTCCTTGGTGTCATTCTAGTTCTCTTGAGCTTCGGTCTTACCCTGGCTCACCTCCCTTGCCTTGCTTGGTGCGGCGGTGCCCGTGGCTCAAACTGCCCGTGCACAGTCATAGGGGTACAAAAAAGTGTACCCCCCTTTTTGTACACTGACAGGAGCCCCCGGGCATGGGCCACACATAAGCATGACGCGTTGTTGGGCTAGGCCCAGAACGGTGCGCGGGCAGGCGGGATGGTTTTTACCGTGGTACGACTTTTCGCGCTGTGCTTTGCATGATTCGCGCGTGTGGCGCGGTGCGAAGGGGTGTGCGTGACGTGGGTGGCATGTGTGGGGCGGTTCCCACATGTATGCGTCACATCGTAGTAAAGAGGCGGCTTCGCGCCTTCCCCGTGAAAGGAGGGAGGCGTGGGGGCGCGGCTCATTTACTAAATGGAGTCGAGGTGCGGTCTTCAAGGCGTCCACTCCCCACGATCACGGGGTGGGGAGAGGTCGCCTCACTTGTCACCTCGGTTCTGTGCATTGTCCACGTGTCTCCCATGCGCTTGGGGTGGCGAATGGTGGAGGCGGGGAACCGGGCCGTTGCTGGTTGGGACAGCGGGTCGGTCCTGGTTCCCTGTGCTTCTAGTGTCTTGATTGGCCGAGCAGGGCGGCTGAGCCCCATCCCCGTTCCTTTATAAGGAGCGGGGAGGGGGATGGCACCCCGTATTCTTCCATCCTCTTCCTTCTTCTGCTTCCGCTTCTTCCTTCCCCTTGCAATGGAGAAAGGGAATGCCGGTTCTTCGACGGTGGCGGCAAGGGTTGCTGCTCGACAATGCGTCCGTCCTCCTGCTGCACCTGTGGTGGTAGAGCCAGCCGCGAGGGTAAGGGGGAGAGGGCGAGGCCGTGGGCGAGGTCGGGGTAGAGGTTGCAGCGCTCAGGGAAGAGGAAGACGGGGCGGCGCTCCGCCCTCGCCCCCGCCAGCGGCTCCTCCTCCGATGGAGGGCCCCGTTGGGGACAATCCCCATGAATTCTTCGTCAGGTTGCACCGGCCGCCGCGCCGTCGCCTTCGCCTCCCGACTCCATTCGCGTGGGAGATGGAGCTAGATCCGCCGCAGTCATTGTGGCTGCGTATGAGGGGCTGCGGGATTAGCGGTACGCGGGTCCGCGTTGACTTCCCTGCTCCTCACGTGATGTATCTTCGTCAGGGGTGGAAGACGATTGCTCGTATCCACAGCTTGGCGGATGGGCTCACTCTCCATTTTAAGTTGATGGAGGGTGGCCTTCTTTTCATCAAGGTCTTCGGGCACTTCGGGACTCGTGCAAGGTGCTGCATGGAGAGCTCTTCTGTTGCTGAAGATTCCTCCTCGAGCGAGATTAACGAGGAGGACAGCGACAGCGACGATGAGGGTGGTAGGCGGCAGGATGACGGGTCCGACTTGGTGTCGGGCGCCGTTCCATGCGGCACCGGTGACCCCATCATCCGTGTCCCCAGCTCCTTGAACTTCTTGGGGCCGTCTTCTTGGGCGGCTGGCATTGGGGGGCTGCGGTAGAGGAAGAGGACGGGCGGCAAGGCCGTCAAGTCGGAGTATGCGGGCACCGACGCCTTCGACGCGTACTGACGTCCTGCTGCCTCGTCTTCGAGCTCTCGGTGTCTTCTGCCACCTGTAGCTCGCCTAGGCGCTCCTTTTGCCCTTCTCGCCTCCTTGACCTGCCTCATGAGGAGAGGGACATGAAAGGGATTACGGGCATCTTATCTCTTTTTTAGTTTGTAATCCTTCGGGCGTCTGTTAAATTTAAAACTTGTAATCCCCTTGTTAATGTTTTTCATTCCCTATGGACTGTACCTGGGCGAGATGTTTTTTTAATGAAAAAGGGATGTTTGCCGGGTCATTTGTTCGTAGGTATAACCCACAACAGGGAATAAATCCCTGATATCTCTAAGATAAACATTTTCTTGCCCGGCAACAGACCTCGCCATCCCCCACTTCGTTCGACCTATCTCATGCCTTTGGCGGAGGCAGGGATGAAGTGGGTTTAGGCTCCTTGTTTTACCCTTTCGCTGCCGCGACTACGACCAAACTCGGTCCCAGGTACGAGCCCTAGGGCCTAGAGTTAGGGGAGCACGGTAGCCTAAGGATAAAACGAGGTTTTACATACCCCAGTTCGTAAGGGAATGCATGATAAGGGATGGAAAACTTATCTGAATTTGCAGCTCCCGGCAACTTCATTTTGCTGCAGGTGAATCTTTGCTCTCGTAGCCCCCGGCAATACTGGCTCGCCGGGGTCTAGATGCTGGTCCGTTCCTTTTTTTCTCCCCAAGTGGTTTCGGCAAGGATATCTGTGTGTCCTATGAACCAAAGAAGATAAAAGAAAGACAAAGAGATGCAAACTCGACCTCTAAGCTAGGGGTTAGCCGCCGCTAAGCACTATCAACCCTAACCAAGGACGAGACTCGACCTAAAATGCATGCTATAACTTAGGGCGCCAGCGCTTCATTTATTTATGCTCAGGGTCTACGCCTGGCTTTGTACAAAGGGTTACATGCCTTGTCGGCAAGGATTGCACAAAAGGTGGCTTGTCGGGGGGCTCGGCAAGCCGCGCCTCACGGGTAAAACTTGCGAAGATGCTCAATGTTCCAGGAGTTGCTCACCGGAACGGCATTTTCGGTCTCCAGGCGGACTACGCCAGGCCTGGTGACTCGTATTACCCGATAAGGGCCTTCCCACTTTGGCATCAACTTGTTGGTATTCGTGGCCGATTGAACGCGCCGAAGAACAAGGTCGCCTTCCTCAAAGCTTCGGGCACGGACCTTGTGGCTATGGTAGCGGCGCAAGGCTTGCTGGTAGCATGCTGCTCTCACAGCCGCCCGAAGACGATCTTCCTCAAGGAGCGTTGCGTCATCTTGCCGCAGTTTCTCTTGCTCAAGCTCATCATAAGCGAGCATTCGAGGTGACCCGTATATGAGTTCAGTGGGGAGAACTGCTTCTGCCCCGTATACTAGGGCAAAGGGTGTCTGGCCGGTGGCTCGATTTGGCGTCGTTCTGATCGACCAAAGAACCGTCGGCAACTCATCAATCCAGCGCCTTCCACTCTTGCACAGCCTGTCAAAGGTCTTTGTTCTTAAGCCTCGCAGTACTTCAGCGTTTGCTCTCGGCTTGACCATTGCTTCGTGGGTGAGCAACGGAAGCGAAACAGACTTTGCTGCCGAGGTCTTGAGTATATTGCATGAAGGTGCGGCTTGTGAACTGTGTGCCGTTGTCGGTGATGACCCTGTTGGGTACACCAAAACGGCACACTAGTCCCTTGAAGAATTTGATGGCTGACTGGTCTGTGACCTTCCTCACTGCCTCCACCTCTGGCCACTTTGTGAACTTGTCGATTGCGACGTACAAGTATTCAAAGCCCACGATAGCACGGGGGTAAGGGCCCAGTATGTCGAGCCCCCAGACCGAGAAGGGCCAGGAGACAAGAATGGTTTGAAGGGCTTGAGCTGGTTGATGAAGTTTCTTTGAATGGAACTGACACGCTTCACACCTGGTGACCAGTGTCGTCGCATCCTGGAGGGCAGTGGGCCAGAAGAAGCCTTCCGAAATGCCTTGCCGGCAAGGGCTCTTGACCCTATGTGGGATCCACATATGCCTCCATGTATCTCTGCCAACAGCCCCAGTCCTTCCTCTCAAGGGATACACTTCAATTTCATGACGTTCGGTCTCTTTCTGTACAGGACGTCATCGACGAACTGGTACATAGCAGATCGACGAGCTACTTTTTCTGCTTCTTCCTGCTCCTCAGGAAGTTCCCCAGTTTGGAGGAATCGGACGGTATGCTGTGCCCACGCTGGAGCCTGGGGCTCGACGGCGAGGACTAAAGGCATTTCCTCCGCTATAGGAGCGATTGTCTTGACGGCAAGAGCTTGACGTTCCGCCGGAGCTAGCCGTCCCGTGGCGGGCTCAGTGTCCCCGGCAACATCCTTGCCGGCGGCTCCGGGGAGCTCTGATTTCCTCCTCTTGTTTTGCTCTGTTGATGGATCAACAGATGGCTGAGAAAGCTAAAGCACAAAGGTACCTGGTTCCACAAGTAACTTGAGGGCAGCGCGCTTTGACAGGTAATCGATGATGTCGTTCTCTGCTCGGGAAACGTGCTCCGCTTGTATACCATCAAAACGCTCTTCCAGCTTTCTCACTTCATCGACGTAGGCCTTCATCAACGGGCTCTGGTAATCTTTGTTGACTTGTTTGACGACAAGCTGCGAATCGCCCCTGACAATGAGATTCTTGATTCCGAGGTCTGTCGCGATCCTAAGACCAGCAAGCAGCCCCTCATATTCGGCAGTATTGTTCGTTGATACCTCCCTGGGGAAGTGCATCTGGACCACGTACTTGAGGTGCTCTCCGGTGGGTGCGACAAGCAGTACGCCAGCCCCGGCGCCCTGTAAGGAGAAAGCTCCATCAAAGTACATGATCCAGTCGCAACTCGCCTCTTTGCGGGGAGAGCAGTTTCCTGGGCTTCTTCATCAGGCGTCGCGGTCCATTCTGCAACGAACTCAGCCATGACTCGGCTTTGAATCGTCGAGGTACTTTCAAACTTGAGGCCAAAGCTGGACAGCTCCAGTGCCCACTCTACAATTCTTCCCGTTGCATCTGGATTGTGCAATATCCATTGCAGAGGGAGGCAAGTGGCGACAGTGATCTCGTGTGCCTGGAAGTAGTGACGCAGCTTCCTCGAGGCCATAAGAAGGCCGAAGAGCAATTTCTGCACAATGGAGTACCTTGATCTAGCCCCCTGCAAGAGGGAGCTAACAAAGTAGACCTGGTGCTGCATCATTTCTTCCTTGGCGGCACTCCAACCAGCAGTGTCGTCTCTGCACCAACGGCATCAGGCTCTGTCGCTGCCATCACCTCGTCATCAATTTCTCTCCGTGCCACTAGTGTGGCGCTGACCACCTGGTTCGTTGCCGCCAGGTATAGCAGCAACGGTTCTTGTGGACTAGGAGCAACTAGTACTGGCGTGGAGGAAAGATACCTCTTCAAATCTTGTAATGCTGCTTCGGCTTCTGGCGTCCACTCCATTGGGCCCGCCTTTTTCAAAATCTTAAAAAAGGGAAGGGCACGCTCGGCAGACTTGGAAATGAATCTGCTCATGGCGGCAACGCAGCCAGCAAGCCGACACACATCCTTGACCCGTTTGGGTGCTTCAATCTGTTCTATAGCTTTGATCTTGTCCGGATTGGCCTCTATCCCATGCTTGGACACAAAGAACCTGAGAAGCGTGCCGGACGGGACGCCGAAGATGCACTTCTCAGGGTTCAGCTTGAGATTGATCTTGCATAGGTTTGCAAATGTTTCTTGTAAATCCGGTATAAGGGTTGCCCTGTTCTTGGTTTTGACCAGTATATCATCCATATAAGCCTCCATATTTCTATGGAGCTGGGGTTCAAAACCAATCTGGACTGCCCTTGCAAACGCTGAGCCAGCACTCTTCAACTCGAAAGGCATTCGTACGAAACAATACGTACCACATGGGGTGATGAATGTTGTCTTCTCTTCGCCTTCTCTTGTCATGAAGATCTGATGGTAGCCGGAGTAGGCATCGAGGAATGACAACAGGTCACTCCCAGCCGTGGAGTCAACAATCTGGTCGATGCGCGGCAATGGGAAGGGGTCTTTGGGATAAGCCTTATAGATATCTGTGTAATCAATACACAGCCTCCACTTCCCATTTGCCTTGCGCACTACAACTGGATTGGCCAACCACGTTGGATGGAGCACTCCTCTTACCAAACCCGCTGCTTCCAGTTTCCGGATATCCTCTGTGATGAACTCTTGTCGTTCCAAAGCTTGCTTCCTAACCTTCTGCTTGACGGGCCGCGCATGAGGACAAATAGCAAGGTGGTGCTCAATCACCTCCCTGGGAACGCCGGGGATGTCGGATGCTTTCCATGCAAACACATCGACATTTGCCCGCAGGAAGGTGACGAGCGCGTCTTCCTATTTGTCGTCAAGGGTGGAGCTTATGGTGAAAGCCCCTCCTGTGCCGTCCTCCTTGACAGAAACCTTCTTGGTTCCCGGCGGTGTGGCCCTGGACTTCTTGTTTCTGTCGGTGGAGCTCTCTGGCACGTCCTCGACGGGAGCACTACACTCCGAAGAGGTGCGCTTGCCGGAGTGGGTGTCCGAGGTCTCACCGGTCTTCTTATTCTTCTTCCCCCCCGGGGCTCCAGTGGCAGGAGCAAGTGCCCTAGTGGCGGCAGCTGCTGCAACTGCTTGTTGGTATAGTTGGTCAGCACAAATCAGCGCATCTTTCTTATCGGAGGGGATGGTGATGATCGTCACAGGTCCTGGCATCTCCAGGGTGTTGTAGGCGTAGTGTGACGCCGCCATGAACTTGGCCAGCGCTGGGCGGCCAAGGATCCCATTGTAGGGCAAGGGGATCTTGGCGACATCGAACACGATCCTTTATGTCCTGTAGTTCAGGTCACTTCCAAAAGTCACGGGCAGCGTGACCTTCCCGTTTGGTTGACTTCTTCCCGGGTTGACCCCCTGAAACGTGCCTGTTTCCTCGAGGTCTCCGTCAGGAATCTGCAGCTTCTCGATCACGGTAGGTGAGATTAAGTTCAGACCGGCCCCACCATCGACTAGCATCTTTGTCACCTTGAGGTTGCGTATTGTTGGTGAAACCAACCATGGCAAGCACCCGACCGTAGTAGTGCGGTCGGGGTGATCCTCAGTGTCAAAAATGTTAGGCGTGCTGGACCACTTCAGCGGCTTTTGGGCACCAGACGACGGCTCCGCCGCTGTAATCTCACGTGCCCACTGTTTAAGCTGGCGGTGAGAAGTATGCAGTGAGGCGCCGCTATCGACGCACATGGCCTCCGTGGCTGTCTGAAACTCTTGGTCGCCGGACTCGTCGTCCTCTTCGTGATCGTCGTCTTCTGGCTTTCTGTCACGGCCCCGGGCGGGCCTCTCCTACTGTTTATCCTTGTCGCGACGGCCTGCTTGGCTGTCACGCTTCTTGCCGGACCCGTCAGCACCGTCCTGGCCCTTCTCCTTGTCCCGCCTCTCATATTCAGCCCTCTGCTTCTCAGCAAGGAGGTCAACCTGTCGGCAGTTCCAGAGATCATGGCCTTTGGTGCGATGGATCTTGCAGTATTGCTTGTCAGAGTTTCCTGGCTTCTCGGCAGCCGCCAAGGCCCGGCAGGCGACACACCCAGCAATTTCCTTGCCGGGGTCATCCGCCTTGGTTTTCTTGGCGGAGCCGGCGTCATCAAATCTCTCGACGGCAAGCACGGCTTTACCTTTGCACTTCCTGTTGCGGCGCCGGCCTTTCTTTGCCGGGGCGGCAGCATCCTCATCTGAAGAGTCGGTTTCCGCGCTGGCATCTTCGCCGGGGTATTTCCTTCCCTCTGTCAGGACCCCGATCCTAAGTCACACCGATCTAGCTGTAACACGTCATATCACTTTGCGGCCTCATGCACGGTAACCCCACGGGTGCCACCTTACCTGGCCCGGGACCGTTTGCGCATTTTGGCACACAAATATGACAGTGTCGCTAGCATCCATATGACAGAGAATCCGGGCCGACATGGCTAGTTATAAACCAAAAGTGGCACTAAATTACAGAGACAGGCATCCATGACCCAACAACGAACGTGTCGGTCATCAACGTATGAACCCAAGTCGTAGCAAGCTACATGGACTTAAAGGAACAACGCGTGACATTTCCCCTAAGGGACAGACACAGGAACGAAGAAGGACACATGCCGGCCAGCCTACGTGTTCCGAGCAGTAGCAAGCTACCAAGGCTCATTGGAATCACTAGGAGGCATTTCCCTGTAAGATAGGCTACCAAAGGAAAACAACTAGGTGTCGGATCCCACACATATCAAGCATTTCAATCATACACGCAATATGCTCAATATGTGCAAATACAACATTGCATCACAACAGAACTCTATGACTCAAAGTACTTTATTTAAAAAGGCTCCAAGAGCCATACATAACATATCCATACAGATAGGGTCACATGACCCATCACTCAAGTCATACAGTCATACAAGCACAAGCGGAAGCTACATGTCTGAGTACAGACAACTTAGAAAATAAAACAGGCTTGGTGTAGCCTGACTATCTACAAGGCCCTTCACAAGCTCCAGATCACCGTCTGGGTGTCAAGTTACTCCTCGACATCATCGTCTATGTAGAACCCATCAGCAGGGGCAGGGTTCTCCTCTGCAACAGTTATTAAGCAAACATGAGTACAAAGGTACTCAGCAAGTCTTACCACGGAACCTATCATACATGCAACATTATCAAAAGGGGGTAGTGGAGTTTATAGCAGAATGCCAGCTTTGACCTTGGCTAACCTATACTACAACTCTCAACGGATTGCAAGATGTTGTTACGAACACGAGTCGTCTACTCACCACATCAATACGATACCGAGGATCCTCTTCCGTCATCCTACGGAAGGGCCATCCACGGCACTCACGCTTATCTTGAGGCTTTTAGTAGTATCCATCAACTTGTCTATGAACTGTAAGAGTAACCAAGTAGTTCGTACCGCGAACAACGGCTATTCGAATAGTTTGATAACCCTGCAGGGGTGTACCTCTTCACACACGCTTCCACCACTTATCGCCATTTACTCGGCGTGTACTCGGCAACCTTCAAGCGAAAGCCCAGCGAGGGTGTCGGCCACGACCTGACTAACTACTCAAGTCTCTCGTCCAGGTTTATCGCCTATTTGGGTTCCATCCGTGGGGAGATCCGGCCGGGGTGTCGCTCACGGCCCCAAACGATGTGTACAGGGTTACCGAGTCACCAAACGGGCAACCGGTACACCATGCCACGTACCTGTCGCATCACAACCCACCCCGAGGGTCAGCGTTGTGCACGACCTCCAGTAAGCTATAAACACCAGAAACTAGTTGCAACTCCTGGACAGAGATCAAGGGTAATTAATAAGCCGAGAGGGTCCATTGGTTTCGGGCCCAATGCATGGTAGTAACTGGAACTTGAACCACACATACAGATCTCGGGTCCTATGTACGGTTCCAATGAAACAACCCACCACGTACTCCTACATGGCCTTTCATCGATACCTTTACCAAGCGTATTCCACACTTCCTTCTCTTTATCTAAAGATTGTTTCACTCTGATCCATCACCCAGATGAACCAGACCAGACACAACTCTAAGCATAGCAGGCAACATAAACAAATAGCATGGTGGATCACACATCACATGGCTCAATCAACTCCTACACATGCTAGTGGGTTTCAACTATTTACTGTGGCAATGACAGGTCATGCAAGGGAATAGGGTTCAACTACCGCAGCAAGTAGCAGTTCACGCGCTGTTGCCTTAATGCAGTAAAAGAGAGCAGGAGCGAGAAGATTGGGTTGTATCGGAATGATCAATGATTCCTTGCCTGACAAGGTAGTTGTCGGGTACTGCTCTTCAACTGGATACGCAGCAGTATCCTCGGGAGCAGGACCTAACACAGGGAATACCGGCGATACAATCATTAACAAACAAATGCAACAATATGATGCATGCTCATGACATGGCAAGATGCATGTGTGTTGGCTAATGCAACTAAAATCAGAAGGGTTTGAACCTATTTGAATCAAGGATTCAAATTGAAGTTCAAACTATTATTTAAATAAGTGCATAATCATGTTTTTGATGTATACAGCAAGTTAACTTGTTCAAACATGCATGAAACTAGTGCCATTGGAAAGATTGGATTTTTCTGATCATTTTTCATATATAAATCTTTTTCATCTGAGCTATGGTTGATTTTATATGAATTTTAGAAGTTTTGGGTATTTTCTGGAATTTCCTGAATTATTTTAAATCTAAAAATCCCAGAAAAACCTTTACTGCATCAGCATGACATCATGCTGACGTCAGCCAGTCAACAGGGCCAGTCCAAGTCAAACCTGACTGGTGGGTCCCTAATGTCAGTGTCTCAGGAGCTAATTCCGGTCATAACCAGGGTTGACTGGGTTTGACTAACAGCGGGGGCCCACTGTCAGTGACTGTGGTGATTAATCTAATTACTGTTAGCTTCTAATCAACAGGCCACCATTTCGCACGGCAGTGACTCGTCGGAATCCCTATTCCGGCATCCATTTGCCGCGCGGATGGGCTCGGTGTGCTCCTGGTGATGCACCGCATCCAACGGTGCCACTGGTTGGACGAGAGGTCGCCGGAGTCGACGGCGACGAGCTCGTCTGCGGCGGTACTCGCACGGAGTTGGTCGGGATGGGGTTGTAGTGCACGGTAGGAGGAGCTAAAGCTTGCTTTAGCTTGCTGGTGACCTACTGAAGCTAACGGCGTGCTCAGCCACGAGGTACGGTGCCTTTGGCCACAGCGGTGAGTTGGCCGGCGGCGGTGATCGTCGGTCAGCAAAGGGGGCGGCGGCTACAAGGCCTAAACGAGCCCGTGGAGAGGGGGGTTCGAAGCGTGAGCTCACAGCGGTCGCAGAGGGCGTTGAAGTGAGCTCGGGGACGGTCGGACGACGGCGTACGGGCGGCGGTGATCTCCGGTGCCGGAGGTTGAAGACGACGGCGAGGAGGACGTTGCGGAGCTCCTGGCATCGTGTGCGTCGGTGGGGAGCTTCGGGGCGATGCGGCGGAGCTAGTGGTGCTTCGGGGAGGCGAGGGGGTGGCGTAGAGCGCGGTGTCAGCGGTCGTCGGCGACGAGCTCGCTCGGGGGAGCTCGGCGGAGGGAAGAGAGGAGGGGAGAGACACGGGGAAGAGGGGGAAACGGTCGAGGGGGCTTCGTGGCGACGTTCTAGTCCGTCCAGAGGGCCGAGGGGCCAGCCAGGCAGGCAGGAGGTGGCCGGCGCATTGGCGGCGCTCGCCACCGAGCTGCTTCGTGCGCTGGCGCGACGAAGAAGACGGGGATGCCCCTGGTGGGCTGGGCCGGCTCGGCCAGCAGGTAAGTGGGCTCAGGTAAGTGTTCTTCCTATTTTTCTTTTCCTATTTTCTTTCTGTTTTATTTCTTTTGCAGCTTTGTTCAATTAATAAAAATGCCTAAACATTTTTATAACTCATGACACTTGTCATATCTACTGTATATAATATGAACAGTAGGGAACATTATAGTTCATGATTATTTGAGCATTTAAAATATTTTATAGCATTTAAATGCCCAAATTCAAATACCATATGAGTTAATCCAAAGCCCTAGATTGTCCTAGAAAATTGTGCACCAATTTTGGCAGAGGTTTAAGACCAGAAATGATGAACATTTTGAAGGGCATTTTGGGTACATTGGAAAATATTTTAGCAAACCCTAGTTGTTAGGGGAGGGGTGCTGGGGTTTCTGTTAATCCCATTTCAAGTTTCTTTGAAAGTAAACATGATGCACACTCTAGTTAGGTCCTAATGCAAGTGCTAGCTAGGGATGTGACAACTCACCCCCACTTAAAAGAATCGCGTCCCGAGATTCGGGTTCCTCCGGAAAGAGGGTGGGGTACTCAAATCGAAGACGATCCTCCCTTTCCCAAGTAGCTTCACTCTCAGAATGATGCGACCATTGAACCTTGAGAAACTTGATATTGTGGCGTCGAGTGGTGCGCTCGGTTTGATCAAGAATACGAACGGGGTATTCTCGATATGTGAGATTGTCTTGGAGATCAAGCGTTTCGTGGTCCACTCCGCGGATAGGATCCGAGAAGCAATGCCTGAGTTGAGAAACGTGGAAAACATCATGAACTCTAGAGAGGTGCGGAGGTAGTTCCAATGGTAGGCAACTTCTCCCCGTTTGGCAAGAATGCAAAAAGGACCGATATAACGAGGGGCCAATTTGCCTTTGATACCGAAGCGATGGGTTCCCTTAAGAGGAGTAACCCGAAGGTAAGCCTTATCGCCGACTTCAAAAGTCACAGCCTTATGATGACTATCATATTGGCTCTTTTGGCGAGACTGGGCTGTTTTCAATCTCTCACGAACGATGCGAACTTGTTCCTCTGCTTCCTGGATCATATCCGGGCCAAATAATTGTCTTTCCCCGGTCTCAGACCAGTTAAGAGGTGTTCGACACCTCAGTCCATATAGAACTTCGAAGGGAGCTTTGTCCAAGCTGGCTTGATAACTATTGTTATAAGCGAATTCGGCAAATGGAAGACATTTTCCCATTCCATACCGAAAGAAATGACAGAGGCTCGAAGCATGTCTTCCAGAATTTGATTGACTCGTTCCACTTGACCACTTGACTGCGGATGGAAGGCAGTACTGAAAGAGAGATAGGTTCCCATAGCATTTTGGAAACTTTCCCAAAATCGTGAAGTGAAAAGACTTCCACGGTCCGAGTTAATCTCCAACGGTACACCATGAAGTGATACTATTCGAGAGATATATAAGTCTGCTAGCTGGCTAGCGATAATGCTCTCTCGAACAGGCAGGAAATGAACTACTTTAGAGAGGCGGTCGATAACGACGAAGATAGCATTATTCCCTTTCCTGGACCTAGGAAACCCGGTAATGAAGTCCATACCGACTTTGTCCCATTTCCATTCAGGAATAGCTAAAGGTTGAAGGGTGCCAGCAGGCCGTTGATGCTCTGCTTTGACTCGACGACAAACGTCGCAGTTAGCAATGAATTGAGCGATTTCTCTCTTCATCCTAGTCCACCAGAATCTTTGACGTAGGTCTTGATACATTTTGGTACTACCGGGATGAATCGTGAGAGGAGATTCATGAGCCTCCTTGAGGATCAAACATCTTAGGTTTCGTACTTTAGGAACCACTAAACGGTTGCTAAAGAATACGACTCCTTGATCATCAATTGAGAAACATCCTGCAACTCCTTTCTTGATGTTCCTCTTAATACGGGAAATTCCGGGATCAACCTTCTGTGCTTTGATGACCTGATCCAAAAGGGTAGGTTTCGCCACCAAGGTGGAAAGAAATCCTCGAGGAACAATGTGAAGGTTAAGCTTGCGAAATTCCTCGTGGAGAAGTGGTTGACTTTGTTGTAACATTAAATTGTTACAACATGACTTACGACTTAGTGCATCAGCCATGACATTGGCCTTTCCAGGAGTGTAAGTGATTCCTAAGTCGTAGTCGGTGAGCAACTCAACCCAACATCTTTGCCTGAGATTCAAATCCGGTTGGGTGAAGATATACTTCAAACTTTGGTGAACACTGAAGATTTCACAGCGATTACCAAGAAGGTAATGTCGCCATGTTTTGAGTGCATGGACTACAGCTGCAAGCTCTAGATCATGAGTAGGATAGTTATCCTCATGTGGACGCAACTGTCGGGATGCGTATGCAATCACTTGACGATCTTGCATGAGAATGCAACCTAGTCCTTGTCGCGAGGCGTTGCAATAGATTATAAAATCCTTGGAAAAGTCTGGTGGTACCAGTACAGGTGCAGATGTCAGGCGTCTTTTCAGTTCCTGAAAACTGGACTCGCACTGTGGGGTCCACTCAAACTTTTTATCTTTCTTGAGGAGTTCGGTTAGAGGTTTAGCAACCTTGGAGAAATTCTCGACGAAACGTCGGCAATAGCTCGCTAAGCCAAGAAAACTCCTAACTTGCTTGACCGATTCAGGAGGAGTCCAATCAAGTACGGCTTGAACTCGCTCGGGATTGACAGCAATACCCTTGCCAGAGATCACATGACCTAGATAGGTTACTTCTGGCAACCAAAATTCACATTTAGAGAATTTCGCATAAAGGCGGTGCTCTCGAAGTTTCGTCAATACCAACCTTAAATGCTCGGCATGATCTTCCTTGTTCTTGGAGAAAATGAGTATATCATCGAGGTATACCACGACGAATTTATCCAAATACTCCATGAATATAGAATTCATTAACCGAGAAAAGGTAGCTGGGGCATTGGTTAATCCGAAGGACATGACGGTGTACTCATATTGGCCATAACGAGTAACGAAAGCCGTTTTAGGAATGTCCCCGTTCTTGATTTTGATTTGATGGTAGCCCAACCTCAAATCCATCTTAGAGAAGACTGAGGATCCAGCTAGCTGATCATACAGGTCGTTGATCCTGGGGAGCGGATACTTATTCTTTATGGTGACCAGATTGACAGGTCGGTAATCTACAACCATCCGCTCCGTTCCATCCTTCTTCTTGACAAAGAGGACAGGGCAAGCCCAAGGGGAAGAACTAGGACGGATGAAACCTTTCTGCAAGGACTCATCGAGTTGTTTCTTTAGCTCAGCTAATTCTAGTGGTGCCATCTTATAAGGTCTCCTAGAGATTGGGACAGTTCCAGGGATAAGATCTATCACGAACTCGACATCTCTGTCAGGTGGAACTCCTGGCAGTTCTTCTGGAAAAACATCCGGGAAGTCACGGACTACCGAGATATCTTCGAGTTCTGATAGAGGACTGGCATTAAGAGAATAGAGCTGACATTCAGCCATTCGGGCCAAGACATTGACTATCTTGCCGGATGGATGTGTAAGTTGAACGGTCCTAGTAAAGCAATCAATCTTGGCATAATGAGTTGTCATCCTATCCATACCCAAGATGATGTTTATGTCCGAGGACTTGAGAGCGATTAAAGAAGCAAGGAAAACAAGTCTATCGACAAGGATTTCATTTCCATGGCTTACTCTAGAGGTTTGCCACTTTGAACCAGGAGTTTGAATAACCATG
The DNA here is from genome assembly GCA_902687465.1 of Secale cereale. Classification (NCBI taxonomy): domain Eukaryota; kingdom Viridiplantae; phylum Streptophyta; class Magnoliopsida; order Poales; family Poaceae; genus Secale; species Secale cereale. The sequence goes on along the minus strand of LR738715.1, from coordinate 384,373,378 downwards.
GAAGTAGGCATGTCACAAAAAGTCATGTTGTGCAATCGAGCATAGCTCTCAGATATGAACGAATGGGATGCTCCAGTATCGAAAAGAACAGATGCCGGATGGCAGTTTACGAGAAGCGTACCAAGGACGACGTTAGGATCCACATAGGCTTCTTCGGCAGAAACATAGTTGACATGACCACGTGCAGTGGGGATTGGCTTGACATAGTTCACCTTGCCGGTTGGCTTACCACGGCCAACGTGTGTTCCTGGCTCATTCTGGGGACAATCACGCATGTAGTGTCCCGGTTCTCCACACTTGAAACATGTCATAGTGGTGGTGCGTGGAGCAAAGTTGGAGGGTGGACCTCCATAGGTCTTAGCAGGTGCAAACTGTTGAGTTGGACGAGGCGCCTCATAGGATGGCCTCGGTGTATACTTGGGTGGCAGAGCAGTGTTAGGAACCCACAAACGGCGCTTGTGAGAGCCAGAGCCGGATGAGGAACCAAAGTCTCGAGTATGCTTGCGGGTGGCCTCGAAGTCGGTCGGGCCTGTCTCAGCACTGATAGCCTTGTTAACCAACTTCTGGAAGGAAGTGCACTCGTGCAGACATAGATCTCGACGGAGTTCAGGGCTGAGTCCCTTGCGGAACCTCGCCTGTTTCTTGGCATCGGTGGATACTTCCTCAGGTGCATAGCGTGCCAGATTACCAAACTCGCGACTGTAGCCATCCCAGTCAAACGGCCCTGGGTGAAATTGCAGAATTCCTCCCGCTTGCGATCCATGAGACCTTCCGGAATGTGATGTTCACGGAATGCCTCACTGAACTCAACCCAGGTAGTGACTTGGCCAGCAGGACGCATAGCTTCAAAGTTTTCCCACCAAAGACTGGCAGGGCCCTCAAGATGGTAGGCGGCGTAGATAACCTTGTCAGCTTCAGCCACACGGGCAGAGTGTAGCTTGTGGGTGATACTACGTAGCCAGTCATCAGCATCCAGAGGTTCAGTGGAGTGATGGAACTTTGGTGGACACATCTTGCTAAAATCGTGGATTGACACCACGTCATTCCTCTGACGGAACCCAGTGTTCTGCTCTATGCGTGCCAGCAGACGGTTGGTCTCTCTCTTGTTCCATTCTGCTTCAAGCATAACTTCCGCCAAGGAGGGTGGCTGGGGCAGATTTCCATCTCTAGCCCCACTAGCCTCACCCTGCTCTTGAGCAGCAGGAGTGTTGCGAGTGTTGACCATCCTAGGAAAACAAAACAACGGTTTAGACCAGGATGGCAAAAATTTGACATAGAAGTGCAGAATGTAATGGATGACACAGAATGCAGAGATGTTCATCCGTACGACATGGTAATATAGGAACTGCTATATATACACCAGTGGTCATACACACCATACAAAGTTTAGTACAAGCCAAGGCTAAAGTACAACGGCGGCGAAAGACGATACATCCCATCAGAGGCATTCCAAGCTCCTATACATTATTTAACTACACCTCCGGAACTCAGTACACACTAAGTCATATTCCACAAGACGCGCAGGACTGTGGAAATACAACTACTACAATACTACTACTACCACGGACTAGCTCAGACATTCACGTAGTAATCCTCGTAGAGATTACCACCGTAGCCTGGAAGTGGTACAGAGGATCTTGGAACTCGTGAGCACTCGATGGCTGAGGACCATAAGGGCATGGGTGTGGTCTCGGTCCCGATGCTGGTGGTAACCGACGCCCACGTGGAGGTGTAATACCCCCAACATCACGCCAATCCATGCGATCAGGCAGACGAGTCCGCACAGGATACAAATCCCGCATGTCCAGATATCCGGCGTGCACAGCAGGTGCAAGCCGTGTCAAAGTAGTCCAGTGAGCGGCTCGAGTGTTATACAGCTCCATTCGGAGGGCACGGACCTCACGGTCCCTATCCTCCAACATCTGAACAGTAGTCTGAAGCAGTGTCTCTTCATGAGCAGCATCAGTATACAGACCAGTGTAGTAGCCTTCCTCTCCGGGAAGTGAGGCTGGCATGTAACATAACTCAGTGTTCAGCAACAGGGCATGCCTAGCACGGAGAATGGTCATCATCGAATAAGTGGCATCCTGTACTGCCATCTCGATGGTAATCCCGAGTCCATAAGACCAATGGATGGGATCATTAGCTCCGGGATATGAGGGGTATATCCGGACTGTGCAGAAATACTGACTTTGATTGAAATCCCGATACTGTTCCTCCACAGTGTATTCTGGATACCAGCGATAACCGGTCTCAGTCATCACACGGACTAGCATGGCCGTGTGACCGGGCACATTAATGCACCGAGTCAAACGAACCACTTGGTGAGGGATGCGGCCAGACATCTGAAACACGAAATAATGCAAAGGCATTAGTGTTTCTGGAGGAAATCGGGCAGCATAACAACTGTAAATGCTCAAACAAAGATTTGAGACATCATACAAATGATAGCATAGCCACTCAACAATTCCATATCAAGGTTCCGAGTTCAACAATCATCATACTCAAAAGGATAGAAACTGAACTGAGGCTTGAAACCAACAATCCTAAGAGTCTACGGATTAGTAACACGTGAACCTAGTAAGGATAAGAGGCCTAGTCCTAATTCCCCGTAGAAAGAATAGACAGACTCAGATCAGAAGGGCATAAGGTAAAGGAGTAAAAAGAGCCTTACGTTCCCTTCCACAATCAATTCCCCTACATATAACTAAGAATTTTTCTAGACTCAACATCGACCAGTTTGGCTTGAGAAACCTACAGGCAGTCCAGCTCTGATGCCAACGCTGTCAGGACCCCGATCCTAAGTCACACCGATCTAGCTGTAACACGTCATATCACTTTGCGGCCTCACGCACGGTAACCCCACGGGTGCCACCTTACCTGGCCCGGGACCGTTTGCGCATTTTGGCACACGTATATGACAGTGTCGCTAGCATCCATATGACAGGGAATCCGGGCCGACATGGCTAGTTATAAACCAAAAGTGGCACTAAATTACAGAGACAGGCATCCATGACCCAGCAACGAACGTGTCGGTCATCAACGTATGAACCCAAGTCGTAGCAAGCTACATGGACTTAAAGGAACAACGCGTGACATTTCCCCTAAGGGACAGACACAGGAACAAAGAAGGACACATGCCGGCCAGCCTACGTGTTCCGAGCAGTAGCAAGCTACCAAGGCTCATTGGAATCACTAGGAGGCATTTCCCTGTAAGATAGGCTACCAAAGGAAAACAACTAGGTGTCGGATCCCACACATATCAAGCATTTCAATCATACACGCAATATGCTCAATATGTGCAAATACAACATTGCATCACAACAGAACTCTATGACTCAAAGTACTTTATTTAAAAAGGCTCCAAGAGCCATACATAACATATCCATACAGATAGGGTCACATGACCCATCACTCAAGTCATACAGTCATACAAGCAAAAGCAGAAGCTACATGTCTGAGTACAGACAACTTAGAAAATAAAACAGGCTTGGTGTAGCCTGACTATCTACAAGGCCCTTCACAAGCTCTAGATCACCGTCTGGGTGTCAAGCTACTCGTCGACATCAACATCTATGTAGAACCCATCAGCAGGGGCAGGGTTCTCCTCTGCAACAGTTATTAAGAAAACATGAGTACAAAGGTACTCAGCAAGTCTTACCACAGAACCTATCATATATGCAACATTATCAAAAGGGGGTAGTGGAGTTTATAGCAGAATGCCAACTTTGACCTTGGCTAACCTATACTACAACTCTCAATGGATTGCAAGATGTTGTTACGAACACGAGTCCTCTACTCACCACATCAATACACTACCGAGGATCCTCTTCCGTCATCCTACGGAAGGGCCATCCACGGCACTCACGCTTATCTTGAGGCTTTTAGTAGTATCCATCAACTTGTCTATGAACTGTAAGAGTAACCAAGTAGTTCGTACCGCGAACAACGGCTATTCGAATAGTTTGATTACCCTGCAGGGGTGTACCTCTTCACACACGCTTCCACCACTTATCGCCGTTTACTCGGCGTGTACTCGGCAACCTTCAAGCGGAAGCCCAGCGAGGGTGTCGGCCACGACCTGACTAACTACTCAAGTCTCTCGTCCAGGTTTATCGCCTATTTGGGTTCCATCCGTGGGGAGATCCGGCCGGGGTGTCGCTCACGGCCCCAAACGATGTGTACAGGGTTCCCGAGTCACCAAACGGGCAACCGATACACCGTGCCACGTACCTGTCGCATCACAACCCACCCCGAGGGCCAGCGTTGTGCACGACCTCCAGTAAGCTATAAACACCAGAAACTAGTTGCAACTCCTGGACAGAGATCAAGGGTAATTAATAAGCCGAGAGGGTCCATTGGTTTCGGGCCCAATGCATGGTAGTAACTGGAACTTGAACCACACATACAGATCTCGGGTCCTATGTACGGTTCCAATGAAACAACCCACCACGTACTCCTACATGGCCTTTCATCGATACCTTTACCAAGCGTATTCCACACTTCCTTCTCTTTATCTAAAGATTGTTTCACTCTGATCCATCACCTAGATGAACCAGACCAGACACAACTCTAAGCATAGCAGGCAACATAAACAAATAGCATGGTGGATCACACATCACATGGCTCAATCAACTCCTACACATGCTAGTGGGTTTCAACTATTTACTGTGGCAATGACAGGTCATGCAAGGGAATAGGGTTCAACTACCGCAGCAAGTAGCAGTTCACGCGCTGTTGCCTTAATGCAGTAAAAGAGAGCAGGAGCGAGAAGATTGGATTGTATCGGAATGATCAATGATTGCTTGCCTGACAAGGTAGTTGTCGGGTACTGCTCTTCAACTGGATACGCAGCAATATCCTCGGGAGCAGGACCTAACACAGGGAATACCGGTGATACAATCATTAACAAACAAATGCAACAATATGATGCATGCTCATGACATGGCAAGATGCATGTGTGTTGGCTAATGCAACTAAAATCAGAAGGGTTTGAACCTATTTGAGTCAAGGATTCAAATTGAAGTTCAAACTATTATTTAAATAAGTGCATAATCATGTTTTTGATGTATACAGCAAGTTAATTGGTTGAAACATGCATGAAACTAGTGCCATTGGAAAGATTGGATTTTTCTGATCATTTTTCATATATAAATCTTTTTCATCTGAGCTATGGTTGATTTTATATGAATTTTAGAAGTTTTGGGTATTTTCTGGAATTTCCTGAATTATTTTAAATCTAAAAATCCCAAAAAAACCTTTACTGCGTCAGCATGACATCATGCTGACGTCAGCCAGTCAACAGGGCCAGTCCAAGTCAAACCTGACTGGTGGGTCCCTAATGTCAGTGTCTCAGGAGCTAATTCCGGTCATAACCAGGGTTGACTGGGTTTGATTAACAGCGGGGGCCCACTGTCAGTGACTGTGGTGATTAATCTAATTACTGTTAGCTTCTAATCAACATGCCACGTCAGCCCGCCGGAGTTTGGCTGGCGGCGACCATTTCTCACGGCGGTGACTCGTCGGAATCCCTATTCCGGCATCCATTTGCCACGCGGATGGGCTCGGTGTGCTCCTGGTGATGCACCGCATCCAACGGTGCCACTGGTTGGACGAGAGGTCGCCGGAGTCCACGGCGACGAGCTCGTCCGCGGCGGTACTCGCACGGAGTTGGTCGGGATGGGGTTGTAGTGCACGGTAGGAGGAGCTAAAGCTTGCTTTAGCTTGCTGGTGACCTACTGAAGCTAACGGCGTGCTCAGCCACGAGGTACGGTGCCTATGGCCACGGCGGTGAGTTGGCCGACGGCGGTGATCGTCGGTCAGCAAAGGGGGCGGCGGCTACAAGGCCTAAACGAGCCCGTGGAGAGGGGGGTTCGAAGCATGAGCTCACAGCGGTTGCAGAGGGCGTTGAAGTGAGCTCGAGGACGGTCGGACGACGGCGTACGGGCGGTGGCGATCTCCGGTGCCGGAGGTTGAAGACGACGGCGAGGAGGACGTTGCGGAGCTCCTGGCGTCGTGTGCGTCGGTGGGGAGCTTCGGGGCGATGCGGCGGAGCTAGTGGTGCTTCGGGAAGGCGAGGGGGTGGCGTAGAGCGCGGTGTCAGCGGTCGTCGTCGACGAGCTCGCTCGGGGGAGCTCGGCGGAGGGAAGAGAGGAGGGGAGAGACACGGGGAAGAGGGGGAAACGGTCGAGGGGGCTTAGTGGCGACGTTCTAGTCCGTCCAGAGGGCCGAGGGGCCAGCCAGGCAGGCAAGAGGTGGCCGGCGCATCGGCGGCGCTCGCCACCGAGCTGCTTCGTGCGCTGGCGCGACGAAGAAGACGGGGATGCCCCTGGTGGGCTGGGCCGGCTGGGCCAGCAGGTAAGTGGGCTCAGGTAAGTGTTCTTCCTATTTTTCTTTTCCTATTTTCTTTCTGTTTTATTTCTTTTGCAGCTTTGTTCAATTAATAAAAATGCCTAAACATTTTTATAACTCATGACACTTGTCATATCTACTGTATATAATATGAACAGTAGGAAACATTATAGTTCATGATTATTTGAGCATTTAAAATATTTTATAGCATTTAAATGCCCAAATTCAAATACCATATGATTTAATCCAAAGCCCTAGATTGTCCTAGGAAATTGTGCACCATTTTTGGCAGAGGTTTAAGACCAAGGCAGAAATGATGAACATTTTGAAGGGCATTTTGGGTACATTGGAAAATATTTTAGCAAACCCTAGTTGTTAGGGGAGGGGTGCTGGGGTTTCTGTTAATCCCATTTCAAGTTTCTTTGAAAGTAAACATGATGTACACTCTAGTTAGGTCCTAATGCAAGTGCTAGCTAGGGATGTGACACCCTCTTCAGCTCGGGCACATCTGTTAGCAAGAACATAGAGTTGTGCCACGTCTTTCACCTTGTTCATTGCCAGCTCTTCGCGCATCTTGCGTTTACGCACGTTCTGATGAAACGCGCTGATGATGGCGGTAGGGTGAACATCAGGGATATTGTACTGTACCCGGCTGAACCTCTATATATACTTGCGCAGACTCTCGCCTCCCTTCTCGGGAATGACGTGCAGGTCACTTGCTTGGCCATGGGCTTGGTGACCTCCAGTAAAGGCACCAACAAACTCATGGCACAAATCCGACCAGGAGGAAATAGAGTCTACCGGCAAGTGCATCAACCACGACATGGCATTGGGTTTAAGAGCCAATGGAAAGTAATTCGCAAGCACCTTATCGTCGCGGGCTCCGGCAGCTTGCATCGCGATGGTGTAGATGCTGAGGAACTCCGATGGGTGGGTCTTGCCGTTGTACTTCTCGCTAACGTCAGGCTTGAAGGTGCGGTGAGTGGGCCACTGGAACTGCCGCAGCTCACGGGTAAAAGCCGGACAGCCTACCTCGTAAGGTAGACCTCCAGGGCTCTCCGGTGCTAGGCGGTTCACAGCAGGCCCTGCTCGCCTGTCTGACTGGTGGCGCGTTCTGCGCCAGCGCTCGATGGTGGTTCGAGCGTCTTCATGAGCTCGCTCCTGAAGAACTTGACGCTGGTCACCGTGGGTCCGTGGGTCGGACGACGCTATGGAGATGCCGTCACCCGCGATGTCTCGACGAGTCGACACACACGGTACCTGGCGAGGAGGAGGCGAATGCACCGTGGCCACGGTGCTGCCTGTCCTCCCGCCACTGGTGCATGGGACCCCATCGGAGCGTCGACCCGGGGGCTTCGCCGGACTTGGTTCATCCATGTTGGCAATCGCGACAAGGCTTCGGATGGTGGCTCTCCATTCGTCGAGTTTCCCCGTAACGGGAGGAAAGTCGAGGAGCAACAGTGCGCGTGCTAGGGCTTCTGCTGGGGTTAGCGGTAGCGAAACCTGCATGGATCGCGACGCGCTTCGACTCCTGACCATGTCAGGAGGAGCCCTATCACGATCCCGCGGTCGCATGTCGTTTTCACCAGTACTTCGGCAGGCGGGCAGGCCTTCTACGTCTCGGGAGTGGCGCTCAGGACTCTTCCCGCGGCGACGCTCGGGATCTTCGGCGTGATGACGCCGTTCGTCGCGCACTGCTTGGGAGGGGCGCGCTGTTGGCGCCGGCGTGGGAGTCCTGGAGGCCCTTGCGTCGCCTTCGGGTCATGCGGCAGCGATCTTGGAAGGCCCCGTGCCACCCGCGGAGGGCCTGGCTCCGTCTTTGGATTTGGTGGTGCGTGGCCCGTTACCAGGCGCACAAACATCGCCACCTCCCAAACTCTGGCTGCTGGGACGGCGTTGGTGTTCGCGAGCAGCGCCCCGGGTCCTTTCCGCGACCGGTCCGCTGCTCGCCCGCGTCGGGACGAGCTGTCCGGCTTCCGACTGGGCAACCGCCACCGTCGTCTTCTTCTTGGGTGCCATGA
>LR738715.1:384351748-384364996 GCA_902687465.1 Secale cereale | reverse complement strand
ACTCTTCCCGCGGCGACGCTCGGGATCTTCGGCGTGATGACGCCGTTCGTCGCGCACTGCTTGGGAGGGGCGCGCTGTTGGCGCCGGCGTGGGAGTCCTGGAGGCCCTTGCGTCGCCTTCGGGTCATGCGGCAGCGATCTTGGAAGGCCCCGTGCCACCCGCGGAGGGCCTGGCTCCGTCTTTGGATTTGGCGGTGCGTGGCCCGTTACCAGGCGCACAAACATCGCCACCTCCCAAACTCTGGCTGCTGGGACGGCGTTGGTGTTCGCGAGCAGCGCCCCGGGTCCTTTCCGCGACCGGTCCGCTGCTCGCCCGCGTCGGGACGAGCTGTCCGGCTTCCGACTGGGCAACCGCCACCGTCGTCTTCTTCTTGGGTGCCATGATGATGAAGAAGCGTCGAACTAGCTGCTAAAGCCGATTCTCACAACTACGCCCCCTACCTGGCGCGCCAAAGATGTCGGTGGGAACGGCACCTATGGGATCACAAGAATCCCTACTACGGTTAGCGGGGCGCGGGGTTGAGAGAAGAGCGGATCTAGCAGATAGCACACGGTTCGTTTATCCAGGTTCGGGCCGCGAGGATGCATAAAACCCTACTCCTGCTTTGGTAGATTGTATATCTGTGTTCTTCAGCTAGCTATGGGGCGTGAGGAGCTCCAAAAAGCCGAATCCTCTTCTTGGTCTCCTCGGGCCTCCTTTTATAGGAAAAGGGGTTGCCACAGTGGCACACAGGAGGTAGAAAGGGTACAGTGATGTGAGTTTATCCCTCGCATTACATCACAAGGCGCATTTAAGGCGTCTTGCTTAGGTGTCCTTGATTTATCGGGGACGGGGGAGAGATCTGTCTTGTCCGTCGCCGCTCCTTCTTGTGTCGACACGCGCCCTGGCCAGCGATGCCTGAGATGCCATGTAGGTAGGCAGGCAGCTGAGGTGGCGCAATGGGGGGTCTTCACGAAGATCTGCATGCCGCCACGCAGGTGCCTGCCCAACTGGTTGGGTCGGCAGCTGCATAAGGCGGTGGAAGTTTAGTCGGCGTGGGCCTGATGGTGGCTCTGCGGATGTCCTTGGCAAGGGCCTTGCCGGGGCCCCGGCAAGAGTCTTGCGCGGCGCCTGCTGCCATCCCCGGCAAGGCGCCTGCCAGAGGTCTTGTGATCTTCCTCTGCTTGGATCCCGCCAAGGGTCGTCACCTTCTTAGTGCGTATCTGATCTTGAATGTCTTCACAAAGATCTGCATGCCACTACGGGGATGTCTCCCGAATCCTTGCCCTATGGGGGCAGCGGACTCAAGGGTGATTTGCTCCGTAGGCGTGGGGCGAGTTGCCGCGGCAAGGGTCTTGCCAGGACTACTAAAACTGGCTCCCGGCAAGGATCTTGCCGGGGGAACCCGCTTCGTCCCTTTGCTCTTTGTGGTCTTGTCCTTGGTGTCGTTCTAGTTCTCTTGAGCTTCGGTCTTACCCTGGCTCACCTCCCTTGCCTTGCTTGGTGCGGCGGTGCCCATGGCTCAGACTGCCCGTGCACAGTCATAGGGGTACAAAAAAGTGTACCCCCCTTTTTGTACACCGACAGTGAATCATATAGTAGATATGATCAACATAAGATGTTCACCATTGAAACTACTCCATCTCACGTGATGATCGGACATGGTTTAGTTGATTTGGATCACGTGATCATTTAGATGACCAGAGGGATGTCTATCTAAGTAGGAGTTCTTTAAGTAATATGATTAATTGAACTTAATTTATCATGAACTTAGTCCTGATAGTTTTTTGCATATCTATGTTGTCGTAGATCAATGGCCCGTGCTACCATTCCTTTGAATTTTAATGCATTCCTAGAGAAAGCTAAGTTGAAAGATGATGGTAGCAATTACACTGACTGGGTCTGTAACTTGAGGATTACCCTCATTGCTGCATAGAAGAATTATGTCCTTGAAGCACCGCTAGGTGACAAGCCCCCTCCCTTTAATGTAGACGCTTTGAACGTCTCACAGACGCGGTCTGATGACTACGCGATATTTCAGTGTGCCATGCTCTACGGCTTAGAACCTGGACTTCAACGACGTTTTGAACGTCATGGGCCATATGAGATGTTCCAGGAGTTGAAGTTAATATTTCAAGCAAATGCCCGGATTGAGAAATATGAGATTTCCAACAAGTTCTATAGCTGCAAGATGGAGGAGAATAGTTCTATCAGTAATCACTTGCTCAGAATATCTGGGTACTACAATCATATGACTCAACTTGGTTGCGAAGTTGACAAGGATAGTGTTATTGATAGAGTTCTTCAGTCACTACCACCAAGCTATAAAGGCTTCATGATGAACTATAATATGCAAGGGATGCAAAAGACAATTCCCGAGCTCTTCGCTATGCTCAAGGCTGCGGTGGTAGAAATCAAAAAGGAGCATCAAGTGTTGATGGTTAACAAGACCACTAGTTTCAAGAAAAAGGGGAAGGGAAGGAAAGGGAACTTCAATAAGAATAGCAAGACAGTTGCTACTCCCACGAAGAAACCCAAGTTTGGAGCCAAGCCTGAAACTGACTGCTTCTACTGCAAAGGGACTGGACACTGGAAGCGGAACTGCCCCAAGTATTTGGCGGATAAGAAGGATGGCAAGGTGAACAAAGGTATATGTGATATACATGTTAATGATGTGTACCTTACTAATGCTCGTAGTAGTACCTGGGTATTTGATACCGATTCGGTTGCTAATATTTGTAACTCGAAACAAGGACTACGGATTAAACGAAGATTGGCTAAGGACGAGGTGACGATGCGCGTGGGAAATGGTTCCAAAGTCGATGTGATCGCCATCGGCACGCTACCTGTACATCTACCTTCGGGATTAGTTTTAGACCTGAATAATTGTTATTTGGTGCCAGCGTTAAGCATGAACATTATTTCTGGATCTTGTTTGTTGCGAGACGGTTATTCATTTAAATCAGAGAATAATGGTTGTTCTATTTTTATGAATAATATCTTTTATGGTCATTCACTCTTGAAGAGTGGTCTATTCTTGTTGGATCTCGATTTTAGTGATACACATATTCATAATATTGAGGCCAAAAGATGCAAGGTTAATAATGATAGTGCAACTTATTTGTGGCACTGCCGTTTAGGTCATATTGGTGTAAAGCGCATGAAGAAACTCCATAGTGATGGACTTTTGGAATCACTTGATTATGAATCACTTGGTGCTTGCGAACCATGCCTCATAGGAAGATGACTAAAACTCCGTTCTTCGGAATAATCGAGCGAGCAACAGATTTGTTGGAGATCATACGTACAGATGTATGTGGACCAATGAGTGTTGAAGCTCGCGGCGGGTATCGTTATTTTCTGACCTTCACTGATGATTTGAGCAGATATGGGTATATCTACTTGATGAAACACAAGTCAGAAACATTTGAAAAGTTCAAAGAATTTCAGAGTGAAGTAGAGAATCATCGTAACAAGAAAATAAAGTTTCTACGATCTGATCGTGGAGGTGAATATTTGAGTTATGAGTTTGGTCTTCATTTGAAACAATGTGGAATAGTTTCACAACTTACGCCACCCGGAACACCACAGCGTAATGGTGTGTCCAAACGTCGTAACCGTACTTTATTGGATATGGTGCGGTCTATGATGTCTCTTACCGATTTACCACTATCGTTTTGGGGTTATGCTTTAGAGACAGCTGCATTCACGTTAAATAGGGCACCATTTAAATCTGTTGAGACGACGCCTTATGAACTGTGGTTTGGCAAGAAACCAAAGTTGTCGTTTCTTAAAGTTTGGGGCTGCGATGCTTATGTGAAAAAACTTCAACCTGATAAGCTCGAACCCAAGTCGGAGAAATGTGTCTTCATAGGATACCCAAAAGAGCCTGTTGGGTACACCTTCTATCACCGATCCCAAGGCAAGATATTCGTTGCTAAGAATGGATCCTTTCTAGAGAAGGAGTTTCTCTCGAAAGAAGTGAGTGGGAGGAAAGTGGAACTTGATGAGGTAATTGTACCTTCTCCCCAATTGGAAAGTAGTACATCACAGAAACTAGTTCCAGTGATTCCTACACCAATTAGTGAGGAAGCTAATGATGATGATCACGAAACTTCAGATCAAGTTTATGCTGAACTTCGTAGATCAACCAGAGTACATTCCGCACCTGAGTGGTACGGCAACCAAATTCTAGAAGTCATGTTACTAGACCATGATGAACCTATGAACTATGAGGAAGTGATGATGAGCCCAGATTCCACGAAATGGCTTCAGGCCATGAAATCTGAGATGTGATCCATGTATGAGAACAAAGTGTGGACTTCGGTTGACTTGCCCGATGATCGGCAAGCCATCGAAAATAAAAGGATCTTCAAGAGGAAGACCAACATTGACGGTAATGTTACTGTTTACAAAGCTCGACTTGTTGCGGAAGGGTTTTGACAAGTTCAAGGAGTTGACTACGATGAGACTTTCTCACCCGTAGCGATGCTTAAGTATGTCCGAATCATGTTAGCAATTGCCGCATTTTATGATTATGAAATCTGGCAAAGGGATGTCAAAATTGCATTCCTGATTGGATATATCAAAGAAGAGTTGTATATGATGCAACCAGAGGGTTTTGTCGACCCAAAAGGTGCTAACAAAATGTGCAAGCTCTAGCGATCCATCTATGGACTGGTGCAAGCATCTCGGAGTTGGAATATACGCTTTGATGAGGTAATCAAAGCATATGGTTTTATACAGACTTTTGGAGAAGCCTGTATTTACAAGAAAGTGAGTGGGAGCTCTGTAGCATTTCTAATATTATATGTGGATGACATATTGTTGATTGGAAATGATATAGAATTTCTGGATAGCATAAGAGGAAACTCGAATAAGAATTTTTCAATGAAGACCTCGGTGAAGCTACTTACATATTAGGCATCAAGATCTATAGAGATAGATCAAGACGCTTAATTGGACATTCACAAAGCACATACCTTGATAAAGTTTTGAAGAAGTTCAAAATGGATCAGTCAAACAAAGGGTTCTTGCCTGTGTTACAAGGTGTGAAATTGAGTAAGACTCAATGCCCGACCACTGCGGAAGATAGAGAGAAAATGAAAGTCATTCCCTATGCCTCAACCATAGGATCTATCATGTATGCAATGCTGTGTACCAGACCTGATGTGTGCCTTGCTATAAGTCTAGTAGGGAAGTACCAAAGTAATCCAGGAGTGGATCACTGGACATCGGTGAAGAACATCCTGAAATACCTGAAAAGGACAAAGGATATGTTTCTCTTGTATGGAGGTGACAAAGAGCTCATCGTAAACAGTTACGTCGATTCAAGCTTTGACACTGATCCAGATGACTCTATGTCACAAACCCGATATGTATTTTTATTAAACGGTGGAGCTGTCAGTTGGTGCAGTTCCAAGCGGAGCGTCGTTGCGAGATCTATGTGTGAAGCAGAATACATAGCTGCTTCGAAAGCAGCAAATGAAGGAGTATGGATGAAGGAGTTCATATCCGATCTAGGTGTAATACCTAGTGCATCGGGTCCAATGAAAATCTTTTGTGACAACACTGGAGCAATAGCCTTGGCGAAGGAATCCAGGTTTCACAAGAGAACAAAGCACATCAAAAGACGCTACAATTCCATCCACGATCTAGTCAAGGAGGGAGACATAGAGATTTGCATGATACATATGGATCTGAATGTTGCAGACCCGTTGACTAAGCCTCTTCCACGGGCAAAACATGATCAGCACCAAGACTCCATGGGTGTTAGGATCATTACTTTGTAATCTAGATTATGGACTCTAGTTCAAGTAGGAGACTGAAGGAAATATGCCCTAGAGGCAATAATAAAGATGTTATTCGTATTTCCATATATCTTGATAAATATCTTTTATTCATGCTAGAATTTTATTAACCGAAAACTTAGTACATGTGTGAATACATAGACAAAACAGTATGTCCCTAGTAAGCCTCTACTAGACTAGCTCATTGATCAAAGATAGTTATGTTTCCTAGCCATAGACATGAGTTGTCATTTGATCAACGGGATCACATCATTAGGAGAATGATGTGATGGACAAGACGCATCTGTTAGCTTAGCACTATGATCGTTTAGTTTTACTGCTATTGCTTTCTTCATGACTTATACATGTTCCTATGACTATGAGATTATGCAACTCCCGAATACCGGAGGAACACCTTGTGTTCTATCAAACGTCACAACGTAACTGGGTGATCATAAAGATGCTCTACAGGTGTCTCCAAAGGTGTTCGTGGTGTTGGCATAGATCAAGAATAGGATTTGTCACTCCGAGTGTCAGAGAGGTATCTCTAGGCCCTCTCGGTAATACACATCATAATAAGCCTTGCAAGCAAATGACTAATGAGTTAGTCACGGGATGATGTATTACGGAACGAGTAAAGGGACTTGCCAGTAACCAGATTGAAATAGGTATTGAGATACCGATGATCGAATCTCGGGCAAGTAACATACTGTTGACAAAGGGAACAAAGTATGTTGTTATGCGGTTTGACCGATAAAGATCTTCGTAGAATATGTAGGAGCCAATATGAGCATCCAGGTTCCGCTATTGGTTATTGACCGAAGATGAGTCTTGATTATGTCTAGATAGTTCTCGAACCCGTAGGGTCCACACGCTTAAAGTTTGATGACGATCAGTATTATGAGTTTATGAGTTTTGATGTACCAAAGGTAGTTCGGAGTCCCGGATAAGATCACAGACATGACGAGGAGTCTCGGAATGTCTAATACGTAAAGATTGATATATTGGACGACTATATTCGGACACCGGAAGCGTTCCGTAAAGTTTCGGAATTAACCGGAGTGCCGGGGGTTACCGGAACCCCCCCGGGGAAGCTACGGGCCTTAATGGGTCATAGGAGAAAGAGAGAAGGAAGGCCAGGGCTGGGCCGCGCGCCCCCCACCTCTTGGTCCAAATTGGACAAGGAAGGAGGGGCGGGGGGCCGGCGCCCCTTTCCTTCTCCCTCTCCTTCCTTCCCCCCTTCTCCCTCTTGGTGATTCCTACTAGGAATAGGATTGCAATCCTATTCCTAGTAGGATTTCTCCTCCTAGGCACGCCATAGGGGCTGGCCGGCCTCCCCCTTGCTCATTTATATACAGGGGTAGGGGGCACCTCTAGACACACAAGTTGATCTCTCCAGCCGTGTGCGGTGCCCCCCCCACATAAACACACCTCGGTCATACCGTTGCAGTGCTTAGGCGAAGCCCTGCGCCGGTAACTTCATCATATCCGTCACCACGCCGTCGTGCTGACGAACTCTCCCGTGAAGCTCAACTGGATCAAGAGCTCGTGGGATGTCATCAAGCTGAACGTGTGCTGAATGCGGAGGTATCGTACGTTCGGTGCTTGATCGGTTGAATCGCGAAGAAGTTCGACTACATCAACCGCGTCACTTGACGCTTCTGCTTTCGGTCTACGAGGATACGTAGACACACTCTCCCCTCTCGTTGCTATGCATCTGGTAGATAGATCTTGCGTGATCGTAGGAAAATTTTAAAATACTACGTTCCCCAACATTAATAATAACAACCTCCTCCGTCATCGATGGGATCGAGTCATGGTGCCACCAAATCAAACTTCTTTAGTGCAGCCACATTTGCCTTTATGGCAAGGCCTTAATGCGAACTATTGTCGTGCCTCTCGCCGGTGCCTCCACTAGGGAAGGTTATGTGCACGCGCTATCCTGATCAGGTTGGCGGGCATAAGCCTTGTGTGCCCGTTGTTGTTGTATTAGTACCGGGTCCCCATTTGGGACCGTTTATGTTTGGCCACGACGGTGGTCGTTTGTCTTTGGTAGACACGGTGCCACCCAGGATTAGCCCAGTGGGGAATGAGTTGGAGTGGCCGGGAGAGTGTCATGACAGTAGGTCGGTTTCGTCGGAACGCCATTGGTCCATCTGAATGGGATGACGAGGCCATGGGTTCCGTCGTGTTGGTACAGTGCGCTACCTCTGCAGAGCATTTGTAAAGTCTATCGATAGCACACAGTTCGTAGTAGGTCACACTATCGGGTCTTGGTCGAAATGGAGGATAAATCTGAGATAATGAAATTAATTACTGTGATAACAAGAATGTGGTGACTTGGACTATGAGATAGTCGTGCGTAGTCACGACGATGTTTTGATAAGATCACGAGACGAGTTCTCGGTGAGTGTTGGAGACCAAGTGTTGGTCATGGTTGTGATCGCCAGAAAGATCACTGTTCGGTTGCGAGGCAACCCATTGCTAAGAGAGTCCGATGGACTCGGTGTACAAGTTTGGTTGCATTGCATGAGTAATATGTTGCACCATGGTAGAATAAGAAATGTTTGCATAAAGTTATGATGTTATGCCTGCATTGAATACATGTTCAGTAGTTTATTTTCAGTACCGTCTCATGATGCCATGCCATGCTTTGATTTATTTTGATGCCCAGATTGAGATGATATGCTATGTTTCGTTTTGTTATAGGCATGTTTTGGTATGCCATGTTATTACCATGTTAGTAGATGCTAAGATGTTGTTCATACTCAGTTGATCTCTATCTTGCCATGTTTAGTAATTGATATAAGATAGGTTGCTGCATGCGCTTGGTTCTTGCCTTGTCTTCTGCCTGTTTGGTTGCTATGTATTTGGTTGTCTTGCAAGTACATTCAATGTACTAACCTGGCGTGTCATGCCAGTTTTGTAGGTCACACTCGAATGGTTCGCTTGCTCCGTCGTGCTAGGCCGTAATCTTGCCAGTCCTGTGAGTTGTGGAGCCCAACCAGAGTTGTTATGCCGCCAAACCAAGACTTCTGCCGCCATGTAAATATCCTTAGTGCTATGCCAGATAATTGTATTCATCAATGATGTAATCATATACACTTTTATTTGATGAATATTATTGTACCTAGAATGCTGTATCTTGGACCTATTATGCGTCAGGTGTTATCCTTGGCTGACGTGCGAAGGCCTCCTGCTCCATCCGGATCGGGGTGCCACACCATGTGCCCTGCAACCAATCCACCCATATGTGTATTAAAGTAGCCACCTTAAGTTGAACCATTAACTAACAATCTCACATCGGTCATGGATACTCTCAAACCCAATCCACGTCTATGAGCATAGCATGGCAACCTAAGCATAACGTAGAAGTAACTCCCAAGGTTTGATAGTAAAATAGGTAATAGGTTCTACCTTAATCTACTTCCCAGACCCACATGTTAAGAGATCCTACTCATGCAATGTGTGAGGGTTGAAATTAATGCATAAAAACTGGGTAATAAAGGGTATGATCAATGTGTTACTTGCCTTGCTGACGATTCGCAAAACCTAGGCACTCGTAGTAGCATGCTTCGCACTCCGGGAATTCTATCGCAAATAAAGAATAGCATACATAAGCAACCAAGCAAAGATGCATGGGTAAATCTCAAATAAGAAGATCTAACCAGAAATTTCAACTGAAGAACTCTGGTTTGCAAAAAAAGAATCAAATCAAATGGAGCAATGAAACTCAAACCACGAAAGAAACAAGATCCGTTTACTAAATTGTACGAAAGTCAATTTTTAAAGTACCAAAATCTTGTTCAAGTTGGTTAAACAGAAAGAGGGTTTCGAGACGAAGATCTAGGCGCTTGTTTCACCTGATTCCGACTAACGAGCGAAAAGTTATACTAAAACGAAGATCAGGGCAGAAATCGCGATCGAAAATAATCGCGGAAAAACCCTAAAAAAAGAAAACGAGACGAATAGGCTAATGAACGAACGTTCCCTGTTTGTAACTAAAAGACGAAAAGCGTTCGTTAAAACAAACGGACAGACGAACGTCCGCTAAATAACTAAACCAAAAGAAAGACCGAACTGATCTAATCTAAAAAAAATTAAAAACCAAACCGATCTAGGGTTTTACCTAAACCGGAAAAAAACGGCGGCGGATGGATCGGCGGCGGGGCGGCGGCGCACGACAGCGGCTAGGCGGCGGCAGCGACGCGGCGCGCCGGCGGGGCGGCTGGGCCTCGGGGCTGCGGGGCCTCGGCTTATAAAGCCGGCCCGGCAAGAGTTCGGGTTGTACACGGCCCGGTAGGTCGGTTTGACCATATTTTAAAAAAAATAGTCCTGACGCAAAAAAACAAACAAAAGAAATACTAAACGGAGTCGAAAAATTCCAAAATAAATTTTCACCGTCCTCTAATAATATTTAGGACAAAGTGAACATTTTCCCGGACCTAAATTTAATTTTGAAAAACACGTATTTTTCCTAATCGAATAAAATTGCAATAGAATCCAATTAAAATAAAATATTTGGCTTTAATATTTTTCCTCCAATATTTCATTTATTTTGGAGAAGTCATATTATCTCCACTCATATATTTTAATATGAAATATTTTAGGAGAGAAAAACAATTAAAACCAAAATGATCCTTGTTTTGGTATTTGAGAAAATTCAAATATGAAAACGGTGAAATCCCCAACTCTCTCCGTGGGTTCTTGAGTTGCTTAGAATTTCGAGGATCACAACACACAAATGCAAATAAAATATGATATGCAAGATGAGCTATGTATAACATTCCAAATTGAAAATTTGGGATGTTACACTTCGATGGCCTCCCGCACCGCCTCTTTGCTCTATAAATACTTAGATATTCCAGAAACCCTAGAGGAGTCGACGAAATTATATTCCAGCGACCGCAAAGTCCAGAACCACCAGATCCAATCTAGACACCATCACGAAGGGGTTCACCATCTGCATTAGCGCCTCTCCGATGATGCGTGAGTAGTTCCTTGTAGACCTACGTGTCCGTAGTTAGTAGCTAGATGGCTTCCTCTCTCTCTTTTGATTATCAATAGAATGGTCTCTTGGAGATCCATATTATGTAACTCTTTTGCGGTGTGTTTGTTGGGATCCAATGAACTTTGAGTTTATGATCAGATCTATCTATTTATATCCATGAAAGTTATTTGAGTCTTGTTTGATCTCTTATATGAATGATTTCTTATAGCCTCATATTTCTTCTCCGATATTTGGTTTATTTGTCCACTTTATCTATTTATCTTGCAATGAGAAGAGGTGCTTTGTAGTGGGTTCGATCTTACGGTGCTTGATCCCAGTGACTGAAAGGGAACCGACACATATGTATCGTTGCTACTAAGGGTAAAACGATGGGGTCTATTTCTACATAAATAGATCTTGTCTACATCATGTCATCGTTCTTATTGCATTACTCCGTTTCTCCATGAACTTAATACACTAGATGCATGCTATATAGCGGTCGATGTGTGTAGTAATATTAGTAGATGCAGGCAGGAGTCGGTCTACTAATCTTGGACGTGATGCCTATATAATGATCATTGCCTGAATATCGTCACGATCATTTGAAGTTCTATCAATTTCCCAACAGTAACTGTTTTACCACCGTTTGCTATTTTCTCGAGAGAAGCCACTAGTGAAATCTACGACCCCTGGGTCTCTTTCTCATATTCTTTGCCTTTGCGATCTATTTTCCTTTGCTTTTCTTTTCGGATCTATTAAACCAAAAACCCAAAAATACCTTGCTGCAATTTATCTTATTTGTCGTTTGATCTATCAATATTTACAACTCTATCACGTTCATTACCCGAAAGGGATTGACAACCCCTTTTACATTTCGGGTTGCTAGTATTTGTTATTTGTGTGCAGGTGCTGTTTACGTTGTGTTGCTTGGTTCTTCTACTGGTTCGATAACCTTGGTCTCATTAGTGAGGGAAATACCAACCACTGCTATAATGCATCATCCCTTCCTCCTTGAGGAAATACCAACGTAGTTCTAGCAGACATCAGCGACAAAGAATGCGGTAGCCAAAGTTTTGCTTCCCACTATAAGCTCCACATACATCACACCTTTGGCTTCAGTTTTCTCTTTGCCTTCAAATCCATAAAGCACCATGTTGGTCTTTATTAGCTCTTCATCGCGCAACCCTAATTTGTTGAAGACTGAATATGGCATAAGATTCACCACAGCACCACCATCAACAAGCATTCTAGCAACCGGCGATCCGTTAATATGACCTTTAAGGAACAATGGCTTCAAGTGTGTCACCGGTTCTTTTGGCTTCTCGAATATAGCATTTTTAGGACCAAAATATAGCTGAGCTAATTCTCCTTCTTCATCTATAGCACGAAATTCAGTGGGTAAGTAATACACCATTTTAATATCCATACCTTCATGAACCAGTGTAGACTCATAATCAAGCATTTCATCTTCTTCCTCAAGCACGTCCACTGACTCCGAAATATCTCCAAGTGAAGAGGAAGTAATAGGCAGAATGGACGATGTAATAGCAGCCGCATCGTCCTTCGTTGGTGGCGTAGGTGTTGCTATGATCAATGCAGAAGCTGTTGTGTTTTCCTTTTTCTTAGGCTTCCACACTTGTTTTGGTAGCACCATTTGATGGGTTTCATTGAACAATTTATCCCTCAGCTTCTCTGCTTCTTGCTCCTCCTTCTCGTGGCTCCTCATGCGCTGCAATCTCCTTTTTTGTGCTTTGGTCAGACTGGAAGGAGACCACCTAGGCTGACTATATTTTGGATCCTTCGACTTGGCCTTGCTTGTGCTAGCTTCATGATCATTAGCCATGGGACCTTGCTGGACAGCAGCCACATCTTTATTAGAATCAGTCGGATTTTCAACAACAATCGGCTCTTTGATTTTTAATTCTTTAGTACCTATCATAATAGTTTCAACACTAGTATTCTTCTCCTTTTGCTTGCTAGGGCCTGAAATTTCAACACTTGGAGATTTAGCACGCCACACTTGCTTGTTGACCCTTTTTTGATTATCTTGCATTGGCCGATTGACATCGTTGTTCAAACGGCCTCGTGTGGGATAAGAAAGCCTCTCATGAACATGCCTCCTTGGTTCTGCCCACCCCAGATGAAAAACATAAGGGACCATTGGGGGCTGCCCCCATCCTCCATTGAAGCCTCCCATGTAGTATGGCGCATAAGGGGCGGCGCCATCCGTGGTCCTGGTGCCCATGACTCATATGGCCTTGCGTGATGCTGAATTTCTTCCCTCGGAGGTGATCTTGAGCGCTTCAAATTTGATGACCGATTAGAGCTAGAACCGGCCGCTTGATTGGCATATTTGGACAACAACATATCAAAAGTTGGCTTGATTCTCTTGCCCTGCACTTTAGCTTCATTCGTCTTCCACTTGCCAACCTCTGGACTCTTGGGCTTAACAAATTTGACATGAGTGTTCTCTTGCACTTGTGGTTGCCC
>LR738715.1:384335672-384351638 GCA_902687465.1 Secale cereale | reverse complement strand
CCCCCCCCCCCCCCCCCGAGTGTAGGATTCTTGATGGTGTCTTGATTACCTCCTGGCCACTGGGTTACTTGTCAAGCACAACTTGTCTCCCCAATACCTTGTCGCTCTCCTTATTTTTCCTGGGCTCACCAATGACAATATTATTTTTATTAGCTGATTCGGCTATGTTGGGCCGAATTAACATCTTCTTCCCCTCCAAATCCATGGTGTTCATTGGGAAAGGCTGCTTATCAACTTGCATCTTAGAAAAGTTCAATTGTCTGTAATTAATGGCTGATTATATCTGTCGTCAAAAAACATTAGAATCATTAGTAGCATGAGAAAAAGAATTATGATACTTGCAATAAGCACGCCATTTCAGCTCTTCAAATGGCGGTAAAGTATGAGATATTCTAATAATCTTGGCTTGCAGCAAAGCATCAAATATTTTATCACACTTAGCAATGTTGAAATTAAATTTCATCTCTTCATCACGATTCTTATGAATCAGATTTAAATCATTGCAAGTTAATGGTTTGGCCTTAGATGGCCAAACAAATTCAGCAGCATAAATATCACCCTCATCGTCCGAGTGTTCACTATCATACTCAACCATATTCACCTTGGGACAATCAGTTTTATATCTATGCACCTCTTTAAGATCTTTGCTTCGGCTTTATTGAGCCAAAGCCCTTTGCAAGACTCGGTTGATATTTAAAAACTGGTATCCTTCTAGCCTTTCTCTAATGTGAGTTCTCAAACCAATAAGCATAAGATCAGCCAAATCTCTCTCGGTTATCACAAAACTATAGCAGCGGTTTTTTGTATCTCTAAATCTTTTAACATAATCGGAGACCGATTCATCATGCTTTTGCTTAACCGATGTAAGATGGGATAGTTTAAGCTCATTGTCACCACTGTAGAAGTGATCATGAAACTTTTGCTCCAATTGAAACCATGTAGTAATAGAACCAAGTGGAAATGCAGAAAACCACGAGAAAGCAGTACCAGTTAAAGATAAAGGAAAATAACATACTTTCCACTCGTCTCGTGAACTTGCCTTACATAATTGTGCCAAGTATTGACTAACATGCTCCCATGTAGTCTTTGTTCCCTCTCCGCCAAATTTAACAAAATCTAAAACTTTATATCCGGGAGGACATGGCACGACATAATTTTTTTTTCTAGATATGGTTTCCTGGAAATTCGTGGTTTAGGTAGTTCAATCCCACAATGCTCTCGGAAGGCCCTAGTCATTTCCTCTCGGACATTAGCCAAAATACCACTCGTATTGTGTGACGTTGTGTGTGGTTGTGGCGCATGGTGAATATGATTTCTAATAGTTGGTACAATGCTAGTCGGAAGAGATGTTGGTGTTTATGTTGCACCATAGTTCGGCAGCAATCCACTTGGACTTGCTGAACTGTAACTTAGCAATGCAGTTGGATTCACTGGACTTGGTATGTTGATGGCAGGATTAAAGGGTGGAGCAACAAGTTGGTTTGTCTGACTGGGATAAGAGTTCAATGGCACGGGTAGCGTCGATGAAATAGGTAAAGTTGGACTAAAGTTTTCCACACCAGCAGACATACTACCATTACCATTATATGATCGAGGTGTATTATTTCGAGCAGTATTACTGTCTATGATAGCATGGTAAATAAGATCATTATTCTAAGCAATAAGAGTAGTAATTTCAGCCAACTGTTCAGGAGAGAAGATTTTGCTTACCGACGGTTCTACCTGCTCATTGTGAAGAGGAGGAAACTTGATTTCTTCAATTGAAGTGATGTTGCCTTGGCGATCCTTTTTGAACTCAGCAAGGAACTCCTGCATCTCCTTCTCTTCAGCGCCTTCTTGTACTCCTCAAAAGCTTGGTGATGTTCTGCCGATAACCTCAAAATTGGGCTTGATGATGTTATCTGTATCCATTTCAAATGGCTTGGGAAGATCGACCATGATGGATGATGATGATTTCTCTTTGTTCCCCAGCGTAGTCGCCAAAAAGTGTGTTCGCACATGAACACGTCACGTGTACCCTCGATGCCAGGGTTGATGCACCACAGCTCACGTTCAAGGAGTCTCACCAGAAGCGCGATTCGCACGTCGACCGACGAGAGCTTTTGAGGACCCGAAACCATACACTCTCGGGAGGGACCCCGTCGGGGAGTTTGGCGGCTATGAGCTGCCCTAGGTCGGTCAAGTCCCCCCTAGAGCCTCGGTATTAGCAGATCTCCAACACGAAGAACGACGAAGAACGAGGGAGCAAGAACGAGGGAGAGACAAAACGCACATGAATAAGTTGTAGATGCGTTTGCGATTGTGTGTTGTTGTTCAATCGGCCGTCACCCTTGTCTATATAAGAGGCTGATGGACTTTCATTACAAGAAAAGGACTTGCCTAGCCGTCCAAATCATCAAAACCTAACGCAATACATACTATTCACGACCTCCGGCCCGGATGTCCGGCTCAAGGCCCGGATGATCCGGCCTAGCCCAGTTTTCTGACAACACCTCACTATTTTGGCACCAGAATCCACATACGACCCCATATTTGGACGATATTTATATCAAAATCAACCGCCTTGATGAGACACACAACTTTCATGTTGAACACGTTTCGATCTGAGGCCATCTTGAGGGTGTTTCGGGCCCTTTTCTAAAGTGTGTAACAGAAAAAGTTGTCCGGACGTCTGGACATCTACCCGGATTGTCCGGCGTCCACCTCAATCATCCGGGACTGAACCCAGATTATCTGGATTCATCACAAACCTTCTGTTGTCTTGGTGCTTCAATTTTCCGGATGATCTGGACCACGGCCCGGATGATCCGGCAAACATTGCTGCAGCGCACGACTTTGCATGTAACTTTTGCATACGACCTCGGATGGGGACAATTTTCATATCAAAATCGTCCATTTTGACTAGATGAAGAACTTTGCAGTTGATTTTTTTTTCATCCAAGGCCATCTTAATTAGGTTTCATGCAATTCTTGAATCTGGTGTCAATACCAGCATCTCTAAGATTGTCATAACTTTCGCATCTGAGCTCCATTTTGGACCATCTCCATATCTATTTGATCATCTTGAAGAGAACCATCAAATGGTGACATGAACTCATAATTTTAACATCATCTCATAATAGCCTCAAGTCACTCTTTATGATCATGCCATTTTCGAGCATCGATAGAAACAACAAAAAGCTTTGGAAAGGGTTCAAAATCTGCTAGACAAAAGCGATGACCTGTTTGGTGAGGAACTGAATCGAGCTCAAACTCTGACTGATAATCTTCAACGACTATAGTCCAAGTTTGACAACCTTCAAGGTCATCATGAAACATTCTTAGCCGATCATGAGAAGCTTTCTTATGAATTTCTTCAAAGAAAGCAAGATCTTGAAAAACTAAGGGTGCTTCATGAAGATCTTCAAAAGGAAAATGATTCGTTGCTTGCTCAACAGATCAATACCGTCCAGGAAGAATTTTATGCACCATGCTTAAAATGTATTGAACGAGAAAATGAAAATTCTTATGCTGAATGTTCAAATGCTTCTATCGCTACAATTTCTTCAAATGATTCTGTGGTGACAATTTCATCAACTAAGGAAACCACCAATGCTAATGAAGAAAATGCAGGGTTGTAGGAATTGTATGTGACTTGCATGTACAAAAGCCTCAAAGGGCATCAAATCCTTTGCGATGTGCTTAAAAAGCAGATTCTGAATAGGAACCCTTGGAAAGAGGGTATTACCTTTGAGAGAAAACTCAATGCTGATGGGACCTACTGGAAACATGAGCAGTATCCCAAAACCTCATGGGTTACTGCGAAAGGACCTCCCATAGATCCATCTACTTCATGTGGATTTACATGTGAATCTTCATATTCATCTGATGAGTCATTTGACTCCAACTATAAATTGTACAAAAATCAGAATGGTGAAGTATTTGCTAGATATGTTGGAACTAACTGCAGGAACGACCCCGCTATGAAGAAAATTTTGGTTCCCAAAAGGTACCTTGAAAGTCATCCGGTGAATGTCCTCATGACACCACCTATGAAGAATAGGAACCCCAGATCAAAATCTTCACATGGATCCAAGTCCTCATATGAACATCATTGTGTTAATGCTTCTATTTCACAGGGATAATCTAAGAGTTATGAATATGTGCATTATTCTTCAAATCATTATGTTCATAAGTCCTCGAAGAATTTCTCTGCTTACTCATATTCATACTTTAACCCCTCTTCTGTGAAACAGAATGCTCTAGCTTCAATGCCACCTTTCTCCTATGGAGCTCACAGAATGATGAACTCTTTGCCACCCCTCTATATGTGGGTGGTGAAGAAAAAGAACTAATTTCTTATACAGGGCCAGGTTTGCACATGAATGTAAAACGTCTGAAGAATTTGCTGGAGACCTGAGTGTGCTTGAAAGGACACAAGCTAATCATGAAGAAATGAATTACTCATTTCTCATGTCCTTATTCTGTTATATCTATTGCACTATTTGATGAAATTCATTTTGATGAATCTGATGTCATATTCTTCATTGTGAAGTATATGAGTTTGTAAGATGTACTAATTCATTTGCAGGATGAATCTCTCAAAGCCACCGAGTGGGTCCTAGATAGTGGATGCACAAATCACATGACATGTGACAAGAACTTAGTGATGGACTCTTCTTTATCTCCATCGTGTCTAAAGCATATCACCTACGATGAAAAAGGAAAAAAAAAAGCATGGTATTGGGTCTAGGTAAGGTTGCAATCTCAAAAGATCGACACATGGACAAAGTCATGCTTGTCGAGTCTCTTGGATTCAACCTCATACCTGTCTCAATGCTTTGTGATCTTGATATGGTTGTTGTCTTTGGCAAATATCGCTGTGTTGTAGTCTTGGAATGTGACAACTCCAAAGTCTTCGAAGGCTTAAGGAGAGGATACCTCTATATTGTTGATTTCTCTACAGGACCATAGCCTGCCACATGTCTACTCACAAAAGCTTCAAAGGGCTGGCTATGGCATCGACGACTCGGTCATGCTGGCATGAGGAACTTGCACATGCTTGTGAAGAAGAAGCACATCATTGGCATTGAGGTTGTCAAATTCCTCAAATATCATCTTTGT
Organism: Secale cereale; assembly: GCA_902687465.1. Lineage (NCBI taxonomy): Eukaryota > Viridiplantae > Streptophyta > Magnoliopsida > Poales > Poaceae > Secale > Secale cereale. The sequence continues at coordinate 384,346,535 of LR738715.1, read as the reverse complement.
GGGGCTTCTGAGGTTGGATAGATGACCAGATCCAAGCACCCCTCGAAGACTATCATGACTACCACTCGTCCTTTTGAATTGCTTCACATGGACCTCTTTGGCCCCACTTATCATTCAGCACTAACAAATGCAGCATCTCCATATGGCTTTGTTATTGTTGATGATTATTCACGTTGCACTTGGGTGCATATCATCACATTTAAACATGAAGTGTAGGAAATCTTCATGAGATTTTCAAGGGCATCTACGAATTTCAATGCGAAGATCAAGCATATCCGGAGTGACAATGGGACAGAGTTCAAGAACACTGGTCTCGATGACTATCTTGATGAACTTGGTATTACTCATGAGTTATCTGCCCTATACACTCCTCAGCAGAATGGCATCATGAAGCGCAAGAACATGACTCTCGTAGAGAGGGCTTGCACTATGCTTGATGAATACAAGACGCCTCTTCACTTATGGCCCGAGGCTATTGATACTATGTGCCTCATCATCAACAGGGCATATCTCCACAACTCCTCAAGAAAACCTCGTTTGTCATTACAAAAAAATACACTTTTGTGATGATACGTGTTTGTCACAGTAGGTCACGTTTTCTGTCATGCATGTACATCCATGACAAATTTATGACAGAATCAATATAGTCATACCTGTGCTATCGTAGAAGTGTTCCATGACATTACCAAAATTATCATCACGGAAGTGTCTACTTCCATGACGATAAATCGCGGGTCACAGAAGTGCTTTCGTCAAGGGTGACCGACACGTGGCATCAATCATAACGGAACGGTGTTAAGCTATCGGTTCCGATTTTGGATCCGATAACCCGTTAACAGCCCCGACCAATGGGGATTTTCCACGTGTAAAATCATCATTGGCTGGAGGAAACACGTGTCGGCTCACCGTTGGGATAGATGTTATCCTCTTATTGGACCCAAAGCGCCTATGATACGTCGACACGTGGCACGACCTAACAGAGGCCCATTCTTGTGAAAAGGCCGGCCCGTTTGACTTGGTCAAAAGGTGGCGGGCCGGCCCACAGAAAGCCTGTTAATGGCCTGTTCGAATATAGCCCATTTACAGCCCGCTAACCCATGGCCCATTACGACCTATCCGAATTAGGCCCAGTAGCATCATCTGGGCCGTCCAATATGATTCCAGCCCATTTTAAGTTCCGGCCCATGTATGGCCCATGCCGTCTTTTGGCCCATATGAGGCCCTTTTGTAACTCTTGGCCCATTAACGGCCCGTGGTGAAACTGGCCCGTAATGAACAGTGTATCACTTTGTACCCATTAACGACCCATTAATCCATTGGGCCGTTTGCAGCCCATGTTATGTTTCGGCCTTCTTAGGGCCCATTTATTCTTGGCCCATTAACGACCCGTGGTGAAACTGGCCCGTAATGAACAATGTATCACTTTATACCCATTAATGGCCCATTAATCCATTGGGCTGTTTGCAAGCCATGTTATCTTTCGACCTTCTCAGGGCCCATTTATTCTTGAGCTCATTTCCAGCATTCGGTTACTTACGGCCCGTTACTGCCACTTTCTGCTTGTGTGCCAAATTCAGCCTGTTGTTATAGTCGGACCGTTTGTGGCCCGTTAATACGTTGGGCCATTTTCATAGCATCATCAAATACGGCCAGTTATGGTCGGCCCATGAATGGATGACTCCAACTCTAGCCCGTTTACGGCCATAATGCGGTGTTTTTTGGCCCATGTTTGGTCAATCGATCATATGGCCCGTCTAAGGCCCATTGATGATACGACCCGTAGAAGGTCCATTGTTTCTACGGCCCGTAGAAGGTCCATTGTTTCTACGGACCGTAGAAGGCCCATTGTTTCTACGGCCCGTAGGAAGCCCAGTGTCACTACAGTAAATATGTAGCCCATGGCCTATTAAAGCCGGGAAACTACTATAGGTTTAGACCTGCTAATGGCCCAAGATGATTATAGGCCCACGTTTTGGCCCATATGAGTAACGGGCCGGCCTAAAGACCGACAACACTGAGATCCACTGAACCTTCCGGCCTAAATTACAGCATACCGACCGAAGAATAAACCTAGACTATACAACAAAGAAATTACGGCATATTACATCCACTGGGAATCAAAGTTCGCTACCGATGATAATAAAGCGCAACATGACCGCGGATTACATACACTGGGCATCAAAGGTCGCCACCAGTGCATATAAACACGCCGACAAAAGAATATACATAACTGAAAGCACTCCAGAAGGCACTAGACCTGGCAAGCTCGGGCCCCGCAAGCAGCCGAACAAGCTGATGAGACCTCAGTTGTGTCAACGATAGATGCTTCATCCCTAGCTGTATGGCACCATAGTACGCAAGGCAGTCCCTTGACATCTTCATTACATCTTTGACTTCAAGTCGGAGTTGAGCTGAAGCAAGCCTTTCCGCTTTAAGTTGAGACTGAAGAAGTCGAACTGATTGAGGCAGCGACTGCATAGAGGTTGTCTCACACCTGCTAGTGAGTAGCTTCAACTCACTGTCTTCATCAAGATAGGACCTTGGGGTCATCTCGCTGTCCTCAAGATGGTTTGGCTCACTATCTTTCCTAAAGTTCTGCCTGGCATAAGAGATACGACTCTGAAAGAGAAACAAGGAGACACGTAACAGGTTTCACAATTATATAAGCAAATACATGGATCTGTTCTGCATAAGGAACATGTTTTCACAACTACAATTTAAAACTGGTAGTTGTTGCAAACATCCAATCAGATGTAAACAGCAGTGGAGGAAATGATGCCTATCCAAATCTATACTAGAACAAAGTTTGAAGGCTTGAGAAGGATGAACTTACATTACATGTTAACACGGGCTGGACAAAGCCCTTCTCCATGTTGATGGAAATACAATTCAAATAATTCCCCAAAGAAAATTCTTTATGAGCGTTGCCATTATTCTACATTTTGCAAAGAGTAAATATAGATCAAATAATATTCGAAGAAATAGAGGATAATGAAGCTGAGGTGCAGACTGATGATACATAATCAAATAACAATTAATTAAGTATAGCATTACAAGGCAAAAGGTACTGACAAGAGGAATGCAGACATCAACGTGTGCAGTGGCATTAGCTTTATTCAACATTTTGGTAAGAGTAAATGTAGATATGATAATTTGGAGAAAGTGGAAGGCAGGGCAGATAAGATGCTGACAATCAACTATCTCGCGATGCACGTACAGTAATACCACCACCGTCCGTTATTAGTTGTCGCTCAAATGGATGTATCTAGCACTATTAAGTTCTAAATACATCCAATTGATCAACAATTAATTTGATACAGAGGGAGTACATGACAATAGGTACTTATATGAGCAATCCAAAACTTCATAACCATTGTGTTAATTCTACATTTATCTAAGAGTAAAAATAGATCTTATAATTTCAAGCAAAGAGAGGATAAAGAAGCGAACATTTACAGTGATGCTACACAATCAAACAACAATGAGTGTAAGTATGCTAACAAAGGGCAAGAGGTACTGACAAGAGCAATGCAGAGCCCAGTGTTGTCGTGAGATCCTATGATCCTTTAAGCAAGGTGATTCATCTGAAATTAGTTTTTATACAAGAGAGAAGGTAAGGCACATGCAGAAATTTAGGATTTCAAATTTTGAATTGATATCATAGACAGTACCTGACGCTGGGCTGTCAGCAGTTCTATTAGCGGTTTGGCCACTAGAGTAGGGGTAAAGTCTGTTACAGCTGGGCCTGTGTTTTCTGTGGCTGCTGATCTATCTGATTTAACATGTATCACTACCTTTTCCAAATACCTAGTTTGTACTCCTTGAGGATCTGCAATCACCCTCTTCCTTTTGGACATCTATTACGAAAGAACAACATTTGACTGGAAAAACATAGTATGACGACACATGGAATATGTACATAAAATGGATAGGTATGGCATATACTCATGTATCATGCTTAAACTAAGCAGATGGTGTAACAAAGTAGAAGTAATGCAAGAGGTTAGATGCAAAATATGTGCGACCAATACAACCTTGCCAAGTTAGAGCATGCACCTTGATGGGTGAATAAGATAGGCCATCCACCACCATGCCAAGTTTGTTAGCTAGTGGATTATAACGCAATATTCCTCTCGTGCGCCCATTCTCATATTCATTTTGATAATGTTCAATACCTGACATGCATGAACACATAAAAACAAGTGAGATTATCTTTGTAATACATAAGTGATTCTAACCCAATACTTCCACCCTGTAAACCCCTTTGTGCTATCTCTGCAATTCTTCTAACAGGTGCCATGCATGCTGTAATTTGGTGTGTGCATTAATATAATGTGGCCTACTACTCAAAATATGAGAGCTCCAGAAGTGATGATACTTCGCAGATGACAGTTTCAACATATAGTAAAGAAGAACAAGTCGACCTGACCTGACAGATTCAAAATATACTAAGGGAGAATAACTCAACCTGACCAGTCGACCGCAAGAGAAGAGGATCATCTTAAAGAAGAGAAGAAGAGCAAGCAGATTGAAGATATTACAAGTCTTCCTAAACAATGTCGGTTGGCCACCCATGATGAACCAGATCGCACAGAGAAATACTATTCCTTCCGGTCTCTCCATATGTGGCTCACATGCATTTCGAAACTAAAGTAGGAACATTTAGCTGACCAATTAAATATCTCCCAGTTTTACTAATATCAGCATAATATCATATTTGAATTTGTACAAGTAAGCTTGTTGAGCTCGATGGGTGGAGCAGTGCTATTACGACACAAACCACGTAGGCTGATCGTGGTCATCATAAAATGGGGAAACCGTAAGCATGATGAGTATAGTGTTGACCGTGGCAGTGGCATGGCAGATCTGAAGCTGCAAACCACGCAAAGGGTAGTTAGCAACCGATACTTGCTTTGAAATAACAACCAAGAATTGGTATGGACAAGAAAGTACTGTCAACAAGTGACAAAGAAATGCAATTCTGCTGTCTCTCTATATGCCGCGACATGCATTTGGAAACTCAAGTGGGACCTTTAGCTAACCAATTAAATGTGTCTGTTAACTAATATCAGTATCATATTACAATCATATTTGAACAACTAAGCTTTGGAATTTTGAGTGTTGTGTTGTTTAGCTTGAAGGGTGGAGTAATGCTAGTATGACAGAAAGCACCTACGCAGATCATAGTAGAGTAGATAAAAGGGGAAAACCCTAAGCATCAAGAGTAAAATCAGGAAAGTGGAACTAGCTGGACCAGTGGGTGGCGCACATGCTTTTCGAAACAAATATAGGAACATTCGGTGACCAATTAAACGTTCTCTGTTTTAGTAATATGAGCATCATATCAGATTCCTATTTCAACACGTAAGCTTAGGAATTATGAGTGGCATGTTGTTTCGCTTGATGGGTTGAGGTCTTGAGGAGCAGTGCTAGCACGACACGAAGCAGTGAAGCACCTACGATGATGGTAGTGAATATAAAGGGGGGAAACCATAAGCTTTACGAGTATAGTGACCGTGACATGGCGGATCTGAAGGTGCAAACCAGACAAAGCTACTTCGCAACCAATGTTTGCATTCAACTAGCCACTACGATTTGGTACGAACAATAAAAGTATAGTAAACAATTTAAGATCTATTTTCCAGGTTAGATCAACAACTTAAGCACATATGGAAGAGTACCACCTCTCTTGCAACATCGTGTAGGCCCTTGCTGATATGTTGAGGGTGCTGCGAGTGCGATGGCTGTCGGCGGTGGGGAAGAATACTTTAGATGGCAGACGGCCGAGTTGGGGGATAAATCCTGTTGCCGTGGACGAGGCGGTCGTAGGAGCGGCAACGGCAAAGTGGACGACAGCGCCGATGAAGCGATGAAAGGATCCTGGTCTGGCGCCGTGGATGAGAGACGTCCATCTCTTGCAGTGGAAGACGGGGTAGGGGTAGCGGCTCCGGCAAGGTGGAGGATGGGGTGGCAGACGAAGGAGGCTGGCCGCAGTGGGGAGGTTGTTGTGCTGCTGATGGTGTATGAATGGGGAAATGGAGGCGGAGGGGGGGATCTCAAACTTTGGGACGCGCTTGTCTAAAATGTGGCAAAGTTACGAACTTATCCCGCGTTTAAAATTTCGGACATCACTTCGGTTGGGGATAGGATGGTAATCTCGCATCTCCCAAATATTTAACGGTAACGATTTCGGGCGAGGAGAGGGTGTTTTGCCACCCATGGTTTGCGCCCACGGTGTATGAACGGGGATGACAGGTAGGGCGGTTGTATCACGTCTGAGGGAAGTTACACATCTGCCCCTATTTAAAATATTAGCCTACATCAATTTCGGACGAGGAGAGTTTGTCTTGCCGCCCACCGTGGATGAATGGGGAAATGGAGGGAGAGACACATCTCTTTCGGACAAGCTTGAATCAAATGTGTTTTGCTGCCCACATTTGGCGCCCACCGTGTCTGAATGGGCTCAGAGGACGTCGTGTCACGTCTGATTGAAGTTACTAGTCTACCCCTATCGACAGCAGTGTAAATCCGATCGATAAGGATGTCAAGTGTCAAGGTAGACAGTAATTTCCATCTCGCAAACACTTGCTTCGGGCAGCCCACAAATGATAGTGGGTGTTTAGCCACTTCGTTCAAAACTTGGGAGAATTAGCATTCACGTTTGCCCTGGGCCCTCGCAACTAAATCCAAATCCAATTTTTATTCGATTACGGATATCCACAAATAATTCTACGTTTTGTTATTTATTTCTTCAAAACCACAACAAAGATTTATTCCACCTTTATATATTATTATGATTTAGAAATGCCGTGATCTTCGAATTCAGGAGGTTGGATACACTTTGAGTCAAACAGTTATTTCATCCAATAGAATATTCCCACACGAAAAACAGTTCACCTTATGTCAATCATACAAGTACTAAGGATTACCTCGCCTAAAAAATTCGGATCATTACAACACATGGACAACATAGGGGGTCTTACAACATAATCCATTCAGAGACATGACACAACATGCAAGTACAATAATCTAATGACAATTTCAACTGCTATCTAAAGAAGAACTGGGATTACCCTGGGCTTCAGATAGCAGAAGCAGCAGGACCTCCTCTGTCTTCAAATGCAACATTCTTACTTCCTCCAATTCTTGGGTTGCTTGTATAATGCGTGCAGCTAATTGCGTAATTTCCAACTTCAAGATCAAGATTACCTCATTCATGGCAGCCACACCATCTCTTTCTGCCTCTAGTAGAGCCTCAAGAACTATAATATATGTGCTCAGACTGGTCTCCGGCGGTGTTGCCTCTGAACTGCTACCATCTGGTAACATGGATGGCGCACTGCTTCCACAAATAGATTCTGGGGTTGTACATTGTGTCCTAGTGTGAATGACATCCTGAAAGGTTTCCGCTGGACATAAGTAAGAGATAGTTATCGCATGATCCATGTAGTAAGCTTACATGGTAAACGACATACAGATTATTGCCGAGCATGGCAAGCTATATTTAAATGGTTTGAAGCAGCATCAGCCGAAAAGAAATTAAAATGGTAAGACGAAAACTTGAAAGGGAGTGTACCACCGCTATATTTAAGTTACCAAGGCATCTAAGCAGTTGAAATAATCTGAGAAAGCACTTAACAGTGTGGCCTCGTATAAACTACGAAGACAGTCTTGTGATGAAGTTTAGAGCAAAAGTTAAGGACTCAAATGAACTAGGCATGCATTTCTTTACGATAGTACAGCAGGCACTGCTGACATATTGGCCAACTCAGGTATAGCGTAACAAGTAACAAACAAGCATTCGAATCAAGAAATATAGCAAAGCAGACAACTGAACTATTTGTTATTCTGTAGGATTAGAGGTTGAGGGCAAAAGCCAAGAAAGCAGCCCACACGCATTACATTTCACATGTACTAAAACACACTGGCTTACCATATGTTGCTGTGAAGCCTCGCTGCTATTGCAATGTTCTTTGAAGATATCGTCAGCATCCCGTGGTTGCAAATCTATTTGTTGTAGTTTATTCTTTACCCTCTATTTACGTAAAATTAATTTTAATCGCATGCACTGGTTCAAATTGATCATCAATGGTTCATCTAAACTAATGAAAGAAGGGTGTGTGCATACACGACAATAAATCTGCTTCCCTCTATTTTATGCTTGTTCGAGGTGCCAGCCCAAAAAGAACAAATATTTTGCTTGATGGGGTTGGCAGCTCCATAATTAATAGAAGCATAAAATTAATCATGCAACTTGGGAAGATCAAGAACACACAAAGAAGTAATGAACAGAGGCTCGTAGCAGTAATGTAATAGCTAGCATCAGAGAATGTAGGGTAAAACGAACAAAAACGAGCGGAACCACATGCTAGTTTGGTGATGTGTAATTAAGCATAGAGAACATGAAGCAGTCTGATGGAACCAACATGTGGCATCCGAACAACACCATTATCATAAATATAGCATCCAAGAAGTAAAATAATAGGCAATGATATCTAGGAAGTACAGTAATACTTAGGACAAAACTAAAGCATATTAACTATATGTGCACTGGTATGTAATTTAGCACATGTAACATGTTCACTGCCAGAAGTATGGCCCTACAGGTGCAAGCAGAATAACGCATCTCATGAAAAACTGAATGATGCCCTGAAGAAATTCAAAGGTGCGGTGCTTATGCTAAGAAAGTGAACGTAGGCGTCGGCCGTTGGATAATAGTACCTGATTCTCGGTGGCGTATGGGTACCGTTGGCATATTTGATAGCTAAGGATCGTCGATGGTGCTCGTGTTGCGGTTGAGTTTGGGTCGGCTGTCGCCGTTGCTGAAGCGGCTTCGGTGCTACGATTGCGGTGCCTGTCGACATACAAGAAAGCTCATCTGTGGTAAGTGAACAGTTGCACGATAAAGAGAAAAACCGAAGGAGTACTGATCGAAATAACCTGATAAGGCTACGACGTCGGTAAAGCAGGGCCGGTGGAGTTGAATATGGCGTCCGTGGAGCGGGTCCAGTGAAGTGGATGAAGGCTTCGGCGGGCGCGTTGTATAGTGCTTTCGGTGAGGCGGATCTGTTGCGGCGGACGAGGGCTTGTATGAAGGGCCAGCGAAGGGACGAACGAGGGAGTCAGTGAAGGGCCTACACTATAGTGGACAAGGGCGTCGGTTAAGCAGATCCGGTGCGGTGGACCATGATGGCGGTCAAGGAGATCTGGAGCGGTGTACAAGCCAGTTGCTGAAGTGGCTCCGGTGAAGTGGTGAGTTGGTAGTTGGGGGTTCCAAGGTGCGGAAGGTAGATTCGTCGGGGCGTGAGGTCCACCGCTGCGGCGGAGGACTAGATTCGGCGGCTTGCCGTGGTTGGGGGGGGGTCGGGGAGGGGCTCTGGGGAAGAATGTTGGGGGCAAAGAGGGGAAAACAATGGAGTTACCAAAGCAACCCTTTTCCGTTCATGTGGCAGGGGTAAAATAGTAATATCGCAGGTCTAAACTTTCGGGCGCGAGATATTTCGATGTGTGCGGGAAGTTTGAAAGCTTTTGGCGCCTGAAATTATATTCTGCTCTTGTACGGCCGACTATGATATCATGGCCGAGAATTTGTTTGTTTTGCACGCAAAAAAGTGCATGTTTTGAAAATCAATGTCTTCAACTCGAAACTTAGATTGTCCATTCAATTCAAATATGGATCATTGAGCTACTATAAGCAAATACCATCATATGGTCCAATTCAAATGAAATTTCAAATGTGTTTATCCTAAATATGATGACAAAAGAAAAAATGTGTATGTGTATGAATAAAGTGGATGATTATAAAGTTTGAACATGCCCGTATGTGTATATCTCTAGGTTTGATACATGAATTTGAAATCACGAAATCCCGGCTTAAAAATGTACCTCCGTTTAAATGAATTACAAAAGCTAATGATGGAGTCGAATTCCAAAATTCCAATCTTAGGTTTGTAATTCTGGTACATCCAAGTATATCATGCATGTTCAAAAGTATCGTTATCTCATAGTCCAAACTGTGAAACAAATTGATCAAACTTGAGTGCACACATAATTGACCATGTATATCTCAATTACGCTAAAGTCCCTCAAATATAGACACCTCACTCTTCATCTGAAGCCAACCCTCCCCCCACGTCGCCCCCACACACACTGAGAGGTTGTTCTCTCCCCCAAACACCAACACACGAGCACATTAACACCCCTATCTCTTCTAAAGTCCGGACCCCAATATAGGTCTCTATCACTTTGTCTCTTGGGCATGCACACATCTCTTCCCCCACTCTCTAGCTAGGTCACCCGGCATCTCTCTTTCCCAAGCACACGCACTATGTAGAGTGTATCTTTCCCATACACACAAAACGTTGCCCCAAAACGTCTATCTCCCTAGTTATGTGGTTCTCACACACTCACCTCACACACAACCCCCACTGCAAAACAAGCACACTTTGTCTCCTTGTGCACCACTCTCCCCTTTCTATCTCTCCCACATGCGGACCCGCCCCAGCTCCTCCCTGTATACATATATGTCGCGACTCTTTCCATAGCTCCCTAATGTATCATCGTTCTCGATCTCGCACATTGTTCTCTACACCATCTATTCTAGATCTCTCATGAAGTCCCTATCACACACACGATGACTCACTTCCCTTGCGTCTCCGTACATAGGCCAATTTCAAACAACATCAACATTGTCTCCCTATCTGTAGGCCATTTGTGGACACAAACGCCCCCTCTCTCACCCCCTCTCTTTCTCTCCCTCTCCGTCGCTAGCTCTCTCTCTCTCTCTCTCTCTCTTGCCCCTCTCTTTCTCTCTCTCTCTCTTGACCCTCTCTTTCTCTCTCTCTCTCTTTCCGTCGCTAGCTC
>LR738715.1:384275348-384321985 GCA_902687465.1 Secale cereale | reverse complement strand
CTGAGACGACAAGAACTTGCGCCAAGGGTGGCGTGAGCAACCTCGTGCAGACCATTGGCAGGAGCAGCCTTGTGACGCCCCCTGGCGCGACCAGCCTCGTGAGGGTCGCCCGCAGGGCCACGGAGGCCTGCCTCCGCTGCCATCACCACCAAGAAGGAACGACGATGACCACCACGGAGACGGGGTAGGGGGCTTCCAGAAACCGCCTGCAGTCGCGTGCATTCTGGGGGGAGCCCATGCCCCGGCTTCTCACCGTATCTTCAAGCTGTTCGCCCGTGAGGTGAACGTGGCGCTTCCTAGGCCTGACGCCGCGCGCAATCTCGGGTGGACCAAGCAAGTCATCACTTTCGACCCCAAAGACCAGCTCAAGTGCACTGCGGACCCAGGCGCACTCCCGATGCTCTACACCCCGACCATCAGCAATGTCCTCATGACCAAGACCCTCATCGACGACGGGGCAGGGCTCAACGTCCTCTCCGTCCAGACCTTCGAGACACTCCAGGTCCCCTACGATCATCTCCACCACACCAAGCCATTCTACGGAGTCACGGATGGCTCCACGCTCCCGATGGGGCAAGTCCGCCTCCCCGTCACCTTTGGAGACCGCGACAACTACCACACCGAGCTCATCGACTTCGACGTCGCCAACATCCGTCTCCCATACAACGCCATCCTGGGGTATCCTGCCCTTGCCAAGTTCATGGCGGCAACCAATCACGGCTACAACGTCCTCAAGATGTCCGGAAGCGGCGGAGTCATCACGATCGCCTCCGACGAGAAGGAAGCGGTGCGTTCCCTGGAGCGTGCCTACCAGACCGCGGTGGTTGAATACCCCAATGAGGATGAAGCAGTCCTTGCCCTGCAGACCGCCCCCAAGAAGAAGAAGAACCTACCCGTCAACGGAGCTTAGGACGCGGGGGCTCCCGATGACCTGGCCTCAGGACTCGCGCTTGCCGACGAGGTGCCTTCCACCTTCGCATAGGGAGGCGCGCTCGACGCCCCTCTCGTGACGGGCTCGGGGGCTCTCCTCTGGAGTGTCCCTGAGTTGACCCGTGCCCCGAGGGAGGTGTTCCTGCGTTTTTGTAAGCCCAGCGCGAGCCGTCCAGTGCTAGCGGCTCAGGACTTCATTGACCAAGTTACGGAGGAACTTCAGTACGCAAGACTCATCCGCGGTGGGCGTAACCGCACAACCCCAAGTCCACCTGCTCGCAGCCCGAGCGACTGCTTCCGCGTGTGCGTCCACATCGCGGGTCTCAACCGAGCCGCTTCTCAGAGCCCTTCTGGCCGACGGCGGTCGGCCGGAGGAGGGCCCTCCCCTGCAGCTACGTCTGCATGCTCTTCGGCTTCCGCAACGCAGCTGCCACGTTCCAGCATCTCATGCAGCAGGCCTTCGGGGCTCGGGAGGCTCAGTGGCAGGCGGTCCGGACGGAGCGGGAGCCGGACCCACGCGACCACTGACAGCCTCAGAAGCCCCTGGGCCCCAGGAGCCCGACGATCCTCGGGAGCGACCCGCGCAGCTCACGTCTTCAGCTACCCCAACTCTCCTTCGGCAAGTATCAGGTGACACTTCAAGTATCCAAATGAGGGCGCCTCTCAGGCTGCATCATCCTCGGGCCGCTGGGGGCTGTTCCCCCGCGGCTGTCTCCCTTTTTGCATGATCAAGGTCAGATATTTCTTTCCATTCGCATTATCTATATGCTTGGCGTCCTCACCGCCACTAAGGTAATGAGCCCTTGTGAGCCCACTCGCGACCGCCCCATGATTAAGGACTGGCACGACGTCTGTGCTCGGGTCGTCCCTGCAGCATCGATAAACCCAATGGCTGAGCTCTGCCTAGTGAGCCATTTCCATGACGGCACCTCCCATGGTCCTTGGTGCCTTGTTCTCGCATGGGCTAATCGTGGATGGGTAAGTAGGGGCCCGTGGGAGGTGCCTCGCTCACGCGGGAACCGCGCGCCGGCTATTTTTATTTTTGGATCATGGCATGAGAAGACTGGGCACGGCGTCTATGCTCGGGTCCGTCCCTGCAGCGTCGATAAATCCAGCGACTGAGCTCTGTCTTACGGGCTGGTCCCACTAACGTCACCTCCTGGGGTCGTTGGTGCTGCGGCCTTCTCATGCAATGTACCCTGGAGATGCACTTGGCGCAGGTCGACACAATACCTCTCTTTTCACATTTTGTAGAAGAAGACTCAGGCGCAACCCGCCTGAGGGTAGGGTCTCGTGAGTGATGCGTAAGCTCACGAGAACTTCTTCAGAGTCGTTCAGCTCGTCCTGAGGAGGGCCCATATACACCTTGGCTGTCCTACCATGCCAGCCACGCGTCAGGACGGGGCTGTACACGCCCCGGAGTCTCTCCCGGTGGGAGGCTCCCTCCCAAGGTCCAGTGGAAGTACCAAGATCTGCGCTAGCAGATCCAACCGAGGAGCGGTTATGCCCACGAACCAGTGGAAGCACCAAGCTCCGCGCTGGCCGATATGACCGAGGCGCGGTTATGCCCACACTCCGCGCAAGTGTGGTAGCTCTATGCTCCGCGCTAGTTATAAACAACTGACGATGGCCCCCAGTGGCCGCACCAACCTCAGGGAGCTTTTCAGCTCATGATGCTCACAGCTTCTCCTTGGATGGGTGTCACGAGGGGTGCTAGGCACGGGGGCTATGCTCAGGTCACGCATGGCAGACGCCACCCTACCAGGTGCCCAGACACCTGGCCTTCTCGTTCCCCCATTCCAGGCGAAGGCTGGTGGGCAAGGTATGGTGCTTGTTCTCCTTCATGAAGAGTCGTTCGTACGTCAGGGGGGACCTCTGGGCATCACGACCCACGGGCCTAACGGGCCACATAGCCCCTCATCCCTTGAGCCTAGTTACGACGATAACCCCGGTCTTCCGGAGGGCTCAATGGCGATTGAGGTATGCGCGGGGTTGGGCCCTGCCGACGCGGAACGAAAACGGGATCGCTTGAACGTCAAGCGGGGACCCTTGGGCATCGCGACCCAAGGGCCTCATCGGCCACGTAGCCCCTCACGCCTTGAGTCTAGTTACTACAGTAACCCTGGCATCCAGAGGGCTCAGGAACAAGTCTAGTTACTACGGTAACCCCGGTCACCCAGAGAGCTCAGCGGTGGTCGAGGTATGCGCGGGGTTGGGCCCTGCCGACGCAGAGCACCTAAAGCAAACATGAAAGGAAGCAAGCATGGAATCATCTAGCTATTACAATAACGTCAAGTTTTTTCGAATTCAACCAAGGTTCTTACGCTCCGCGAGGCACTCGTACTTCTCTCACTAAATAGGACAGATCAAACATCGCCGGGCGCAGCAGTACCGATCGTCTCCCCTTCGGCCGCGGTAACGGTAGACTGGAGGAACACATACACCAGCGACGTGACCTTCGCCCTCAGGGCCTCGGTAGCCGAGTTCTCCATGACTGCGGTCACGGGCTCGGACAGCGAGGCCAGGACAAGGGTGGGGTCGCGAAGGCTTAGGTGGCCACACACCTGCATCAGGACCAAGGTAAGCAGCGTACGGCCTTCAGCATCGGCTAACTAGCCAGTCGCGGCCGTAACACCACGCAGGGACTCCACGAGCGCAGCAAGGATCCCGGCGGGGCCTCCCTCAGGGGTGGCCAGCGGCTCCTTGAACCCTTCCCCGTAGGCGGCATGCAGCCCTTGCGGGCCTCAATGTCAAAGGCGGTAATGTCCTCGGGACTCACCGTCGCCAAGGCCATGAGAGCTTCCTCCTGGGCACGAGCTACTTGGGCCGCCCTAGCCTGCTCAGCTTCAACCTTCAGCTTCTCTAGGGCGGCATGGTCAGCATGCTGCTCTTGCTGCAGCCGGGATGTCGCGGTCTTCTCCGCCTCGAGCTCCTTCTCCAACCCCTTGAGCTCCAGGGCGCGCCTAGTGTCTTCCTCGCGGAGGGCCCCCAGCTCGCTCTCTGCCTTGAGGCAACGCTTCTCGAAGGACGCGGCGTCAGCTCGTGCGGCTTCGCGAGCCAGCATGGCCGCCACGGCTTCCTCTCGACCCTTGGCAGTAGCTGCCAAGGCCTGATCCTAGGAGGCCCATGCAGACTTGTCTGCCAGGAGCCACCCGTGGATCAGCCTCAGGCGCCCTTCTGTCAAGTGGCCGTCATTGTTTTGGAGATCAGCGCGAAGATGACCCAGCGCGGCAGAGGCAGCATACAAAGCCTCAGGACCAGGCTGCACCAGCTGGCGCATGGGCACCGACAAGACTGGCTGCTCGACCAGGGGCTGGGGGCTCTACCCCCCTCACCAGAGCAGTCGGAGAAGAAGCCAACTCCGCAACCTCGCCGGAGACAGGGACGTCTTCGGGTGGCACTGACACCACACTCGCGGTGGCCCGACCAACCGAGGCGCCCAGCGCCACGACATCCTTCCCCGAGGTTGCACCAGCAACCCAACGAGCAGGGCACCGTGACAGGACCTCCCCCTTCACCCTCTTCATCACACCTCCCAGGCTGCAGCATCAAAGGAGAGCGCATCAGGGGCACGACAAATAAAAATGAGTGAGAAATTGCACACTTACTCATCGGAGGCGAGGCGCGCCCTTCTCTTCACCAGCGAGTCAACAGCAGCCCCTGGCGCACTGGGTGTGCCGACAGCCCAGGCCTGGGCAAGACGCAAGGCCACGGTCCTGGGCGAGGCCGCGGTCGCCAAGTTCGCCGGCGTGGTGCCCTTTTGCGGGGTCGCCACCTTGCTTCTCCCGGATGCAGTGCGTCCAGAACGACGAGGAGTGGTCGCCTGGGACCGTCTGACGGCACCTGCGCCTGATGCCATTGCCCTGGCGAATATTTCGAAGGAGTCCCCATCGTTGTCTAGGGTATCCTTCGAGCCCCCGTCGTCGCCCCCGTCGTCGCCTTCGTCGTCATCACCAGAAGACACATCGAACATGGGCGGAGCGCCCACGGGCGCACCAAGGTCTGGCATGGCCTTCAGCAGCTCGGCCTTGTCAGGGCGGCTATACAGCGGCAGGTAGGCCCCAGCAAGATTCTCCGGAACCATCCCCAGGAGGGCTCTCGAGGTGAAGTCCAAATCGTCTTCGGCCAGCATCCCTGGGTGCAGCCGGAGTCCGTCGTCGTCACCCATCAGCTCCCACATGGGGCTTGAGTGAGCCTGCAGTGGAGCCAGACGCTGCCTCAAGAACTCCTTCACGATCTGGCCTGCTTCGAGCCTCAAGCTCAGGTCGGCCTCAATCTTCGCCAGGACCGGCCCGGCAAGGGGGCCGGTGAGCTTCGCGTGGCGCCAGCTGTCAAGTTTCTCCGGATGGGCAGTGGGCAGCGCTAACAGAGGATGTGTGCGCTGGGCGTCCAGATAGACCCACCTCTTCCGGTGGGACTCTATCTTCTTCCTAGCCGTCATCAGGCGGCAGCCCTAGCGCTGGAAGACAAAGGAAACGCAGCCCGAGCACGGGCCATCGTTGTATTGACACATGGAGAAGAAGTGGCGGAAGAGGGCGACCGTCGGCCTCACCCCCACGAACGCCTCACAGTAGAAGGCGAAGAGCGACAAGACGAAGATGGAGTGGGGTTGGATATGGAGAGCGTGCACCTGGTAATGTTCCAGGATGGCGTAGAAGAACTCGGAGAAAGGGGGCATGAGCCCCACGGAGATGCTATGGAGGTAGAAGGGGTAGCATGACTTTGGCAAGGTCCGCGCCATGGTGGATCCAGCCCAGACTGTGTCTGGCCGTGCTCATTGCGGGAGGTCAATAGGAACGGCTGGACCTCTGAGTAGTCCTCCTCCCTGATGATGGACGACTCCTCAAGCGCCACGTCAAGAGAAGAAGCAGATCCAGGCGCCGACGTGGTGCCCTTGTTCTTCTTCGCCATGGTCAAGGAGGGCCAAAGGATGCAGAGAGGCAAGAGGCGCAAAGGGAGGAAATTCAAGCAGGAAGGAAGGAGGGCGATAACTCCCCCAGCGGAGAAGGCCCCTTTTTGTCAATACACACGGTTACCGAGACGACATGGGGAGCAGGGTCAATCGCGTCCCATCCAACCGTCATGCGTCAGCCTGGCCCACAGCCTTTTTGGGGCCCGCGGCGCTTCGTCCTCGACTGAGGCTTCCCCCTGAAGCCAACTCCGTGCACCTTGGGCCCGGGGGCTACTGTCGGCATCCTGGGAACCAGGGTACCCAGACTTGCCTGTCCACGGGCCGCGATGCACTCCTTCAAGCGGCCTGGTACGGCCCAGCTGATCGACCAGCTGCTCAAGACCCTCGCGAGGGGCCGAGCCTCGCGAGGAGAACAACGCCAAGAACCCCTGGGAGCGGCCTCGGCAAGGCGTCCCGGAGGGGCAGAGAATCCAAGGCCAAGCCTGCCTCAGGAGGAGGCAGTGATGTCAGCAGTGATGCACCGCGCCAGCGAGTGCCAGCGTCTGCCGGCGGAACAGTTGCCATTTCGGTGCAAAGGAGACAGCGCAGCCGTTGGTTCCCAAGGAGCGGGGAAAAGGTTTCCTCTTTGGTGCAAGAAGACCGAAGACCGCAAGGACGATAAGGAGGATGTCACCGTCGAGCCCAACACCATGTCACCGCCTGATCCTTTTGCAGGCGAAGACTGCTTTTGTCAGGGTAGGAACGTCCTTGTGTTCCCGTTCAAAAATGGCCATTGTGGAATCCCTTCCCGCCTAAACATTTCGGGGGAAGAGGACCGTGGCCACCTATATAAGTAGATAGAACCTCCACTGCAAAGGGAGAGAACCATCAACACACACACTTGACCACCGCACAAGGAGCAAAAACACTAGCCTCCTAACCCTCCTGAGATCGCCTCCTGAGCTCAGGAACACTTGTACCAGTTCATACCCTAGCTCACCCGGAGCCAATCCACCAAAGCAGGAAGTAGGGTCTTACACCTCGCGGTGGCCCGAACCTGGATAAACTCTTGTGTGTTTGTTCGTTGTTTGCTTGAATCCTTCCACCGAGATGAGAGCGAGGCGCTAGGTAGACGTGACTGGGAGAGATCTTCGTTCACGCCCCTGTGTTCAAACTTAACGGGTTTTGCGGACCCCTGAGTCCGACGCCTAGTGAGTAACTCCTGGAACATCGAACATCTTCGCAAGTTTTCCCCGTAAGGAGCGGCTGCCGGGCCTCCCGGCGAGCCACCCTTTTGTACAAGCCTTGCCGGCAAGGCATGTAACCCTTTGTACAAAGCCAGGCGCAGACCCTGAGCATAAATAAATGAAGCGCTGGCTCCCTAAGTTATAACATGCATGCTAGGCTGAGTCCTTTCCTCGGTTAGGATTGATTGTGCTTGGCGGCGAATAACTCCTACCCAAGAGGTCGGGTGTGCGTCTTTTCTACCTTCTTTGGTCCACAGGTCATTCCCGCCGAGCCACTTGGGAAAAGGAGAACGAACTGACGCCCCAACCCCGGCAAGGCAATCCTGCCAAGGGCTAAAGATGTAAGGATCCAACCACAGCGAGCCAAGGTTGTCGGGGGCTGCGGATTCAGATAAGTTTTTCATCCCCCTGCTATACATTTCCGTATGGAACTGGGACATGTGAAGCCTCGTTTATGTCTTAAAACCACCATACTCCCCTTTTCCTTGTGCCCGAGAATTACTTCCTGGGTCAGAATTTGGTAGTAGTTGCGGTGGCGAAGAAACGAACGTGGAGCCTAACTCTACTTCGCTCCTGCCTCCGCCAAAAGCGCGAGAACGGTCGGCCGAAGAAGAGAAACGGCAAGGCCTGTTGCCGGGCGATAACGCTTATTATGAAAATAACAAGGATTCATCCTTGGCATGGGCCTCGCTCACGCACGAAGAACCCAGCAAACACCCCTTTTCATTAAAAACATCCCGTACATGTACAGTTCGTACGGAAAGTAAAACATGAACAAGGGGGGTTACAAGCTTTAAATTCAATAAAGCCTGTAAGCTTACAAACTGAAAAGAGATAAGATGCCCCTAATCCCTTTCTTATCCCTCTCCTCAGGAAATGGAATAAGATGGTGAAGGGCAAAAGAAGCGCCTAGGCAAAGCGCACGTAGCAGAAAGCCCCAAGAGAACATCCCGGTGGCCGTCCCAAAAGAGGCTGGCGATGATGGCACCGGGAGAAGAGCCGAAAGATGGAGCAGTGGGTCGGTGATGCGCGGGTTGACGCCCGCGTACTCCGACATGACGACCACCACCCACCTTCTTCACCTTCTCCGGCCTCCCAATGCCAGCCGCCCAAGTAGGTGACGCCGAGAAGTTCGAGGGGCTGGTGGTGCAGATGATGGTGCTGCTAGCACCGCCCAGGGACGGCATATCCGCCGCCTAGTCAAACCCATCATCCCCCTCCCCGTCGCCCTTCTCATCGCTACCGCTGTCCTCCCCATCACTCTCGCTCGAGGAGGAGTTTCCGTCATCGGTTGAGCTCCCCACACAGCACCCTAGCCTGTGTCCCGAGCGCCCGAAGACTTTGATGGAGAGAAGATCGCTCTCCGCTAGACTAAAGTAGAGGACGTGCCCCTTCACCAACCAGTGGGCGCGAGCGAAGGTCTTCCACCCCCGGCGGAGAAGCATCACATGGGGGGTGGGAAACCTGGTGTCCACCTACATGGCGCCATGGCAACATCCCTCCATGTGAAGCCTCAGCCTTGGTGGCTGATCGACCTCCAACGCCCTTGCGAACGCTCCTGGAAGGCGGAGACGACTGCGCGGCGGCTCGCGCAGCTGTATGATGAACTCCAGTGCCGTGTCATTGACATGATCGCGTGGGAAGGTAGGAGGAGACGACGAAGGAGATGAAGACGTAGACAATGATGGCATGGGTGTCCCCCGACCCCGTCTGCCTCTGCCTCGACCGCCTCACCAGCCGTGGCCCCGGCCGACGCTTCTACCTCTAGCATGCCCCCCATCTGAGGCATCCGGCTCCTCTTTGACCATCGTCGCCCTCTGATGGGAAGACGACCTGGTCGCTTCCGCGGAGGAACGGCCACGACCGTGCCCTCTCGGCATACCTTCGGGAGGAATGGAATCAAACAGGAAGAAGATGGGTGGAGAGGTGAGAAGTGCTGCTCATCTCCTCCCCCTCTTTATAGAAGTGCGATCGCTCGAATCAACCAGTCCAACCGCCAAAGGAATGAGGGAACAGGACCGACCCGCCGCTCCAATCAGCGGCGTTCGCCCCCCCCCCCCTCAGCATTAATGCCCACGCCCTCCGCATCGACCGCTTGCCCTCCCTGATGCATGAGGGATACGTGGCGAGTGGATCAGGAGTTGGGTGACGCGTGGTATGGCCGTTTCGCACCCCCGTGATCGTGGGGTGACCCGAGTCCACTTAGTAAATGGGCTGCGCCCCCACGACTTCCTCTATTGTTTATGAGGAGGGCACGAATAGCCTCTTTACTATTTTTGGAACCACAAGATGACGCAAGCACGCTGGGGTCATCCCACGGACGACCCCCCACGTCAGCACAGATCGTGGGAAGGCGCAACCATCGAAGGAGTTACTGCGGTAAAGGAAATCCAACTTCACTGCCCGCACACCATTCTGGGCCTAGCCCAACAACACGTTGCGCTTATGAATGGCTCACGCCCGGGGGCTCCTGTCGGTGTACAAAAGTAGGGGCACTCTTTTTTACCCCTTACTTGTGCATGGGTAGTCAGAGCCACGCCTATGGCCAAACATAACAAGGCAAAAGGAGGAAGCCAGGAACACATAGTTACCAGAATAGACTCCAAGACAGACGACATGAGAAGACCAAGCAAAGAGACAGGATCCCCCGGCAAGGACTCTCGCTGGGGCGGCCTGCGCACCACCCCGGCAAGGGCTCTTGCTAGGGCGATCCACTCAGACGCCTCCTTCACAGCCACCCTTGAAGCCTATGGGCTCCAATGATATCAACAACAGTGGGGTCAAGGCTCGGGAAGCGCCCACGTGAAGGCATGCAGATCTTTGTGAAGACAAAGACCTATGACTCCCAAGGTAAGATCCAGAAGACACGGTGGTCGCGAGGTTCCTTGCCGAGGACGCCTGCGAGGCCCCGGCAAGGCTCCTTGCCGAAGACACCCCGAAGCCCCGGCAAGCGTCTTGCCGCATGGCACTCACGGAGGCCCCGACAAGACCCTTGCCGGGAACAAAAGCAAGTCTGCAACAAGCTCTTGCCGCCCCGTCGCTGCCGCTCCTTGCCGAAGACACCCCGAAGCCCCGGCAAGCCTCTTGCCGCAGGGCACTCACGGAGGCCCCGGCAAGACGCTTGCCGGGAACAAAAGAAAGTCTGCAACAAGCTCTTGCCGCCCCGTCGCCGCCCCAGCTCAGCGGCCGACCCGCTAGCCCAGGCAGGCACACACGTGGTGATACGTGGTTCCTGGGCCAGCTAGCCAAGCACTTACGTGGTGGCATGTAGATCTTCGTGAAGACCCTACCACGACGCCACCTCAGCTCCCTGCCTCGCTGGCCTGGACGCGTGTCACGACCAGACATAGCGGCCACAGACGGGATGGGCTTCTTTCCCGTCCCCGATAAAGTAAATAGACACCTAAGCAGCGCATTGAATGCGTCTTGTCCCGTAATGGCATGTGATAAGCATATACATTGTACACCTTTCCACCTGCTATGTGCCACTATGGCAGCCCCTTTAGACTATAAAAGGAGGCCCGGGGCATATTGGAGGGGGATTCGGATCCTAGAAAGCTGGATATGGACCATAGCTAGCTGAAGAACTCAAGAAAACTCAAATATACACCAAAGGAGGACTAGGTTACGCATCCTCGCGGCCCGAACCTGGGTAAACGATCGTTGTGCTGACTCCTAGACCTGCTCTTTGCACAACTCCGTGCACGCCAACCGTAGAAGGGATTCCAGTGATCCCATAGGTGTCTTTTCGTACCGACATGCATCTCATGGCCGAGGATGACTAGGTGGATGGGCCGGAGGTAGGAGGTCACTCGGGGATTTTTGTGCAGACTCACATGTAGGTCCCACAAGTCATAACACCCAGTCGAATAGAAGTCATTGACTTAATAGGCGACGTGGGCCCTATTTGGATACTGTAAGTCAAGGGTTAGATTCTAACACTGAACTAACTCTAACCAAAGTGGTGTTTGGATGGCAGCGTTATATTGACAACAAAGTATCAAAACAGGGCCATGGGTTGAAACGTGCCTATAACGGCGCCTATAACGACACTTTGTAGAGTAGTAGTTTCTTGGTAGGGCTGGTTGGTAAGAGCATGTACAATGGTAGATAAGGTAGTCTTATCTTAAGTCTGCCACGTATGCAAGTGGTAGTAGTTTCTTGGCATTATTAGTGGTTTCTTGCATTATTAGGGGTTTCTTGTAAGGAACAATGTATTACTAGCGGCAAAAGGCGATTCTAGGTTGCGTTGTACTCCAACGAGTACTACTAGTGGTCGTGGGAGTGTATACCTCGTTTTGTGGGTTCGATCCTGGCCGAATGCACGATGACCTTTTTTTAAAATAGTAACTTCACTGCGAGCCAATATTTTACACGGGTAGTTTGAGTTTTGAAGTCAAACGGACGTGCGGCACCACAATCTTGGTGCACTGGATAGCCTAGCCACGTGAACGGGTTTTCCTTCCTAGCATATCGTGGCTCGCGTGCTCGCCCTAGCTGCACCTCGCTTGTAGCTTCCTCATCAGATAGTAGCATATTTAAACTAGCGCCTCCCAATTAAGCTCGAGGAGCTGGAAAAGCCTAGCGGGGCATTGGGAACTGTGCAATATGGCTCTGTACGTAAAGTGCTCTACTACTACTCTGTAGCTTGTGGCGTTGCACGCATGGACTTCACTCAATTATCGGCTCTACTATAAAAGAAATTCCTCTTGACGTGTTTTTTTAAATAGAGGCAAAATCTTTGCTTCATCTCATTCATAAAGAAGGAACTACTAACAAAGTTCACCGAGATACATTACACCTCCACAAATGGAAGCGAAAAGCCTAGTCTCACTGTATCAAATAACTCAAATGTTCTGCCCCCGCAGTAACCGTCGCTGATAAACAGGTTGCTAGTGTGTCCATGAGAGGAGCGGCTGAGAGTAGGCCAGCTACGTGAGAGGAGCGGCTGAATAGAGCACCGAGAGTACCCACTAGGCCACTACGCAGGTGTACTTTCCCTGCATTGACAGTACAGTGATTGTTCTAGAGAACCGTAGTACCCTCCACTTCCAACTGTAGCTCCTTGGCCCTGAGATTCAAGAGTTCAAAACTGGTGCACTATACTGTATAGTATATAGCACTAGTAGTACCCTCGCACTTCTAGTTGAGAAAGCAGTAGTAGTACTGCTATAGTACGAGTACGTACTCCTCCGTCACATAATGTAAGAAGTTTTTTGACACTAGTTGGTGTGTACAAAAAATAGCAAAAACATACCCAAAATTTCTTAATCCACGCCAAAAATTACTGGCCAGTGCCAAAAATTTCTTCCTAGTGCTATTATTTATAATATAATGCAATCCCATAACGTCCCATAATGCTAGTACTAGTAGGAAGTAATAGCCTCACCCCTTCGCTACATTTGGAAGGGACGAGGCCCTGCGGTTACTACGCTCTTATCTTGTCACATCCCTAGCTAGCACTTGCATTAGGACCTAACTAGAGTGTGCATCATGTCTACTTTCAAAGAAACTTGAATTGGGATTAACAGAAACCCTAGCACCCCTCCCCTAACAACTAGGGTTTGCTAAAATATTTTCCAATGTACCCAAAATGCCCTTCAAAAATGTTCATCATTTCTGCCTTGGTCCTAAACCTCTGCCAAAAATGGTGCACGATTTTCTAGGACACTCAAGGGCTCTGGATTAAATCATATGGTATTTGAATCTGGGCATTTAAATGCTATAAAATGTTTTAAATGCTCAAATAATCATGAACTATAATGTTTCCTACTGTTCATATTATATACAGTAGGTATGACAAGTGTCATGAGTTATAAAAATGTTTAGGCATTTTTATTAATTGAACAAAGCTGCAAAAGAAATGAAACAGAAAGAAAAATAGGAAGAAACACTTACCTGAGCCCACTTACCTGCTGGCCCAGCCGGCCCAGCCCACCAGGGGCATCCCCGTCTTCTTCGCCGCGCCAGCGCACGAAGCAGCTCGGTGGCGAGCGCCGCCGATGCGCCGGCCACCTCCTGCCTGCCTGGCTGGTCCCTCGACCCCCTGGATGGACTAGAACGACGCCACGAAGCCCCCTCGACCGTTTCCCTTCTCCCCCGTGTCTCTCCCCTCCTCTCTCCCCTCCGCCGAGCTCCCCCGAGCGGGCTCATCACCGACGACCGCTGACACCGCGCTCTACGCCACTCCCTCGCCTCCCCGAAGCACCACTAGCTCCGCCGCATCGCCCCGAAGCTCCCCACCGACGCACACGACGCCAGGAGCCCCGCAACGTCCTCCTCGCCGTCGTCTTCAACCTTCGGCACTGGAGATCGCCGCCGCCCGTACGCCGTCGTCCAACCGTCCCCGAGCTCACTTCGACGCCCTCTGCGACCGCTGTGAGCTCACGCTTCGAACCCCCCTCTCCACGGGCTCGTTTATGCCTTGTAGCCGCCGCCCCCTTTGCTGACCGACGATCACCGCCGCCGGCCAACTCACCGCCGTGGCCATAGGCACCGTACCTCATGGCTGAGCACGCCATTAGCTTCAGTAGGTCACCAGCAAGCTAAAGCGAACCTTAGCTCCTCCTACCGTGCACTACAACCCCATTCCGACCAACTCCGTGCGAGCACCACCGCGGACGAGCTCGTCGCCGTCGACTCCCGCGACCTCTCGTCCAACTAGTGGCACCGTTGGATGCGGTGCATCACCAGGAGCACACCGAGCCCATCCGCGCGGCAAATGGCTGCCGGAATAAGGATTCCGACGAGTCACTGCCTTGCGAAATGGTCGCCGCCGGCCAAACTCCGACGGGCTGACGTGGCCTGTTAGTTAGGAGCTAACAGTAATTAGTTTAATCACCACAGTCACTGACAGTGGGCCCCATTTGTTAGTCAAACCCAGTCAACCCTGGTTATGACAGGAATTAGCTCCTGAGACACTGACATGAGGGACCCACCAGTCAGGTTTGACTTGGACTGGCCCTGTTGACTGGCTGACGCCAGCATGATGTCATGCTGACGCAGTAAATGTTTTTCTGGGATTTTTAGATTAAAAATAATTCAGGAAATTCCAGAAAAATACCCAAAACTTCTAAAAATCATATAAAATCAACCATAGCTCAGATGGAAAAGATTTATATATGAAAAATGATCAGAAAAATCCAATCTTTCCAATGGCACTCGTTTCATGCATGTTTGAACAAGTTAACTTGCTGTATACATCAAAAACATGATAATGCACTTATTTAAATAATAGTTTGAACTCCAATTTGAATCTTTGATTCAAATAAGCTCAAACCTTTCTGGTTATAGTTGCATTAGCCAACACACATGCATCTTGCCATGCCATGAGCATGCATCATATTGTTGCATTTGTTTGTTAATGATTGTATCGTCGGTATTCCCTGTGTTAGGTCCTGCTCCCGAGGATACTGCTGCGTATCCAGTTGAAGAGCAGTACCCGACAACTACCTTGTCAGGCAAGCAATCATTGATCATTCCGATACAAACCCAATCTTCTCGCTCCTGCTCTCTTTTACTACATTAAGGCAACAGCGCGTGAACTGCTACTTGCTGCGGTAGTTGAACCCTATTCCCTTGCATGACCTGTCATTGCCACAGTAAATAGTGGAAACCCACTAGCATGTGTAGGAGTTGATTGAGCCATGTGATGTGTGATCCACCATGCTATTTACTTATGTTGCCTGCTATGCTTAGAGTTGTGTATGGTCTGGTTCATCTGGGTGATGGATCAGAGTGAAACAATCTTTCGATAAAGAGAAGGAAGTGTGGAATACGCTTGGTAAAGGTATCGATGAAAGGCCATGTAGGAGTACATGGTGGGTTGTTTCATTGGAATCGTCCATAGGACCTGAGATCTGTATGTGTGGTTCAAGTTGCAGTTACTACCATGCATTGGGCCCGAAACCAATGGACCCTCTCGGCTTATTAATTACCCTCGATCTCTGTCCAGGAGTTGCAACTAGTTTCTGGTGTTTATAGCTTACTGGAGGTCGTGCACAACACTGACCCTCGGGGTGGGTTGTGATGGGACAGGTACGTGGCACGGTGTACCGGTTGCCCGTTTGGTGACTCGGGAACCCTATACACATCGTTTGGGGCCGTGAGCGACACCCCGGCCGGATCTCCCCACGGATGGAACCCAAATAGGCGATAAACCTAGACGAGAGACTTGAGTAGTTAGTCAGGTCGTGGCCGACACCCTCGCTGGGCTTCCTCTTGAAGGTTGCCGAGTACACGCCGAGTAAACGGCGATAAGTGGTGGAAGCGTGTGTGAAGAGGTACACCCCTGCAGGGTTATCAAACTATTCGAATAGCCGTTGTTCGCGGTACGAACTACTTGGTTACTCTTACAGTTCATAGACAAGTTGATGGATACTACTAAAAGCCTCAAGATAAGCGTGAGTGCCGTGGATGGCCCTTCCGTAGGATGACGGAAGAGGATCCTCGGTAGTGTATTGATGTGGTGAGTAGAGGACTCGTGTTCGTGATAACATCTTGCAATCTGTTGAGAGTTGTAGTATAGGTTAGCCAAGGTCAAAGCTGGCATTCTGCTATAAACTCCACTATCCCCCATTGATAATGTTGCATGTATGATAGGTTCTGTGGTAAGACTTGCTGAGTACCTTTGTACTCATGTTTGCTTAATAACTGTTGCAGAGGAGAACCCTGCCCCTGCTGATGGGTTCTACATAGACGTTGACGTCGACGAGTAGCTTGACACCCAGACGGAGAACTGGAGCTTGTGAAGGGCCTTGTAGATAGTCAGGCTACACCAAGCCTGTTTTATTTTTCTAAGTTGTCTGTACTCAGACATGTAGCTTCCGCTTGTGCTTGTATGACTGTATGACTTGAGTGTTGGGTCATGTGACCCCTACCTGTATGGATATGTTATGTATGGCTCTTGGAGCCTTTTAAATAAAGTACTTTGAGTCATAGAGTTCTGTTGTGATGCAATGTTGTATTTGCACATATTGAGCATATTGCGTGTATGATTGAAATGCTTGGTATGTGTGGGATCCGACACCTAGTTGTTTTCCTTTGGTAGCCTATCTTACAGGGAAATGCCTCCTAGTGTCTCCAATGAGCCTTGGTAGCTTGCTACTGCTCGGAACACGTAGGCTGGCCGGCATGTGTCCTTCTTCGTTCCTGTGTCTGTCCCTTAGGGGAAATGTCACGTGTTGTTCCTTTAAGTCCATGTAGCTTGCTACGACTTGGGTTCATACGTTGATGACCGACACGTTCGTTGCTGGGTCATGGATGCCTGTCTCTGTAATTTAGTGCCACTTTTGGTTTATAACTAGCCATGTCGGCCCGGGTTCTCTGTCATATGGATGCTAGCGACACTGTCATATACGTTTGCCAAAATGCGCAAACGGTCCCGGGCCAGGTAAGGTGGCACCCGTGGGGTTACCGTGCATGAGGCCGCAAAGTGATATGACGTGTTCCAGCTAGATCGGTGTGACTTAGGATCGGGGTCCTGACAGCGTTGGCATCAGAGCTGGACCGCCTGTAGGTTTCTCAAGCCAAACTGGTCGATGTTGACTCTAGAAAAGTTCTTTGTTATATGTAGGGGAATTGATTGTGGAAGGGAACGTAAGGCTCTTTTTACTCCTTTACCTTATGCCCTTCTGATCTGAGTCTGTCTATTCTTTCTACGGGGATTTAGGACTAGGCCTCTTATCCTTACTAGGTTCACGTGTTACTAATCCGTAGACTCTTAGGATTGTTGGTTTCAAGCCTCAGTTCAGTTTCTATCCTTTTAGTATGATGATTGTTGAACCGGAACCTTGATATGGAATTGTTGAGTGGCTATGCTATCATTTGTATGATGTCTCAAATCTTTGTTTGAGCATTTACAGTTGTTATGCTGCCCGATTTCTTCCAGAAACACTAATGCCTTTGCATTATTTCGTGTTTCAGATGTCTGGCCGCATCCCTCACCAAGTGGTTCGTTTGACTCGGTGCATTAATGTGCCCGGTCACACGGCCATGCTAGTCCATGTGATGACTGAGACCGGTTATCGCTGGTATCCTGAATACACCGTGGAGTAACAGTACCGGGATTTCAATCAGAGTCAGTATTTCTACACAGTCCGGATATACCCCTCATATCCTGGAGCTAATGATCCCATCCATTGGCCTTATGGACTCGGGATTACCATCGAGATGGCAGTGCAGGATGCCGCTTATTCGATGATGACCATTCTCCGTGCTAGGCATGCCCTGTTGCTGAACACTGAGTTCTGTTACATGCCAGCCTCACTCCCCGGAGAGGAAGGCTACTACACTGGTCTGTATAGTGATGCTGCTCATGAAGAGCCACTACTTCAGACCACTGTTCAGATGTTGGAGGATAGGGACCGCGAGGTCCGTGCCCTCCGAATGGAGCTGTATAACACTCGAGCCGCTCATTGGACTACTTTGACACGGCTTGCACCTGCTGTGCACACCGGATATCTGGACATGCGGGATTTGTATCCTGTGCGGACTCGTCTGCCTGATCGCATGGATTGGCGTGACGTTGGGGGTATTACACCTCCACGTGGGCGTCGGTTACCACCAGCATCGGGACCGAGACCACACCCATGCCCCTATGGTCCATAGCCTTCGAGTGCTCGCGAGTTCCAAGATCCGTCTGTAGCACTTCCAGGCTACGGTGGTAATCTTTACGAGGATTACTACGCGAATGTCTAAGCTAGTCCGTGGTAGTAGTAGTATTGTAGTAGTTGTATTTCCACAGTCCTGCGTGTCTTGTGGAATATGACTTAGTGTGTACTGAGTTCCGGAGGTGTAGTTAAATAATGTATAGGAGCTTGGAATGCCTCTGATGGGATGTATCGTCTTTCACCGCAGTTGTACTTTAGCCTTGGCTTGTACTAAACTTTGTATGGTGTGTATGACCACTGGTGTATATATAGCAGTGCCTATATTACCATGTCGTACGGATGAACATCTTTGCATTCCGTGTCATCCATTACATTCTGCACTTCTATGTCAAATTTTTGCCACCCTTGTCTAAACCGTTGTTTTGTTTTCCTAGGATGGTCAACACTCGCAACACTCCTGCTGCTCAGGAGCAGGGTGAGGCTAGTGGGGCTAGAGATGGAAATCTGCCCCAGCCACCCTCCTTGGCGGAAGTTATGCTTGAAGCAGAACGGAACAAGAGAGAGACCAACCGTCTGCTGGAACGCATAGAGCAGAACACTGGGTTCCGTCCGAGGAATGACGTGGTGTCAATCCACGATTTTATCAAGATGTGTCCACCAAAGTTCCATCACTCCACTGAACCTCTAGATGCTGATGACTGGCTACGTAGTATCACCCACAAGCTACACTCTGCCCGTGTGGCCGAAGCTGACAAGGTTATCTACGCCGCCTACCATCTCTAGGGCCCTGCCAGTCTTTGGTGGGAAAACTTTGAAGCTATGCGTCCTGCTGGCCAAGTCACTACCTGGGTTGAGTTTAGTGAGGCATTCCGTGAACATCACATTCCGGAAGGTCTCATGGATCGCAAGCGGGAGGAATTCTGCAATTTCACCCAGGGCCGTTTAACTGTGGATGGCTATAGTCGTGAGTTTGGTAATCTGGCACGCTATGCACCTAAGGAAGTATCCACCGATGCCAAGAAGCAGGCGAGGTTCCGCAAGGGACACGGCCCTGAACTTCGTCGAGATCTACGTCTGGACGAGTGCACTTCCTTCCAGAAGTTGGTAAACAAGGCTATCAGTGCTGAAACAGGCCAGACCAACTTCGAGGCCACCCGCAAGCATACTCGAGACTTTCGTTCCTCATCCGGCTCTAGCTCTCACAAGCGCCGTGTGTGGGTTCCTAACACTGCTCTGCCACCCAAGTACACACCGAGGCCATCCTATGAGGCGCCTCGCCCAACTCAGCAGTTTGCACCTGCCAAGACCTATGAAGGTCCACCTTCCAACTTTACTCCACGCACCACCACTGTGAATTGTTTCAAGTGTGGAGAACCGGGACACAACATGCGTGATTGTCCCCAGAATCAGCCAGGAAACCCCGTTGGCCGTGGTAAGCCAACCGGCAAGGTGAACTATGTCAAGCCAATCCCCATTGCACGTGGTCATGTCAACTATGTTTCTGCCGAAGAAGCTTATGAGGATCCTAACGTCGTCCTTGGTACGCTTCTCGTAAATTGCCATCCGACATCTGTTCTTTTCGATACTGGAGCATCCCATTCGTTCATATCTGAGAGCTATGCTCGATTGCACAACATGACTTTTTGTGACATGCCTACTTCCATGGTTATTCAAACTCCTGGTTCAAAGTGGCAAACCTCTAGGGTAAGCCATGGAAATGAAATCCTTGTCGATAGGCTTGTTTTCCTTGCTTCTTTAATCGCTCTCAAGTCCTCGGACATAAACATCATGTTGGGTATGGATTGGATGACAACTCATTATGCCAAGATTGATTGCTTTACTAGGACCGTTCAACTTACACATCCATCCGGCAAGATAGTCAATGTCTTGGCCCGAATGGCTGAACGTCAGCTCTATTCTCTTAATGCCAGCCCTCTACCAGAACTCGAAGATATCCCGGTAGTTCGTGACTTCCCGGATGTTTTTCCAGAAGAACTGCCAGGAGTTCCACCTGACAGAGATGTCGAGTTCGTGATAGATCTTATCCCTGGAACTG
The DNA here is from genome assembly GCA_902687465.1 of Secale cereale. Taxonomy (NCBI): domain Eukaryota; kingdom Viridiplantae; phylum Streptophyta; class Magnoliopsida; order Poales; family Poaceae; genus Secale; species Secale cereale. The sequence goes on along the minus strand of LR738715.1, from coordinate 384,302,251 downwards.
TCCCAATCTCTAGGAGACCTTATAAGATGGCACCACTAGAATTAGCTGAGCTAAAGAAACAACTCGATGAGTCCTTGCAAAAGGGTTTCATCCGTCCTAGTTCTTCCCCTTGGGCTTGCCCCGTCCTCTTCGTCAAGAAGAAGGATGGAATGGAGCGGATGGTTGCAGATTACCGACCTGTCAATCTGGTCACCATAAAGAATAAGTATCCGCTTCCCAGGATCAACGACCTGTATGATCAGCTCCCTGGATCCTCAGTCTTCTCTAAGATGGATTTGAGGTTGGGCTACCATCAAATCAAAATCAAGAACGGGGACATTCCTAAAACGGCTTTCGTTACTCATTATGGCCAATATGAGTACACCGTTATGTCCTTCGGATTAACCAATGCCCCAGCTACCTTTTCTCGGTTAATGAATTCTATATTCATGGAGTATTTGGATAAATTCGTCGTGGTATACCTCGATGATATACTCATTTTCTCCAAGAACAAGGAAGATCATGCCGAGCATTTAAGGCTGGTATTGACGAAGCTTCGAGAGCACCGCCTTTATGCCAAATTCTCTAAATGTGAATTCTGGTTGCCAGAAGTAACCTATCTAGGTCATGTGATCTCTGGCAAGGGTATTGCTGCCAATCCCGAGCGAGTTCAAGCCGTACTTGATTGGACTCCCCCTGAATCGGTCAAGCAAGTTAGGAGTTTTCTTGGCTTAGCGAGCTATTGCCGACGTTTCGTCGAGAACTTCTCCAAGGTTGCGAAACCTCTAACCGAAGTCCTCAAGAAAGATAAAAGGTTTGAGTGGACCCCACAGTGCGAGTCTAGTTTTCAGGAACTGAAGAGACGCCTGACATATGCACCTGTACTGGTACCACCAGACTTTTCCAAGGATTTTATTATCTATTGCGACGCCTCGCGACAAGGACTAGGTTGCATTCTCATGCAAGATCGTCAAGTGATTGCATACGCATCCCGACAGTTGCGTCCACATGAGGATAACTATCCTACTCATGATCTAGAGCTTGCAGCTGTAGTCCATGCACTCAAAACATGGCGACATTACCTCCTTGGTAATCGCTGTGAAATTTTCACTAATCACCAAAGTTTGAAGTATATCTTCACCCAACCGGATTTGAATCTCAGGCAAAGACGTTGGGTTGAGTTGCTTACGGACTACGACTTAGGAATCACTTACACTCCTGGAAAGGCCAATGTCATGGCTGATGCACTAAGTCGTAAGTCATATTGTAACAATTTAATGTTACAACAAAGTCAACCACTTCTCCACGAGGAATTTCTTAAGCTTAACCTTCACATTGTTCCTCGAGGATTCCTCTCCACCTTGGTGGCGAAACCTACCCTTATGGATCAGGTCATCAACGCACAGAAGGTTGATCCCGGAATTTCCCGTATTAAGAGGAACATCAAGAAAGGAGTTGCAGGATGTTTCTCAATTGATGATCAAGGAGTCGTATTCTTTAGCAACCGTTTAGTGGTTCCTAAAGTACGAAACCTAAGACGTTTGATCCTTAAGGAGGCTCATGAATCTCCTCTCACGATTCATCCCGGTAGTACCAAAATGTATCAGGACTTACGTCAGAGATTCTGGTGGACTAGGATGAAGAGAGAAATCGCTCAATTCATTGCTAACTGCGACGTTTGTCGTCGAGTCAAAGCAGAGCATCAACGGCCTGCTGGCACCCTTCAACCTTTAACTATTCCTGAATGGAAATGGGTTAAAGTCGGTATGGACTTCATCACCGAGTTTCCCAGGTCCAGGAAAGGGAATAATGCTATCTTCGTCGTTATCGACCGTCTCTCTAAAGAAGCTCATTTCCTGCCTGTCCGAGAGAGTATTACCGCTAGCCAACTAGCAGACTTATATATCTCTCAAATAGTATCACTTCATGGTGTGCCGTTGGAGATTAACTCTGACCGTGGAAGTCTTTTCACTTCACGATTTTGGGAAAGTTTCCAGAATGCTATGGGAACTCATCTCTCTTTCAGTACTGCCTTCCATCCGCAGTCAAGTGGTCAAGTGGAACGAGTCAATCAAATTCTGGAAGACATGCTTCGAGCCTCTGTCATTTCTTTTGGTATGGAATGGGAAAACATTTGCCGAATTCGTTTATAACAATAGTTATCAAGCCAGCCTGGGTAAAGCCCCCTTCGAAGTTCTATATGGACGAAGGTGTCGAACACCTCTTAACTGGTCAGAAACCGGCGAAAGACAATTCTTTGGCCCGGATATGATTCAGGAAGCAGAGGAACAACTTCGCATCGTTCGTGAGAGATTGAAGACAGCCCAGTCTCGCCAAAAGAGCCAATATGATAGTCATCATAAGGCTGTGACTTTTGAAGTCGACGATAAGGCTTACCTTCGGGTTACTCCTCTTAAGGGAACCCATCGCTTCGGTATCAAAGGCAAATTAGCCCCTCGTTTCATCGGTCCTTTTCGCATTCTTGCCAAACGAGGAGAAGTTGCCTACCAATTGGAACTACCTCCGCACCTCTCCAGAGTTCATGATGTTTTCCACGTTTCTCAACTCAGGCGTTGCTTCTCGGATCCTATCTGCGGAGTGGACCACGAAACGCTTGATCTCCAGGACAATCTCACATATCGAGAATACCCTGTTCGTATTCTTGATCAAACTGAGCGCACCACTCGACGCCACAATATCAAGTTTCTCAAGGTTCAATGGTCACATCATTCCGAGAGTGAAGCTACTTGGGAAAGGGAGGATCGTCTTAGACTTGAGTACCCCACCCTCTTTCCGTAGGAACCCGAATCTCAGGACGCGATTCTTTTAAGTGGGGGTGAGTTGTCACATCCCTAGCTAGCACTTGCATTAGGACCTAACTAGAGTGTGCATCATGTCTACTTTCAAAGAAACTTGAATTGGGATTAACAGAAACCCCAGCACCCCTCCCCTAACAACTAGGGTTTGCTAAAATATTTTCCAATGTACCCAAAATGCGCTTCAAAAATGTTCATCATTTCTGCCTTGGTCTTAAACCTCTGCCAAAAATGGTGCACAATTTTATAGGACACTCAAGGGCTCTGGATTAAATCATATGGTATTTGAATCTGGGCATTTAAATGCTATAAAATATTTTAAATGCTCAAATAATCATGAACTATAATGTTTCCTACTGTTCATATTATATACAATAGGTATGACAAGTGTCATGAGTTATAAAAATGTTTGGGCATTTTTATTAATTGAACAAAGCTGCAAATGAAATGAAACAGAAAGAAAAATAGGAAGAAACACTTACCTGAGCCCACTTACCTGCTGGCCCAGCCGGCCCAGCCCACCAGGGGCATCCCCGTCTTCTTCGCCGCACCAGCGCACGAAGCCGCTCGGTGGCGAGCGCCGCCGATGCGCCGGCCACCTCCTGCCTGCCTGGCTGGTCCCTCGACCCCCTGGATGGACTAGAACGACGCCACGAAGCCCCCTCGACCGTTTCCCCTCTCCCCCGTGTCTCTCCCCCTCCTCTCTCCCCTCCGCCGAGCTCCCCCGAGCGAGCTCATCACCGACGACCGCTGACACCGCGCTCTACGCCACTCCCTCGCCTCCCCGAAGCACCACTAGCTCCGCCGCATCGCCCCGAAGCTCCCCATCGACGCACACGACGCCAGGAGCCCCGCAACGTCCTCCTCGCCGTCGTCTTCAACCTTCAGCACCGGAGATCGCCGCCGCCCGTACGCCGTTGTCCGACCGTCCCCGAGGTCACTTCGACGCCCTCTGCGACCGCTGTGAGCTCACGCTTCGAACCCCCCCTCTCCACGGGCTCGTTTATGCCTTGTAGCCGCCGCCCCCTTTGCTGACCGATGATCACCGCCGCCGGCCAACTCACCGCCGTGGCCATAGGCACCGTACCTCGTGGCTGAGCACGCCATTAGCTTCAGTAGGTCACCAGCAAGCTAAAGCGAACCTTAGCTCCTCCTACCGTGCACTACAACCCCATTCCGACCAACTCCGTGCGAGCACCGCCGCGGACGAGCTCGTCGCCGTCGACTCCGGCGACCTCTCGTCCAACCAGTGGCACCGTTGGATGCGGTGCATCACCAGGAGCACACCGAGCCCATCCGCGCGGCAAATGGCTGCCGGAATAAGGATTCCGACGAGTCACCGCCGTGCGATATGGTCGCCGCCGGCCAAACTCCGGCGGGCTGACGTGGACTGTTAGTTAGGAGCTAACAGTAATTAGTTTAATCACCATAGTCACTGACAGTGGGCCCCATTTGTTAGTCAAACCCAGTCAACCCTGGTTATGACCGGAATTAGCTCCTGAGACACTGACATGAGGGACCCACCTGTCAGGTTTGACTTGGACTGGCCCTGTTGACTGGCTAACATCAGCATGATGTCATGCTGACGCAGTAAAGGTTTTTCTGGGATTTTTAGATTAAAAATAATTCAGGAAATTCCAGAAAAATACCCAAAACTTCTAAAAAATCATATAAAATCAACCATAGCTCAGATGAAAAAGATTTATATATGAAAAATGATCAGAAAAATCCAATCTTTCCAATGGCACTGGTTTCGTGCATGTTTGAACAAGTTAACTTGCTGTATACATCAAAAGCATGATAATGCACTTATTTAAATAATAGTTTGAACTCCAATTTGAATCTTTGATTCAAATAAGCTCAAACCTTTCTGGTTATAGTTGCATTAGCCAACACACATGCATCTTGCCATGTCATGAGCATGCATCATATTGTTGCATTTGTTTGTTAATGATTGTATCGTCGGTATTCCCTGTGTTAGGTCCTGCTCCCGAGGATACTGCTGCGTATCCAGTTGAAGAGCAGTACCCGACAACTACCTTGTCAGGCAAGCAATCATTGATCATTCCGATACAAACCCAATCTTCTCGCTCCTGCTCTCTTTTACTGCATTAAGGCAACAGCGCGTGAACTGCTACTTGCTGCGGTAGTTGAACCCTATTCCCTTGCATGACCTGTCATTGCCACAGTAAATAGTTGAAACCCACTAGCATGTGTAGGAGTTGATTGAGCCATGTGATGTGTGATCCACCATGCTATTTACTTATGTTGCCTGCTATGCTTAGAGTTGTGTCTGGTCTGGTTCATCTGGGTGATGGATCAGAGTGAAACAATCTTTCGATAAAGAGAAGGAAGTGTGGAATACGCTTGGTAAAGATATCGATGAAAGGCCATGTAGGAGTACATGGTGGGTTGTTTCATTGGAATCGTCCATAGGACCTGAGATCTGTATGTGTGGTTCAAGTTGCAGTTACTACCATGCATTGGGCCCGAAACCAATGGACCCTCTCGGCTTATTAATTACCCTCGATCTCTGTCCAGGAGTTGCAACTAGTTTTTGGTGTTTATAGCTTACTGGAGGTCGTGCACAACGCTGACCCTCGGGGTGGGTTGTGATGCGACAGGTACGTGGCACGGTGTACCGGTTGCCCGTTTGGTGACTCGGGAACCCTGTACACATCGTTTGGGGCAGTGAGCGACACCACGGCCGGATCTCCCCACGGATGGAACCCAAATAGGCGATAAACCTGGACGAGAGACTTGAGTAGTTAGTCAGGTCGTGGCCGACACCCTCGCTGGGCTTCCGCTTGAAGGTTGCCGAGTACACGCCGAGTAAACGGCGATAAGTGGTGGAAGCGTGTGTGAAGAGGTACACCCCTGCAGGGTTATCAAACTATTCGAATAGCCGTTGTTCGCTGTACGAACTACTTGGTTACTCTTACAGTTCATAGACAAGTTGATGGATACTACTAAAAGCCTCAAGATAAGCGTGAGTGCCGTGGATGGCCCTTCCGTAGGATGACGGAAGAGGATCCTCGGTAGTGTATTGATGTGGTGAGTAGAGGACTCGTGTTCGTGATAACATCTTGCAATCTGTTGAGAGTTGTAGTATAGGTTAGCCAAGGTCAAAGCTGGCATTCTGCTATAAACTCCTATCCCCCATTGATAATGTTGCATGTATGATAGGTTCTGTGGTAAGACTTGCTGAGTACCTTTGTACTCATGTTTGCTTAATAACTGTTGCAGAGGAGAACCCTGCCCCTGCTGATGGGTTCTACATAGACGTTGACGTCGACGAGTAGCTTGACACCCAGACGGAGATCTGGAGCTTGTGAAGGGCCTTGTAGATAGTCAGGCTACACCAAGCCTGTTTTATTTTTCTAAGTTGTCTGTACTCAGACATGTAGCTTCCGCTTGTGCTTGTATGACTGTATGACTTGAGTGTTGGGTCATGTGACCCCTACCTGTATGGATATGTTATGTATGGCTCTTGGAGCCTTTTAAATAAAGTACTTTGAGTCATAGAGTTCTGTTGTGATGCAATGTTGTATTTGCACATATTGAGCATATTGCGTGTATGATTGAAATGCTTGGTATGTGTGGGATCCGACACCTAGTTGTTTTCCTTTGGTAGCCTATCTTACAGGGAAATGCCTCCTAGTGTCTCCAATGAGCCTTGGTAGCTTGCTACTGCTCGGAACACGTAGGCTGGCCGGCATGTGTCCTTCTTCGTTCCTGTGTCTGTCCCTTAGGGGAAATGTCACGCGTTGTTCCTTTAAGTCCATGTAGCTTGCTACGACTTGGGTTCATACGTTGATGACCTACACGTTCGTTGCTGGGTCATGGATGCCTGTCTCTGTAATTTAGTGCCACTTTTGGTTTATAACTAGCCATGTCGGCCCGGGTTCTCTGTCATATGGATGCTAGCGACACTGTCATATACGTGTGCCAAAATGCGCAAACGGTCCCGGGCCAGGTAAGGTGGCACCCGTGGGGTTACCGTGCGTGAGGCCGCAAAGTGATATGACGTGTTACAGCTAGATCGGTGTGACTTAGGATCGGGGTCCTGACATATCTCCTCCTCACCAGTTCCCCTCCCCCCGAAGAGAAGGCAGTTCGTTGCTGCTCCCATGGATTCGCCAGGCGGTTCTCCTCCTCGTCGGGGCTGGGAGACCTTGGACGACGATCCTCTGGGATAAATCGCATGCCGCTCCGATGTCCTCACCGTCGCAAGGCTCGGTGCTTCCTGCACCAACTTTTTCTAGACGGTGCTAAAAATGTCTTGGGAAAAGGCCGTGCCTGTTGGCCTTCCATGCGTCCTCGAGGAGAAGGTTCTTCTATGGGACAATCCTTCGAACAGTCCACCGCTCCCTGGCCATGGTTGCACGTTGACTCCGCTAGAGTTGCCGAGGTTGAGAGGTAGTCGGATTTTGTCTGATGAGCAGGTCAGTAATGGAGTTTGATCATGTAGTACTTAGTTATTCCATTTCCATCCCGTAATTTCTTCGCTGCCCACCGTCTTATATATAGGTCTAGGTTGGTGCCAACGAAGATTAGCTTGCATACCTCCGGCCGGATACCACCATCATTTTGCACAACATCCACATCAGTGTGGCAATTCCGGTAGACCCCTTCTCCACCATTGGGATCGGCCCTCCGGACTGGCTGGGCTTGAATATGTATGATTGCGAACCCGCCGACAAAGCGACACGGCTACGACGATTACTATCTCATCGTGGTGTTCGACATAAGGATTGCCATCAATGAAAGAGGCACTAACGGCAGAGGCTGGCGCATGTTGGCGTCGGCAGATTTGTACCCCTACATGTTCGAAGCTGGTTGCCATCCTATGGTATGGGAGATTACAAACGGAATGCACAAACCATCATTTGCATCCCTAACGGTACTCCATTATTTTGCAGGGACCAGTCATCCCGCGATCAAAATAAGATCGCCGATCCTGGATGTGCATTTGCATCCGCGATTCGATCTAACCTGGAACCTTGTAGCTGACTATGGCATATTGGGATCAACTATCTTAGCAGTCGTTACCCATGGTACCACTGATGTGCAACATGGTCACACAATCTACCACGATCGGGTCGTCACCTTCTACCCAGGTATTCCATTTTTTAACCCTCTCGCCTTCTCTTTCATTGTTGTACTAGTACTCTACTTACATACTAGTAGGAGTACTTTTTACCTTGGAGGACGCGTATAGCTAGCTAGGCCCTTGAAGACTTGAACCCACTAGCTGCCACCATTTTTGTTTTTCCATGTCTACTATCTCATCCATGTAGCCAAGAGTGGCTATATATAATAAGCCAATTATTTTACTTCCTCTATACCGGAGTAGTACTATTTGCTGCACATTATTACTGCCCGCCATATTTGAGCACAACATTATTATGCATGGACCTTGACTATGTACGTTACCATGTGTCCAGATCTGAGATGCCGCGTGTACTAGATGAAAGGCGCCATGTTCGACCCCCGTGATGCAATGTGGGTGCCGAGGAACACTCTTGGAGAGTACTCGCTTTTCATTGGGGACATCTACCCCATTGTGAAGCGGATGCCACCTTCCGTGCACGACATGGAAGGCTTACCGTTCATGAAGCATGGTTGTGTCTTCAGTGCGCACCGACGGATGCACGACATGATGGGACACGCTATCCCTGATTTATGCCGCTTCAGCTTGGATGAGTCTCCATCATGTGGAACCGAACTAGAAAGCTGCGACAATGATTCCCATTGCCCACCACTATGGATCATGCCATCTATGAAGAACACCTGGGACTGGAACTTGGAGGAGGACATGTAGCCCATCTATAACGTGTAAGTGGAGTATGGTAAATTGTGAATGGTAGCGCTGTGAATATATGTAGACTAGTCGTGCACAAATTTATCACATGAACTGGAGCTGAACTTGTGTGGCATACTCGCATTTGTCCTTTAGAATTTATTACTAGTAAATTTTTTATGTGTAAGTGCAACTTTTGTGGTTGTTGCACGGGCTCCAACACGCTCTTTGAGAAGAAAAAAAGGTGGCACAACTTTGGATATACGTGACGTGGCGGCATCATACAGTAGCATCGTTCGCTATAGTTGTACTCCGTGTAGTACGCTCCTACTAGGACGACAACTCCTATAAAACCTTGCGCTTGGCTCTTTGCCTCTTCGGGAGGTTCAACAGTTCGTACTTGTGTGAACCTTGCACTTGGCTCTTCGCCTCTTCAGAAGGTCCAACAATGATGATAATACAATACACATTATGCTTCTGGCAATCTGACACTGATTGAACTACTGCACGTCCACCGCAAGGGCGAGGGCGAGGGAGAGGGAGAGGGAGAGGGAGAGGAAGAGGGCGCCGTAGTCAAAACCCTCTCCTCGTCCTGCGAACCACCGCGCGCGTGGGCGAGGGAGAGGCGTAGTAAGCAAGCTTCTCCTTGTTCGGCGAGTTGACGAGAAACATCAAAGCAGGGCTAGTACTAGTCCATACTGCGTCCTTTCCGGTTAATATGGCTTAATTTGAAACGAGAAAAATACACTAGCGGTCAACGTATGTAACAATACGCTCTTTACGGTCACTATATATAGTTTTGCGGTGATTATACGATCACTAGCTCATCGTAGAGCACCGTATTGCACCCTACTGACTGGCCACATAGTCGACGTGGCATTTTGTTGACTGGTTAAATTGTCACCTGGTTTCTGGGTCCCACCTGTCAGTTGGCAGAGCAAAGAAATCAGCTAAAAAACAAAGAGTGTAGTACGTCTACACTTCCAATGCATTTAGCCTTTAATCTAAATCGATATTGATTGACTAATGCACCAACTTGTGCTCTAGGTATAGGCTACATGTCTATCCTTAATTACAACATGCAACGACCTTCATTTAATCTTCTTCTCTCAATGGTCGCATGGACACATAAGTCTGCTAGTTTTGGGCGTTAATTATGCTCTGGTCAATGTGTAAATCTCTAAATGTACAGTCTTTCACGGACGTAGGGAGTAGGTTGAGCACTTGAGCATGGGCGTGTGTGTTGTGTCGTGTGCTGTGTGCCGCATGGGTGCGTGAGTGTTGCGTGCGTCCATGTGTACGTGTGTGTGGGGACCCCGACTTATGAGTCGAGATCACAGAATGCACGTGTACAGTGATCCTAGAGATCAATGCTCACTGAACACACAGAAGCTGAATAACAAGAGTCTTACATCCATACATACCATCTTACACAAATTATGACCATTATGGCCAAGTCTTACATAGAACCCATGCCATCTGCCTTAACCCTACATGCATTCTGACTAGGAAAGCGTCCTAGTTTGCATGTTCGTCTCCATAGAATTCTTCTTCAAATTCCTGCTCCTCCATTCCTGGCCAATTAAATAACCAGTGGCAAGAGAATGAGTACTTTGAATGCACTCGCAAGCAACCCATGATTTGGTTCAAGGTAACAATGCAAGTTGTACAACAAATGAGCAACCCAGCTACAAGCTAGATAAGATATTCTACCATTTTGTGAGACAGGCATCAATGTACTTGGGTAACCTCAAGGAAAGGTTACAGATATCAACATAAATATAGTTCAAATCACTACTAGCTCTTTCAACGCGTCAAGTCACCACCTTGACTCAATACACACACACACACATATTCACCAAGATTGTAAAATTCTAGACATAGTTTAAGTAGCACCTCCCAACTGTCCATGACCGTGGACACGTCTATTCGAATAGTTTTACACTCTGCAGAGGTTACACACTTTACCCACAAGATCCGGGGAACTTCCGTGTCATCCACGACCCGCGGTACCTCAAGTACCCGGGGTAAGCACTCGATCACTATCTTTCCCTAGACGACACTAACAAGGAGTCCACTCTATTGGTAGCAACCCCCGTACCCAACATTTCACATCTTAAAATTGTGGAGGCTCGCTCCCATATTCATCACATACCACTGGCACGGGGTACCAACGGTGTGTCCGGTGCCCTGTGAAAACAGTCATGGCCTGCTATCCAAGCACCACCCCGTCCCAAGAGTGACCTCAAGTCACCCCCGTCACTAGTAATGTGGGCACCATGCTAGTATCGGCCAAGGTAATCAATAGTGCCCTTTCCCATATAAGGGTAGAGTGGTTGCGCATGTTTGATTGGGTCGGTAATCACACATAAATCTAATCCATCATTTTACACACACACACCGAAAGCTCTCTTTGGTACACCACTTCTTCCTCAAGTGGTGACCTCAATTTCAACATTACCCACGGGCATTAGGGGCACCCGATGGGGTTTTCGAAATATTGTAACCACGAAGAGTTCATGATGCACATGCATCATTATGCATCAACAACTAATCTCTTGTGTTTATGCACAAGGTAGAGTTATGAGTAGGGGGTATGCATCATGTGGTGGTTCACGACATGTTTACCACCGTCATGTTTCATCATCATGCAATCGGAAAAAAGGGGTACCGATGAACAAGAGGGGTATCATGGTCAAAGGGCTGCTTTCATGGATTGGCTTAGTCTTCAAGGTCTTAAAATCCTTCTCCTTCTCCTTCTTCAGCAACTTCGTCAAATACGGTATCTAATCGTCGCAAGAAAATACGGAGAAATAAAGCAATAATAAAAACAGAAAAATCAAAGTGCTCAGAAAAATGTCAACTTATTTTTATAAAATACTAGAAGGAAAACTAAGAGGGAAAAAATTCTTAGTTTTGGATTTGGAGTGACAGAATAGGTTGAATGGATTTTTGAATAGAGGTTTTATTGTTCAAATTTGAGTTTTAGTTTGAACAGTACAGAAAAAGTTTAGGAACATGTGTGAAAGTTACATCATTAAATATGTTGGAATATTGCAAGATTTTAGGAGTTGGAATAAATTAATTTGGATAATTATTTTATCCTGTAGATTTATTTGAAAAATCTACAGAAAAGAAAAGGAAAAAGGCCACTGTGCAACTGGGCCAGAATGGCCTCAGCGCACAGGCCGAGAGGAATTTCGGCCTGGGCGAGCCGAGCGGTGCGCGCGCGCCAGGTTTAAACCTGATGGGTGGGGCCCAGCTGCCAGTGGGAGAGAGGGGAGGCGAGAGGGATGGGAGGCTGACAGGCGGGGACTGCCTGTCATCCCTAACCCTCGTCCAGATGGCCGGCGAGCTCACCGGCGGCGATGCAGGGCACGACGCGACGAGCGAGGGCAGGGACGGACTCAGTGCGGAGTCGCCGTTCGGGTGGTGGTGGAGGTGGTCGCCGGGCCTATCGGGTTCGCCGACGACGAGGATGCACGACAGAGGGGCGTCGGGTGGTGGTCGCTTTGGTAGTTTCCAACTTCAACAGAGAGGGGAAAGAGAGGGGAAAGGGTCAGTGAGGCCTGGTGGTTCCAGATCGAGGCTCAAGAACAGCAGGGACGGCTCGTACCGAGCGGACGACGGCGAGCCACCGCGGCGGAGCTCGAGCTCGAGAGCTTCTGGGGTTTGAGTGAGTCCTGAGGTGAGTGGTGGAGAGGATAGGGCTCGGGGACGCCAGGCGGGCGGCGGTCCACCGAGGAGGTGTGCGCCGGCGAGCTTGTTGTGGTTGCTGCGGGCCACGGGTGCTCGTCGAGGCGTGTCTGGGGTGCTCGTGGGCGTAGTCTAGGGCGATGGGGAAGGAAGAGAGAGAGCAGAGGGCACCAGAGGGCCGCGTGTGTGAGCGCACTCACTGGTGCGCATGGGCAGTCACCGCGCGTGCGAGCTGGGTCGAGAGGAGGGAGAAGGAGGAGGGTGACACGACCGTGGCTTGTTGCGGACGTCGAGGCGCCTCGGCTGGCGCGAGGGGAAGGCCTGGTCAAGAGCGGCTACAGTGCGAAAGCGCACAGTAATGTGCTCCAGAGCGCGCATATGGCTGGCGTGGCATTCTTCATGCCCTGTGTTCGTGGCCACCAGTGTCTAGAAGATAAGGGAGGCATTAAACAACAAGGAATTTGCATTGGATGCTCTGGAGGGCTTCTAGAATGAGAGAGGGTTGAGAGAGAAGGGTGAAAGGGGCTGTCCAGAGATGTAAAATGGGGTTTTACCCCCCACAATCATTGAGCTGTGGTGCATCCATTGCTATTGGAGGTAGAAGAGGTCTTGGGGGTGCTGTGGTAAGAACTTGAGGAAAGGGTAAATAGTGGAAGGGGTCAAAACAAAGGTTTTGGTAAAATAGCAGAAGGTGTCTGATGGTGTTTAAGGCAAGCAAATGGGTTTCCTTTGGCATGAGACCCCACAAGATGAAATGGCACATATAATTAGGCCCTTTCACCAAATTAGAGCTCATTTGGGCAAAGTTGCCAATGCAACTTTTGTAAACCCTAGAAATCAACATAAATGGATTTTCCAAGATTTAGTCAAGCAAATCATCCCTTCTTGATGCACCACTTGGTGTAGTGTCATCATTTGGGGTTGTGGGCTTGTCCACCAAATTTGGGCTCACAAGTAAAAAGTTGGTAATGTAAAGTTGTTCAAATTTGAATCTGAATAGAAATGATTTTGGGGAACTTTGATCAAGTTACCCTTCTCCAAAACTTCTCCAAATCTTTGAGTGACAAATGAATGTGTGGCTCCAGAATCAAACAAGACAGTTGCAGGTGCTGAGTTGACAAGGAACGTACCCAGCACGACCTCCGGGTCTTCTTGGGCTTCTTCGGTAGTGACGTGATTCGCACGCCCCTTTCCATTGTTGGGCGGGTTGCGAGGAGCTTGGTTCCTTGGTGGCATCCCACGGCCTGGTCCTGGGTTTTGCGCATTGGGGCGCGGGGCATCGAGCTTCTTGTTGGGGCACACCTTAGAGATGTGTCCAGACTGGCTACATCCAAAGCAAGTGACTTGGTTTGGGTTCTTGATCTTGTTGCCACCACTATTATTGGGGTTGAATGCTGGCCTTGGGTTGGCATACTGCTGAGCCTGATAGTTGGTGCAAGGTGCAGGAGCTTTTGGCTGCTGATAGGTTGGCCTGACCGGGGCTGGCTGCCACGGGCGAGGCTTCTGGTTACTGGAACTTCCCTTGCCGATCATCTTGCGCTTGCGAGTTTCTTCCAGAGCACGCCGCTTATCTTCAAGCATGGGTGCTTTGTTCACCAGGTCAGGAAAGGTTGGGCAGTGACACACGACCTGCAGAGTCTGATTGAGGCCTTCCATGAAGCGCTCCCTTTTTGCAGCATCCGTGTTGACATCTTCAGGGGCATACCTTGACAGAACACTGAACTTCTGCATGTATTCCTTGACAGTGCCACTTCCTTGCTTCAGGGCTCGAAACTCACGCTTCTTGATTGCCATGATTCCGGAAGGAATATGGGCCTTGCGGAATTCTGCCTTGAAGTTATTCCAAGTGATGTCTTGCCCAACATGCATGACCTTGAATCCATCCCACCAAGCTCTAGCAGTCCCCCCTGAGGCAGTGGGCAGCATAAGCCACCTTTTCGCGGTCTTCCGTGCAGCCGACTAGTTCCAGCAAGTCCTCAATGGTGCGGACCCAGTCGTCTTAATCCAGGGGTTCAGCAGTCTCGATGAAGGTTGGTGGTGCATGCTTCTTGAACTCCGCTAACGTGGAACGTCCATTGCCATTCCCCGCCGGCTGGAGGTTGTTGGTGACGGCTTGAGCAATCATCTGGAGGGCTGCGGTGTTAGCTTGGCGTTCCTCTCGGAAGGCTTGGAGAAGCTGAGCCATGTCCATGACCGGGGGAGGTGGTGGTGGAGCTTGGTCGTGGGTTTGGTCTTGGCTGGCCTCTGCTTGGCCGGATGCTCCAGCTTCGGGCTGCTGGGCAGAGGTACCAGTACGAGTTACAACAGGCATCCTGTTGGAGGGGTCAAGGTCTTATGATTTGGAATGAAGAGGGAAAGCAATAAAGATGGGTGCCTAGTAAGGGGGTGGGTCTGACACTATTTATTTTCATGCAAGGGCCAAAAGGGCCAAACACATTCATTAAAATTCCAAATTGGTGATGTAGTCGTTTACACATTCCCAAAGGGAAGATATGACGTACATCCAAACACAATAGAAGCAAACACTAGATGGCTACATATGAACCATACAAGGACTCGACTTCACATATGGGTTACACGACCTATCCTACCGTAGAGGTCACGAGCTGGCATATCCGAGTTGCGAATAATGCCTAAGTGGCGGAATGCTCGCTCGCGTATTCTGGCTCTTCTAGGTCTTCCTCCTTATCTTCATCTGTCTGGCCCCCTATCACTTGAGGGTGTGGGGGAGTGGAGGAGTTGGACACGGCTTCGTTTTGCCGGTGGTGCGGGAAAGAGCTTGCGAAACTCCCTCGTCGTCATACGACGTCGCTGGGGTGGTTCTTCATCCTTGGAAGATACATCTCCTGAGGTCCTTCCGTCTCGATACGCGATAGCGGGTTGCCCAGGAGGCGCACCTTCCTTCTTGATCCTATCCGTCTTTTCTTGTGCTTGCCGAAGAAGTGCCTTGGTCTTGTGGAGTTCTTCTCGGAGCTTCATCGATTCTGAGGCCAACTCTTGTGCCAAGCTATCAGCACAAAGGCTGAAGTAGGTCTGGAATCGAAGTGGAAGTCCTTCCTTCAGTGGAGGGGCTCGTGCGCTGCTCTCATCTTCACCTTCCTTCCAGTAAGGCAAGAAGCGGGTTGTCATCTTGGCTGCCATCTCCGGAAGAAGTTCTCGGAGGTGGGTTAGTGCCTTAAGAGCAGTTGTCTCGACAATGAGGAGTAGTGTTGCCATCTGGGGTCCCTTGAAGAACCAACTTGCGGGAGGATCGTTTACCTTCACGATTACTTCCACATGGTACTCCACCTCAGTGTTGCTAATCCAATGCTCATGGTAGGTGAGGATGGGTGCTCGGTGAAACTGGCACTCCTGGAGGCTATCCTCGAGAAGCAAGGGGAACCCAGTGGTCAGGAGCTCTTCGGGTACAGCGGCCATCTACAAAGGTTGAATGGGAGAGGTTAATAAGCTAGTGATATCTCAGGTTTGGCAAGGTTTAGAAAAAAAGAGAGGTTCAGAAGGTTTATGAAAAGGGTCTCATCCTAACTAACGCCCATGCTAACTAAGGCTTCCTACTGTCAGGATGGCTCTTATACCAGCTCTGTGGGGACCCCGACTTATGAGTCGAGATCACCGAATGCACGTGTACAGTGATCCCATAGATCAATGCTCACCGAACACACAAAAGCTGAATAACAAGAGTCTTACATCCATACATACCGTCTTACACAAATTATGACCATTATGGCCAAGTCTTACATAGATAAAGCCTCACGGGCTGAATAGCAAATAAACTCGAATAGAGGAAGTCTTCGTAGATAAGTAGAACCCATGCCATCTGCCTTAACCCTACATGCATTCTGACTGGGAAAGCATCCTAGTTCGCATGTTCGTCTCCATAGAATTCGTCTTCAAATTCCTGCTCCTCCATGCCGGCCCAATTAAATAACCAGTGGCAAGCCAATGAGTACTTTGAATGTACTTGCAAGCAACCCATGATTTGGTTCAAGGTAACAATGCAAGTTGTACAACAAATGAGCAACCCAGCTACAAGCTAGATAGGATATTTTACCATTTTGTGAGACATGCATCAATGTACTTGGGTAACCTCGAGGACAGGTTACAGACATCAACATAAATAGAGTTCAAATCACTACTAGCTCTTTCAACGCGTCAGGTCACCACCTTGACTCAACACACACACATATTCACCAAGATTGTAAAATTCTGGACATAGTTTAAGTAGCACCTCTCAACTGTCCATGACCGTGGACATGGCTATTCGAATAGTTTTATACTCTGCAGAGGTTGCACACTTTACCCACAAGATCCGGGGTACTTCCGTGTCATCCACGACCCGCGGTACCTCAAGTACCCGGGGTAAGCACCCGATCACTATCTTTCCCTAGACGACACTAACATGGAGTCCACTCGATTGGTAGCAACCCCCGTGCCCAACATTTCACATCTTAAAATTGTGGAGCCTCGCTCCCATATTCATCACATACCACTGGCAGAGGGTACCAACGGTGTGTCCGGTGCCCTGTGAAAATAGTCATGGCCGCCTATCCAAGCATGACCCCGTCCCAAGAGTGACCTCAAGTCACCCCCGTCACTAGTAATGTGGGAACCATGCTAGTATCGGCCTAGGTAATCAATAGTGCCCTTTCCCATATAAGGGTAGAGTGGTTGCGCATGTTTGGTTGGGTCGGTAATCACAAATATATCTAATCCATCATTTTACGCACACACACACACCAAAAGCTCTCTTTGGTACACCACTTCTTCCTCAAGTGGTGACCTCAATTTCAACAATACCCACGGGCATTAGGGGCACCCGATGGGGTTTTCGAAAGATTGTAACCACGAAGAGTTCATGATGCACATGCATCATTATGCATCAACATCTAATCTCTTGCGTTTATGCACAAGGTAGAGTTATGAATAGGGGGTATGCATCATGTGGTGGTTCACGACATGTTTACCACCGTCATGTTTCATCATCATGCAATCGGAAAAAAGGGTACCGATGAACAAGAGGGGTATCATGGTCAAAGGGCTGCTTGCCTGGATTGGCTTGGTCTTCAAGGTCTTCAAATCCTTCTCCTTCTCCTTCTTCAGCAACTTCGTCAAATACGGTATCTAATTGTCGCAACAAAATACGGAGAAATAAGACAATAATAAAAATAGAAAAATCAAAGTGCTCAGAAAAATGTCAACTTATTTTTATAAAATACTAGAAGGAAAATTAAGAGGGCAAAAATTCTTAGTTTTGGATTTGGAGTGACAGAATAGGGTGAATGGATTTTTGAACAGAGGTTTTATTGTTCAAATTTGAGTTTTAATTTGAACAGTACATAAAAAGTTTGGGAACATGTGTGAAAGTTACATCATCAAATATGTTGGAATATTACAAGATTTTAGGAGTTGGAATAAATTAATTCAGATAATTATTTTATCATGTAGATTTATTTGAAAAATCTACAGAAAATAAAAGGAAAAAGGCCACTGTGCAACTGGGCCAGAACGGCCTCAGCGCACAGGCCGAGAGGGTTTTCGGCCCGGGCAAGCCGAGCGGCGCGCGCCCTCCAGGTTTAAACCTGACGGGCGGGGCCCAGCTGCCAATGGGAGAGAGGGAAGGCGAGATGGATGGGAGGCTGACAGGCGGGGCCCGCCTGTCATCCCTAACCCCCGTCCAGATGGCCGGCGAGCTCACCGGTGGCGATGCAGGGCACGGCGGGGCGAGCGGAGGGCAGGGATGGACTCAGTGCGGAGTCACCGTTCGGGTGGTGGTGGAGGCAGTGCCGGGGCTGTCGGGTTCGCTGGCGACGAGGATGCACGGCGGAGGGGCATCGGGTGGTGGTTTCTTCGGTCCTTTGCGACTGCAACAGAGAGGTGAAAGAGAGGGGAAATGGTCAGTGAGGCCTGGTGGTTCCAGATCGAGGCTCAGGAACAGCAGGGACGGCTTGTACCGAGCGGACGACGGCGAGCCGCCGTGGCGGAGCTCGAGCTCGAGCTCGAGAGCTTCTGGGAGAGAGCTGGGAGTGTAGGGGGGGTTTGAGTGAGTCCTGAGGCGAGTGGTGGAGAGGAGAGGGCTCGGGGATGCCTTTTTATAGGCGGGCGGCGGTCCACCAAGGAGGTGTGCGCCGACGAGCTTGTTGCGGTCGTTACGGGCCACAGGGGCTCGTCGGTGCGTGTCTAGGGTGCTCGTGGGCGTAGTCTAGGGCGATGGGGGAAGGAAGAGAGAGAGAGAGCAGAGGGCGCTAGAGGTCCGCGCGTGCGAGCGCACTCACTGGTGCGTTTGGGCGGTCGCCGCGCGTGCGAGCTAGGGCGAGAGGAGGGAGAAGGAGGAGGGGGACACGGCCGTGGCGTGTCGCAAACGTTGAGGCGCCTCGGCTGGCGCGAGGGGGAGGCCTGAGCTGGTCGGAGGCGCCTGGTCAGGAGCGGCTACAGTGCCAGAGCGCACTATAGCGTGCTCCAGAGCGCGCATATGGCTGGCATGGCATTCTTTATTCCCTGTGGTCGTGGCCACCAGTGTCTAGAAGATAAGGGAGGCATTAAACAACAAGGAATTTGCATTGGATGCTCTGGAGGGCTTCTAGAAGGAGAGAGGGTTGAGAGAGAAGGGTGAAAGGGGCTGTCCAGAGATGTAAAATGGGGTTTTACCCCCCTCAATCATTGAGCTGCGGTGCAACCATTGCTACTAGAGGTAGAAGAGGTTTTGGGGGTGCTGTGGTAAGAACTTGAGGCAAGGGGAAATAGTGGAAGGGGTCAAAACAAAGGTTTTGGTAAAATAGCAGAAGGTGTTTGATGGTGTTTAAGGCAAGCAAATGGGTTTCATCTGGCATGAGACTCCACGGGATGAAATGGCACATATAATTAGGCCCTTTCACAAAATTAGAGCTCATTTGGGCAAAGTTTCCAATGCAACTTTTGAAACCCTAGAAATCAACAGAAATGGATTTTCCAAGATTTATTCAAGCAAATCATCCCTTCTTGAGCACCACTTGGTGTAGTGTCATCATTTGGGGTTGTGGGCTTGTCCACCAAATTTGGGGTCACAAGTAAAAAGTTGGTAATGTAAAGTTGTTCAAATTTGAATTTGAACAGAAACGATTTTGGGGCACTTTGATCAAGTTACCCTTCTCCAAAACTTCTGCCATTTTGTCTAGATGCATAATTAGACCATTGCAGCATGTGCACCAAGTTTGAGAGCATTTGGACAAGTTTGGCAATGTAAAGTTGCTCAAACTTTAAAATGGACAGAAATGATTTTAGGTGGATTTGATGATGTTTTCTTGCTCCCCAAGGCATGAGGCTTGGCAAGATCATCAAATATGTTATATTTGACATGATAGAATTTCCCTGGATTTTTTAGGGAATATTTCCTTTGTAAATATTTCAAAAGCTTGAAATATCCAAAAAAGGGTTTCTCAGGGATTTGCCCAATATTTTGAACATGACCATGTGTTGAAACTCTTAAATATGGACAATATGTGTCCTAAGAGTCTCTCTGATTTTTGAAAAATATTTCTGAAACAGTTAAATAATTTTTACCTATTAAAGACCATTTCTGCCTAAAGAAAAATCCTTTAAATAAAATAGGAAAATATATTTTAAAATTATACTTTTGTGGTTTTGGGGAGTCCTATACCTAATAGGATTCAAACATACCTTTTCAAAGATTTTTATCACCCTAAATCAAGTACTTGCAGTGCAATTCTCAATTCAGGGGCTTTTGGAAGACTAATTTTTTAAAATACCCTTTGGCCAAAATATTTTTATAAGAATATACTATACTGTTCTATACACATGGTATGATCATTGGGCAGAAGTTTGGGGTAAGGAGATGTAGCATAGAAGGTGAGGCTATGTTGAATTTTAAAGAGCACTTGAAATCAGAGAGAGAAAAATTCAATTCCAAATAAAACCGAAATGATGCGAAAAGTTTTTGTTGGTCCAAATTTTCATGCTTTATTAATGCAATTGCCATGTTACAAAATGCAGGGTGTGACAGTGTGTGTGTTGCATGTTGCATGCATGGGGCTTACTCCCTCCCATTGACATGTTCATATTTCAAGCTTCCTCTA
The DNA here is from genome assembly GCA_902687465.1 of Secale cereale. NCBI lineage: Eukaryota > Viridiplantae > Streptophyta > Magnoliopsida > Poales > Poaceae > Secale > Secale cereale. The sequence goes on along the minus strand of LR738715.1, from coordinate 384,281,888 downwards.
TTCCCTCCATATCGTGATACTCCCTCTGTTCCCAAATACAGAGTAAAATCCTCCCTATGTTCCCAAATGCGGAGTATTTCTCTTTCTAGAGATTTCAACAAGTGACTACGTATGGAGAAAAATGAGTGAAGTGAGCGTAGAGGCATAGGGATAATGTAGAAAGGAAGTCTTCGCGATCCATTATTCCCCATCTCGGTCAGAGAGAACTATTCAACTAGTCTTCGCAGTGAAGTGACAATACACACTGCAGCAGATGGGACACTTAATTAATAAGCTGAACCAGCGTGTTGGTGTTACTAAATCAGCCTTACCCAGTACTGCCATCATGTTTGCCAGTAGAGCACGCTTCTGTCCTCCATTCACTGACATATGGGCCCTATTGTGGTAGACACATATGTCATCGGTGTAACTATTTACATTCCGAAGGACGGTATATCCTGGTAGTAGTAGTAGAATTGAGATTTAATGCACTTTCTTCCTCGTCTTCCACTCTTCTTCCTCCTCTCTTCCCCATCGTCGGCCGCACACCATTTCCCCCCGCTCTCTGCCCGCCCGCCCGCGCTATCTTCCTTGGTAGCTCGCGTGTACCATATCCCCCCGCTCACTGCTCGGCCACACGAGGAGAAGCTTCTTCGCTCGCCCGCCCGAATCCACTTCCCCGCTGTCTCGCAGGCACCGAAAACCCCAATGGCAGAACCGACTGACACGCAGAGCCACGATTGGAATTCCCTCGCTGATGTTCTCTTGGAGCAGATCTATAATCGTATGGACCTACTCAGCATCGTCCGTCTGGCCGCATGCTCGGTGTCTTTGTACCGTCTACTTGTCTGCAACCGGCCGGCTCTTTTCAAGACACCCTGCTTGCTGATGCTGTTCGCACACGAACATGTCACCGTGTACCCTCGACGCCGGGGGTGATGCACCGCAGCTCACGTCGAAGGAGACCTGTCCGGAAGCGCGGTACGCAAGCAATCCGGCGGGCGCTTTTGAAGACCCGAAACCCCACGCGTCCGGGAGGGACCCCGTCTAGACGCGCGGCGCCTATGGGCTGCCCTAGATCGGCCTGACCGCTCCTAGGGCCTCGAGGTTCGCCGCCCTGCAACAAGAAGAACAGACGAAGAACGAGGAAGAAGAAGAAGAACTAGTGTTAAGGAGAAAAGATAAAAGATAAAAAGTGGTAGATGAATTGATCGATTGTGTGTTGTTCAATCGGCCGTCACCCCTTAGGTATATAAGAGGCAGCTGGACTTCCTGTGCAAGGAAAAGGCTTGGATTCACGTCCAAAACCCTAGCCAAATTCGGAATGGTTTTGTCCGAACTTTCCAAAACAGATCGGTTTAAACTGGCTGTACCTTGCGGGTCAATTTTGAGGTGGTAAACGACCTCGGATGGAAAAGATACCAAAAGAAATCTTGACCGTTTCGACGAGACGAACAACTTTCGTGTTGAACATTTTTCGATTTGAAGCCATCGTCTATGCCAAAACGGTCACGCAATACAGGCTGTTATTCGCGCTACCCATCAGACACGTGGCTGGTGGGGCGCCCCACTTATGGCTCTGTGACAGGGCTGTGTTTGGATGGCTCTAACTTTTGCTTACGAACTCGTATTGGGACGATTTTTATGTCAAAATCGACCGTTTCAACGATACGCACAACTTCCATGTTGAAACTTTTTCCATTTGAAGTCATCTTAACTGGGTTTCAAGCCATTTTTTAATCTGGTGTCACCATGAGCATCTCTAAACTTGTCATAACTTTTGCATCCGGACTCCGTTTTAGACCACTTTCATATATATCTTGATCTTCTCAAAGAAATCCATCTCATGGTGACTTCCAATCATAAGTTTGAAGTAATCTTGACATAGATTAAAGCAACTTTTACGATTGTGCCACTTTTTAGCGTCAACACATGCCCCCCTGTTTTTCGGCAAAGCAAGTGTGCCGAAAAATAATTTGTACCATCTTGGTTCTAAGGGCGATGTCAACACCCCATCGGCCATTTATATTCTTAGGACGATAATTATATATCGGCCATTATTGTTCTTGAACCCTTGATGCAAACTTGGGCGAAACCTTCTCAACTTCATTAACAATCCGATGATAAAGTTTCATAGATATGTATCTCAAGGTCATCCTCCGAACCATATTATTCCTCCTTTTGCTAGGATTTTGTAGATAATCAACAATAAACTCTCTCGAATCCTTACTATCACCTGCATCAAAATTCATTAGTGGCCGAAGCTGTGAACTTCAGTTCGGCCTTACCTATGTTGACGAGACGAAGCATCGGCTATTGAGAGAAATGCAATACACCATGATTAACGTAGTAGCAGGATGCTTGCTGTGCCAACTCTTTTGAATTGTCATGTCTAAATATAAGAACAATTTTAATGCAACCCAAGGTAAATTTTGCATCTAGACATATCTCAAGATAAACTATAAGTGATTCGTCAAAACATTGATAACCCTTGGATGTTTGTTGCACTACTCATAATGAATCACCGAAAGCCTCAATATGTATAGCACCTATAGCAAGTAAAAGAGTCAATCCGAATAACAATGCATATTCGGCTTTGATTAATCATGCATAAAAATATTCTAAGCGGCATGAGGCTTCAAAAAATAGTACCATAAGGAGATATATAAACAACACCAACACTTTGGCCATTGCTATGAATTGAACCATCAAAACATAATCTCCATAGTACTAGAGAGACAAGGCTAACATCAATATTATGCATGTCATTAAACCGATGTTCAGTAATAAAATCAGCTATGATTTGGCCTCTTATAGATCTCAAAGATGCATAAGCCAAATCATATCCAAACAAAGTATAAGCCCACTAGCCAATTATGCAATATGAATTTGTCTATGCAACATATACTTAATGGCATCGGTCATGATGTTTCAACTCCATTCAATCATAATATACGCATATATATGAATTTTCATGAGCACATACTTTGTCTCGCTCTCCATTCGAACTAAGGACGATGCTAGAATACTACACCGGCCATGCATTGACATATTCTTAGGACGATAGATAAATATCGGCCATTACCATGTAAACTTCATTCAAAGCACATATAGCCGAAACAAACAAGTGAAATGACAAACTAAGTATTTCGGCCCTTTGGATCAGCAACAAACTTGTAGCTAATCAAATGTAGTGACTTGGTAATGCCCTTTCATGATGTAAGAAATTGTATGGCATCCATGGATTAAAATAAGCCCATTGAGGGTTACCAATCATACCTGATGACGAATTCCATGACATGGGCGTTAATGGCATAGTTGAAGAATATGGATAATGTGTAGACCGAAGATGCTGAAACCTTCGGCTTCGTCCTTCATAGTTTTCACTCTTTTCCTTCTTCACCTTTGCCGCACTTCTTGTAATAGAAGCTTGCACATAATTCTTATTTTGAGCACTTCCTTTGGGAACCCATGCCATGTTTCTTTCTTCAAGTTCTTGTGCACAAAGTTTTTGTAATTTCTTTTTTTGCCAATATGATAAGCCGAGTGGGCACCCCAACTGCGATTTTGTCTTGGCCAATGGCAATCCTTTTTTGGCCTTGTGCACTCTCAACTTCTTTTCTTCAGATTTGGCACTTTGACTCTCAATAATTGGTTGCTTCATCTCATTGCCTTTAGTAGCCAATGTCAACATTTTAATTGGCTCTTTTTCATTTGAGATCAAATCTGAAGTTGCACTCTTACGAACATCTCTTTTAACACGGTAAACTTGCTTGACCACCTCTTTCTTCTTCCTTGAGCTCAGGACCGATTCCTTATGATTGAAACGGTCTTTAACATGTGATTGTTCAAATGTTGATCTTCTCGGAGCTGCATAATATTGGTGTGATGGTCTAAAATAAGATGGAGAACGCGCCCTTGTATCATACATGTCCCATGATGGATATGGATCTACTTGAGCATAGGGAGGCATCCACGGCATTGGCATTGGCGGCCCAAAATGAGGATATGAATATGTTACATAAAAATTGTCACATTGCCAATACCGATCCTCATACTTGCGCCTTGGGGGTGATCTTGGTTTCTTTGCATGATTTGGCCGATAAGCATTCTTCTCTTCACTCTTCTTTTGATACTTATCCAATAGCTTAGATTTGGCCGATAAGCATTCTTCTCTTCATTCTTCTCTTCACTCTTCTTTTGATACTTATCCAATAGCTTACTCCGGCCTTTGTTTTCTTTTGGTTTGCTTTCATCGATCATTGGATTTGCTTGCTGCCCCCCAGTCCTTGGCGTCTTCATTGTAGCTTCGATGGAACTCTTGCCCTCAAGATTATGCTCGTTATGCTCTTCAACAACTTGTTTACTTGAAAGCTTGATTCCATCACCTGCAGCTTTTACATTCTCTTTAAATGGATCGGCTTGAAGCAGCCGATGCAAAAAGTTTTTGCCATCGGGACCAATCGGAATAGACTGGTCATCTCTTGGTGTTTCAACAAACTTCAATCGTCCTTTTTCAATGGCCGATTTAACTATTTGATGAAACATGTTGCAATCCTCAAAATTATGCTTGGATGAATCATGCAACCTACAATACATTCGTCCTTGAATTGATAGATTGACATGGTGATCAAGAATTCTTATGAAATTATTTTTCAGCAACAAATCAAATATTTGATCACACATGCTTGAATTGAAGGTAAACTTTTTATTCTCTAGCCGATCTTGCTGTATGAATGGCTTTGGAGATAAGCAAACGAATGGTTCAGATTTGTAGTCTCCCCATTCGGCTATGCATTGTTTTTTCCACTCTATCTCCGATGTCTTTGGATAAAATATTATATTAGCATCAGTTTTCTCAATAGAATTTAACCTTGGCTTTAAATTTCTGAAACGAATATATTTAGAAGATACATGTCTCAGTTGAGACCAAGTGCAAGCCATGTACGAAATAAGAAAAGCTACCCAACTAGATATGAACTTTACATAAAGCAACGGGGAAAGCTTTGGTTGTAACAATAAGTCAATATCGGTCTTTATAAATGGCGTAATGGGTTGACCGATATGTTCCATAACAAGTTTATTGCTAACAAGTAAATTACCCTTCTTCATTGGTCTTTCAAAATTACTTATGAGAATATTTCTTATAGATGCATCAATAATGAAGTCGCGACCAAATCTGAAAATAGGTAAATTACTCTCTATGCATACCTCTTCAAATATGTTGGGAAAACATGATGGTGGTGTCACTTGAAGAACATCTTGCTCCGTCTTTGGATGGCTCTCCAACACCTTTTCATCATCTTTTTCTTGATTCCGTGCATCATTGCTTTGAAGATCCATGTCAGCCAAACTTTGTTCGGCTACTTGTTCTTGTCCTTGAGGCTTGTCAATTTCTATGGCACGAAACTCATAGGGCAGGAAGTAGGTTCCATTGACTTCGGAAAAGTCAAGTATGACTGTTTTGCTATGCTTTCCATGCCCTTTCTCAATAATGCTTGCCTCTTTGGATTTGATGGACTCTGAATATATACTACTTGATTCGGCTTTTCTAATAACCAAATTTTCTTTGTTACCTGAATCAATAACTTTATCTTTTTGAATTTGCAAGGCTTCTCGCTCTCGTCTAATTTTAGCCCACATCTCAGCTTGGGGAGCTTTAAACTTTTTCATCTCAATTTCCATCCACTCGTCATGAGATTGCCCCCCAATACTTTGTTACTCTTTCGGCAATGAGGTGCCGAAACTTTGCGATTGTTTAGGTGGTACACTGGATGGTACAGCACTGGGCAACTGCATCATTTGCACAACTCTAGCTTTTACAACAGCAAAATCATGAGGCTTCCCGCCTTCTATTAGTTCCTGGCGAATAGAGTTGCACAAATCCCAAGAGAATGTAAGCTTGTTCTCAATTACCCAGTCCAGATATGGTTGCCCCCCAATGCTTTTAGACTCTTTCGGCAATGAGATGTTGCCAAAATTCTATAATTGTGTAGGGAGGACATGATATGCCACGGTAGTAGGTGAAGGCATTTATGCTCCTGCAGAAGTTTCACTTACTCGGCCATGACCATTAAGGTGCGGAGCCGAATTATGGACATCAACAGTTGTGTATGCTGCCGAAAAACTAGTAGCATGAGGTGTAGCATATGATGTTTGAGGGTAATTGGCCGAATAACTAGTAGTAGCATGGCTAATTCCCCTATCCACCAGCATGTTTTGATTAACATGTTGCAAATTAGTTGCCGATGAATAAAAAGATGAAACACTATGTTGCATGCCATTGAAAGATCCTTCATGAGGTGTTTCAACTTGATTAACCGAACTCATCATGTTGTTCATCGGCATATGGATTTATGGGGTTGCCGATGCATGGGAGTTGGAATACATATGTTGCATGTTGCTAAAATTATATGAAGTAGAATCATGGAGATTTTGTTGCATCGGCCCTTGCACATAATTAGATGCATGATTGATAAAGCTAGGGCTAGCCGATACATTATGCTCATTAGATGATCTAGCAACAACATATGCATTATTTGCATCTACATATGTGAATTG
>LR738715.1:384244823-384275338 GCA_902687465.1 Secale cereale | reverse complement strand
TGACCATTAAGGTGCGGAGCCGAATTATGGACATCAACAGTTGTGTATGCTGCCGAAAAACTAGTAGCATGAGGTGTAGCATATGATGTTTGAGGGTAATTGGCCGAATAACTAGTAGTAGCATGGCTAATTCCCCTATCCACCAGCATGTTTTGATTAACATGTTGCAAATTAGTTGCCGATGAATAAAAGATGAAACACTATGTTGCATGCCATTGAAAGATCCTTCATGAGGTGTTTCAACTTGATTAACCGAACTCATCATGTTGTTCATCGGCATATGGATTTATGGGGTTGCCGATGCATGGGAGTTGGAATACATATGTTGCATGTTGCTAAAATTATATGAAGTAGAATCATGGAGATTTTGTTGCATCGGCCCTTGCACATAATTAGATGCATGATTGATAAAGCTAGGGCTAGCCGATACATTATGCTCATTAGATGATCTAGCAACAACATATGCATTATTTGCATCTACATATGTGAATTGAGTATTCATATTACCTTTGTAGATCGCAAACCCTAGATGACGATCTCTTCGTAGCAAGAACGGGCCGGAGACAGTTCAAAGTTTCGTCCCCAGCGGAGTCGCCAAAAAGTGTGTTCGCACACAAACACGTCACCGTGTACCCTCGACGCCGGGGGTGATGCACCGCAGCTCACGTCGAAGGAGACCCGTCCGGAAGCGCGGTACGCAAGCAATCCGGCAGGCACTTTTGAAGACCCGAAACCCCACGCGTCCGGGAGGGACCCCGTCTGGATGCGCGGAGGCTATGGGCTGCCCTAGCTCGGCCTGACCGCCCCTAGGGCCTCGAGGTTCGCCGCCCTGCAACAAGAAGAACGAACGAAGAACGAGGAAGAAGAAGAACTAGGGTTAAGGAGAAAAGATAAAAGATAAAAAGTGGTAGATGAATTGATCGATTGTGTGTTGTTCAATCGGTCCTCACCCCTTAGGTATATTATAGGCGGCTGGACTTCCCGTGCAAGGAAAAGGCTTGGATTCACGTCCAAAACCCTAGCCAAATTCGGATTGGTTTTGTCCGAACTTTCCAAAACTGTTCGGTTTAAATTGGCTGTAGCTTGCGGGTAAATTTTGAGGTGGTAAACGACCTCGGATGGAAAAGAGCCCAAAAGCAATCTTGACCGTTTCGACGAGGCGAACAACTTTCATGTTGAACATTTTTCGATTTGAAGCCAACTTCTATGCCAAAACGGTCACGCAATACAGGCTGTTATTCGCGCTACCCATCAGACACGTGGCTGGTGGGGCGCGCCACTTATGGCTCTATGAGAAGGCTGTGTTCGGATGGCTGTAAGTTTTGCATACGAACTCGGATTGGGACGATGTTTATATCAAAATCGACCGTTTCGACGAGACGCACAACTTTCAAGTTGAAACTTTTTCCATTTGAAGTCATATTAACTTGGTTTCAAGCCATTTTTTAATCTGGTGTCACCATGAGCATCTCTGAACTTGTCATAACTTTTGCATCCGGACTCCGTTTTATACCACTTTCATATCCATATTGATCTTCTCAAAGAAAGCCATCTCATGGTCACTTCCAATCATAAGTTTGAAGTAATCTTGACATAGATTAAAGCAACTTTTACGATTGTGCCACTTTTGAGCGTCAACAGATGCCCGATCCTCACAGGTGGCCCAGACACCGACTTGATGATCCTACGGAGGTTGCCGTGGTGCCCCTCGACATGCTACCACTACCCGTCCACCTGTCCTTCATGCGCGGCCACTATTGGGCGGGCATGAAGGCCAACTGGATCGTCCTCATCCACCAATCCGGCAGTCCATGGCATCTCGTGGATATCTACACCCAGCGAGAGATCACCCTTCCATCTTTGGATACCGCCGCCATCGAGCCTCGCGGCCCGTCGGACATTCCTGCCTACTACGCATGAGATGCGTCGAGCTTTTGGCCCGACTTTTGTTTGCTGAAGGTTGTAATCTGCGAAGTGCCCACACCATCAGAAGACTACATGGATTACAAGCTCATTGTCGTGTTCAACATGGGATTAGTCTATATGGAATCCGGTCGCCATGCATGGTTATGGCTCATCGTCGATCCTCTTTACCGAACACTTCTATCTGATGCTATAGTGCACGATGGTATCGTTTATGCAGTGGACGCACAGATTGGCTGCCTATACTGGTGGAATCTATTGTCGTGTAATTTTTCTATCTCATCTCATCTTTACCTTAAGAATGTGATTGCCTGTTCATTGTTACAAATTTAGAATATATAGTATGTCTATAACCACATCATTGCTATATGTTCCTCTTATTTCCTAGATTTTTATGACCACACATGTTATTGTTAGAGTTGATATGTGAACAATTGGTATGTAATGATTGTTAGAATAGATATTATGAGTATAACCTCATGATTGCTATATGTTACTCTCATTTCCAAGATTTTTATAACAACGCATGTTATTGCTTAAAGTTGATATGATAACTGTAGTAAGTGCTATGGTAGAATATGAGTAGGACCTGTCATATCTGTTTCCCTCTCATTGTTACATGATATTAGAACCATTATATATTGCTAGAATATGAAAGCCATTGGCTTATTTTTTTTAACTTGGAGTATGATTATGACCACGGTATTGCAATTCTCTGTCAATGATATGTGTCACTTTTATAATAATCTTAATTCCACACATACTCTGAACATGATTGTTTTATTTTTGTCCTTTTGGTCTCCAATTTGAATTGTTGCAGCAGACGCAAATGCACTGGCCTTCATGATTCCAGGACCTGGAATCATACCAGCCGATGGGTGGTGGTTTATCGCTCGTTCAGCTGACAGTGGTCATTTGATGCTCATTTGCACGTACCAAATTGACCAAACCATTTCATCAAACCGCATGTAGTACAATGCCTGGGGCGTTCATGACATTGATGGCTATGGCTGCTTCATGTTCGAGAAAGATCCCAGCTCCATTGGGCCAGACGTACTCAACTGGAGGCGGTGTACAACCTCGGCAACCACTCCATGTTCCTCGGGCTCAATTATCCGTTCATCCAACCAATCATCGATCATATCACCGGCGATGATTACCGTGCTATGAAACTTCCATCGCTAGGGGGGCTATGTTTACACATCATACCATGGGATTCATGAATCACCATATCCAGAGATTCGTCGACACAGCTTGTTGTCAGATAATCTTCAGTGTGTGAAAGTCATCAAGCTTCCATGCGATGGATGGCTTTTGCAAATCCGACATGCGGCGATGTGGTTCATGCCAACAGCAAATATGCACAATTTGATTCGTACTAATATGTAGACTGAGCCATGTATTTTGTTGCTATAGCAAGACCCTCTTTTGTTGGATATTATGTACTGTTGTTAGTTTGAAGCACACCTCTGGTTTGAAGGATAGATACCTTTCTGGGATCAAGTGCATCCTAACTCACCTGCGCAGGATGTACTGATAATGATGATGGAGATGTTATGCGGTATATATATATCACTTAGGCTTCAAGTGCATACTTGTTAGTTAAACCTATGGTTAAATTGTGACACTAAATACGACTAGTAAGTAGTACAGTAGCAGTACTAGTATACGTCAGTCAAATTATTCATCATGTCCACACATTGAATTAACGTGACAACACGCTGTGCGTGAGGTGACACAAGAATTCCAGCGGCGTGTTCGGGTATTCTGGACTTCAGATTTGGAGTACCACTTATCTGTCAAAATCTTTCATCATTCACTTAAAACAGTCGATTGATCATACATTGAGTACCATATAACTGAAATTAACCCATGCAATTCAAAGAAGGATTAGTCGATGCTGCCGGCTGGCGTCAAGTTCGATCCCACGGATCAGGAGCTGATCGAGCACCTTGAGGCCAAAGTGAGTGCTGACAGCGCGAGATCTCACCCTCTCATCGATATGTTCATACCAACCATCGACAGCGAGCACGCCATATGCTACGGCCATCCTGAGAAACTTCTAGGTAAGACACTGATCGGTCGTCTACTTGCACAAACATATTCCTTTGTTTATGTCTCTAGTTTTCTTTTTAGACGCAGACCCGGTGAAGCAATTACAATTTGACAGTTAATAAAAAGTGAAACAAGTGACTGCAACATGCCAAAGATGTTATGAAAATGCCAACTACGTACACTAAAACATGTATACGATAATACTACAGGTATCACACTAATTGGCCTAAGCAAGCATTTCTTCCAGCGCAATTCAAGGGCGTTCAAAAGGGGCACATGGGCGTGTGGCAAGATACAGTCGGAGTGCATCATGCACGCGATGTGGCACAACACCGGCAATACCTTGACGGTGATGGTCAACGGCCGGTAGACGGGCAGCAAAAAGGTTCTAGTGCTGCACACCAACAATAACTTCGACCAGCAGAGGACCAAATGGGTGATGTACCAGTACCAACTCGGGGACCTGGAGCAAGAGAAGGAGCGGGAGCTGGTCCTCTGCAAGATTTTCTACCAGACGAACACTAGGGCCAGGAGTAAAAAGATTATAACTTAGTTTGGTATTGGTACTTGTACTACCTTGTCGTTTGCTAGTTGGTATTGTTTTTAACGATCTTTTGGTATGAACTTGGCATTTGCTTCCAACCATCATGCCGAGGGTCGACGTGGATATAAAGTTGAATCATTTGTTTCGAAACTAATTTCCAGGCACCTGATTTTTATTTGATGGGTAGCATAAGCACCTGCCGTTCGAATTCCCGGTTCTCCAATTTTTTCGAAACAAGTACATGCTCTTATTATCACGATGAATAAAAAATATCCCTGCTGCATCCCATTTATCATTCTGTACTTGCATATATCTCTCGTTTATTGAGCACATATATTGTTTTTTCAGGTCGAGCAAGTTTCAACTGGGCTGTAGACTACCCATGCTTGGTTTTGTTTTTAACAGGCCTAGCCCATGACGACAACGGGGCACAAAGATCCAGCAGGTATCTACTGGCCTCTGGCCCGCCAGCGTTAGTTATATTTTGTCTTACAACATCCGCAGGCACTTTTTTTACTGAATCAAACACACAACCGAGTTCTATTTTCCTCTTGAAACGCATGTCCTACATCCGTTTTCTAATCTCTACCTATAGTTTTACTAGTTCATATACATGTATCATTATATTGAAAATACATAAAATTCACTTTTCATATTTACATCCTTATTTTTGTTGTTGTTTTCCCTCCCAGCGCTGATTTTTTTACCACTGGTTTTCCCTTAAACCAACTCAATTGTCCCACGTCTTATTTGCTTACAAAAACAAAACGATTTTTTTGGCAAATCAATAAGTTCTTATTTTTTTATCATTTCGGGATTACAAAAGTTCGGACTCCACCGAAATATGCAAAATAAAGTTGAACTTTTTGACCGTGGTCCTGGGCAGAAAATGGGCTATAATAAATTACTTAGGAATTAGCAAATGAGCTGCAAATTATTAAAAAATATCAAACGGGCTCTATTGTCTGCCACAGATTTGGAGGCTGACTTGTGGGCCTACTAAGTTCATGCGTACACAAGGTTTATCAAAAAAGAAACTTAGTCAACAATCGACTCTACCAGCGTCAGACCATTAGATGTCAATCTAACGACAATCATGCTTCTTCAGTCTCTGATCTTCCTGCCCCAGCCGCCCAAACTAGCGTCGTCGGAACCGCCTACTCCAGCCTCCCGTGGCCGGCTGTGCTGCCGGGATGGCCTCACGACCCCATCATATACTCGCATCCCTGGTCTGTCTATCCCTCTACTCACCCACACATCCTATTATTTTCCGGCGACAGCAGCCGATCCAGTCAACCCTCGTACTCTCCACCGCGTGGGCAGCCACTGCCGTGTCTTGCCCGGCTCCGTGTCGTTCCCTTCGTAGGCCTAGCCATCGTCCACCGCACTGGTGCTCTCGACGCGGCGTGGTCAACGTGGTCAAAGAACGACATCCATCGGAAGTGGACTGTACGTGGAGAGGTTAACAGCTGGGTCCACGGCCGCCCACAAGGAAATGCCTCCTTATTACGCGCAAACTAATGATTCCTCCACCTGACATCTAGGACCCGCCGGAAGGGCCTCTGTATTTCGCGAAAAAACGTTCCCTTCACTGACAGGTCGGACCCACCAACTATATCTTCGCACGCAAAGAAGTGCCTCCTTATTGCGCACAAAAAAATGAATACCCCCTACCAGCTGGGACCCACCACGGTGGGAGGCTGACAATGGGCCTACTAAGTTGACGGGGATGGAGGGCTTTGTCAACTTAGTCAATATGAACGATTGTAGCTCCAGTGACCATACAATGTCCATCCAACGGCCTTAGTGCTTCTTCAACCTCTGGTCTTCTTGCTCCAGCTGCCCAAAGCAGCGCCGGTCATGCCGCCTGCTCCTGCCTCCCGTGGCCGGCTATGCTGCCGCGGAGGCCTCACCGCCCCCATACTACTCCCACCGCTGGCCAGGCCATCTCTCCACTCACCGACACCCCCTGTTATTCTACGACGACGAAAGCCTCTCACCACAGCCGAACCAGTGAACCCTCGTACTCCTCTCCGCGTGGGCATCCATTGCCGCGTCTTCCCCGGCAACGCGTCATCTCCTTCCTAGGCATCGCCGTCGTCCACCGCCTTGGTGCTCTCGGCGCGGCGTGGTCAATGTGGTCAACGACCGACTTCAATTGGAAGAGTACTGTACGTGGAGAGGCTGACAGCTGGTTCCACGGCCGCAGCCCAGTTTTTTTGTGATTTGCCAAGCAAGTCGCTTTGTCAAGCCTGTTGGGCTGCAAATCTTTCAAGATGAGGTGAGCTTCATTCGGCTGGCCGAGAAAATGGCCTATCAGTAATGAGAAATGGGCTGTACATTTTTAAAACACATCAAACCACAATTAATTTCAAATTTCTTTTTTTCATTTCGAGATTTCAAATTGCATTGATTTTTATGCGTGGACAATTTGTTGGATTTTATATTGATATACATTTATTTTTAAAATTAGTTTGAATGTGACTCAAAATTTCGGGATTAAAAACAATTCGGACCACACCGAAATATGAAAAGTTTCGTATAATTTTTTAACCGTGGCCACAATATGGGCTGTAATGCTAACAAAAAGAATATGGGCTCCAAAAAAACCTTAAGAATTAGCAAATGGGCTGTAAATTATTAGAAATAAGGGAAGATGGGATGTATGATGATTTCCATAGATTTGAGGCTTTCCTAAAAAAAGGTTGACGCACAAGCAGTGACTGTTGGATGTCCATCCAACGGCCGTCGTGCTTTTTCAATCTCTGCTCTTCCTGCTCCAGCCGCTCAAACAAGAGCCGGCAGGACTGCCTGCTCCCTCCTCCCCGTGACCGGCTCTTCTGCCGCGTAGGCCTCACCGCCCACCGTACTCCCGTCGCTGGCCTAGCCATCCCTCTACTCACCCACACCTCCTGTTATTCTACGGCAACGGGAGACGAACAAGTGAACCCTCGTACAGTCGTACTCCCCTCTGTGTGGGAAACAACTGCCGATGTCTTCCCTGCCTCCGTGTCGTTCCCTTCCTAGGCCTCGCCATCATCCACCGCCCTGGTGCTCTCGGCGCGGCCTAGTCAAGGTGGTCAACGACCGACATGCATCTGAAGTGGACTGTACGTGGAGAGGCTGACAGCTGGGTCCACGGCCGCATGCAAGGAAATGCCTCCTTATTACGCGCAAAATAATGATTCCTCCACCTGAAATCCGGGACCCACCAAAAGGGCCACTGTATTTCGCGAAAAAAATGTTACCACCGCTGACAGCTTGGACACACCAGCTATATATTCGCACGCAAGGAACTGCCTCCTTATTACGCACAAAAAAAATGAATACTCCCTTGCTAGCTGACTTGTGGGCCTACTAAGTTGACGGGGAGGGAGGGCTTTGTCAACTTAGTCAATATGCACGATTCTAGCTCCAGTGACCGTACGATGTCCATCCAACGGCCGTAGTGCTTCTTCAACCTCTCGTCTTCTTGCTCCAGCCGCCCAAACCAGCGCCGGTCGTGCCTCGTGCTCCTGCCTCCCGTGGCCGGCTTCGATGCGGCGAAGGCCTCACCGCTGGCCAGGCCATCCCTCTACTCACCCACACCCCCTATTATTCTGCGGTGACGGCAACCTCACACCGCAGCGAACCAGTGAACCCTGATACTCCTCTACGCGTGGGCATCCACTGCCGCGTCTTCCCCGGCTCCTTGTCGTCCCCTTCCTAGGCCGCGCCGTCGTCCACCACCAAGGTGCTCTCGGCGCCGTGTGGTCAACATGGTGAAGGAACGACTTCCATCAGAAGAGTACTGTACGTGGAGAGGCTGACAGCTGGTTCTACGGTAGCTGCAAGGGAAGTGCCTCCTTATTACGCGGAAAATAATTATTCCTCCACCTGACAGCAGGGACCCATCGGACGGGCCACTGTATTTGGCAAAAAAATATTTCCCCCTGACTGCTGGGACGCACTAGACGGGCCACCATATTTCGCGAAAAAAACGTTCCCCCCGTTGTCATCTCGTGCCCACCGGAAGTGCCACCTTATTACGCACAAAACAAATGAATACTCCCCGTGCTAGTTGGGACCCACCTTGGGGGGTGGCTCACTTTTGGGCCTACTAAGTTGATGGGGACGGAGTGCTTTGTCAACTTAGTCAATATGAATGATTCTAGCTCCAGTGACCGTACGATGTCCATCCAACTGCCGTAGTGCTTCTCCAACCTCTGGTCTTCTTGCTCCAGCCACCCAAAGCAGCGTCAGTCGTGCCGCATGCTCCTGCCTTTCGTGGCTGGTTATGCTGCCGCGGAGGCCTCACCGCCCCCTACTATTCCCACCACTGGCCAGGCCCAGCGGCTACGGCAACCTCACATCGCAGCCGAACCAGTGAACCCTCGTACTCCTCTCCGCGCGGGCTTCCACTGCCGCGTCTTCCCGGGCTCCGCATCGTCCCTTCCTAGGCCTCGCCGTCGTCTACCGCCCTAGTGCTCTCGGCGTGGCGTGGTCAACGTGGTCAAGGAACAACTTCCATCGGAAGAGTACTGTACGTGGACAGGCTGACAGCTGGGTCGATGGCCGCAGCAAGGAAGTGCCTCCTTATTATGCGCAAAATAATTATTCCTCCACCTGACATCGGGGACCCATCGGACGGGCCACCATATTTCGTGAAAAAACGTTTCCCCTGACTGCTGGGACCCACCAGCTACATCTTTGCACGCAAGGAAGTGCGTCCGGGCAAACAAAAATGATTCGCCCCCCTGACTGCTGGGACCCACCAGCTACATCTTCACACGCAAGGAAGTGCCTGACAGTCGGGATCCACCTAGTTGAAGCGTACATGGCGTTGTCATTCTGGTGGCGAACGTGTACGTACATACTGGTCGATGTAGAGGCGCGCAAGTAGCATGTACACGTACGTACAGCGGCCAGTGTGCAAGAAAGAAAATACGGCCACGTACATACATACGGGCAGGGTCTCGAACGCCTACTCGCGCATACGTACGGCCATGGCTCATGTACATGGCTGGGTCAGAACGGAGAAACTGCATCGTCGTCGTGTTCATGGGGAGGCAACATAATGCGTCGTCTTCATCGGGAGGCAGCAGAATACGTGGGAGCCAACCGGCGTGGATGGAACAGCCGATGGAAACGAGGCCTGGCATACCGCAGAACAGAGGAAACGGCCTTGTGTTCGACCGGCCACGTTCGAAACGGGATCTTGTTCATCGGGAGGGGTCTGGCGTACCGCAAAACAAAGGAAACGGACCTCCTACGGTCGAAACGGGGGTCCTGTTCATCGGGAGGGGTGTGGTATACCTCAAAATGGAGGAAACTAACTTGTGTTGGAGCGCTACGGTCGAGACAGGGGTCCTGTTCATCGGGATGGGTGTGGCATACCGCAAAACGGAGGAAACGGACTTGTGTTGGAGCGCTACAGTCGAATCGGGGGTCCTGTTCATCAGGATGGGTGTGGCGTACCGCAAAACAGGACTCCACGGGATACTGTTCAACTCCACCGTCGACCCCCTCCAGCCTCCACGGGCTATAGTTCATCCATCGTCGACCTCCTCTTGCCTCCACCTACGACTGTTCAGCCTCCACCCTGCGCTACTCCACCCGCTACTGATCAACCAGCCCTTTCCAGGGGCTCCTGTTCAACCACCCCTCCACGAGCTACTATTCATCCAGCCCTCCACCATATACTGTTCATCCAGCCCTCTATGGGGTGGTCCTACTCATGCATCCCTCCACGGGGTCCTGTTCATGCAGCCCTCACCGGCTCGATCGAGCGGGGTCCTGTTCATGCAGAGGCAACACCACGGGGTCCTGTTCAGCCACCCCCACCAGGAACTATTCATCCGAACCCCCCAGCAACGCTCACTATTCATGCAGAGGCAGCATCGATCGGCTTCAGTTAGCAGCAGTAGCGAAGGAATCGCTCAATCGGGTTCAGTTAACAGCCATCGATCGATCGCTCGGGTTTAGTAACACATAGCCTACAGTGCAATCGCTCGGGTTCAGTTAGAGCCCAACGCCTCGCACCCACACGCATGCGTCTACGAGATAAACGCGCACTGCTCGGCCTCGACCACCCACCGTAACCGGGAACACCCCGATATTTTCCTTGCCCTTGCTTCTACCACGGTTTTTTCCGTCATGGACGGCCCAAAGAATGTCATGCAACTGTGTCACCGGCCCGCCCAGGACGAAAAGCCCATTTTCTGTCATGATTTTTTGTCATAGAAGTAGGACCCCACCACATCTATGATGATACCGTGTTTTGTCACAATTATTGTCATAGAAGTGTCATAAGTATGACAGAAACAAGTTTCGTTCGGTCCAAAATGTCACAGATGTGTCTTTTTTTTGTAGTGTGTGTTGGGGAACATAGCATGCAATTTCGAAACAATTCCTATGGTTACGCAAGATCTATCTAGGAGATGCATAGCAACGAGAGGTGGAGAGTGTGTCTACGTACCCTCGTAGACCGAAAGTGGAAGTGTTTGACAACACGGTTGATGTAGTTGAACTTCTTCTCATTCTGACCGATCAAGCACCGAACTTATGACACCTCTGAGTTCTGCACACGTTCAGGTCGATGACGTCCACGCCTTCTTGATCTAGCAAGTTGGGAGTAGTTGTAGATGAGTTCTGGCAGCACGACAGCGTGATGACGGTGATGGTGAAGTGATTTCTGCAGGGCTTCAGCTAAGACTACAAAATTATAACCGAGGGAGTAACGGTGGAGGAGGGCGTCGCACACGGCTAAGACATATGTCAAGGTTATGTGTGGCGCCCCCCCTCATGTATATATAGGTGGGAGGGAGAGGAGGCAGCCATGGGTGCACCCTCAAGTAGGCTGAATCCTACTTGGGGTGTCTTCCCAATTCGGCCTCAACCCTGCCATATATTCGAAGAGAAGAAAGGTGAATCCTAGTACAAACTTTCCTTCCTCCTTTCTTTCCTTCTCCTCTTTTTAGTCCATCCCATATGGGGGCGCACCAGCCCAAGTGTTTCCCCTCTTGGTCCAATAGGCCCATATCTTTTGCCTGGGGTACCCGAAACACTTTCCGGTGACCCAATAAGTACCTGATACCCTCCGGAACACTCCCGGTGTCCAAATACTATCGTCCTATATATCAATCTTTACCTCTCGACCATTTCGAGACTCCAGGTCATGTCTGTGATTTCATCCGGGACTCCAAACAACATTCAATCACCAATCATATAACTAATATAACACTATATAATCATCGAACGTTAAGCCTGCGGACCCTACGGGTTCGAGTACTATGTAGGCATGACCAAGACGACTCTCCGATCTATAACCAATAGAGGAACCTGGCAGCTCATATTGGCTCCTACATATTCTATGAAGATCTTTATTGGTCGAACCATTATGACAACATATGTTATTCCCTTTGTCATCGATATGTTACTTGCCCGAGATTCAATCGTCCGTATCTTCATACCTAGTTCAATCTCGTTACCGGCAAGTCTCTTTAGTCGTTCCGTAATACATCATCCCATAACTAATTCATTAGTCATTTTGCTTGCAAGGCTTCTTATGATGTGTATTACCGAGAGGGCCCAAAGATACATCTCCCATACTCGGAGTGACAAATCCTAATAACGATCTATGCCAACCCAACAAACACCCTCGGAGATACCTGTAGAGCATCTTTATAATCACCCAGTTACGTTGTGACTTTTGATAACACACAAGGCATTCCTTCGGTATTTGGGAGTTGCATAATCTCATAGTCGGAGGAATATGTATTTAAGATGAAGAAAGTAATAGTATTAAAACTGAACGATCATTATGCTAAGCTAACGGGTGGGTCTTGTCATAACATCATTCTCCTAATGATGTGATCCTCTTCATCAAATGACAACACATGTCTATGTTTAGGAAACTTAACCATCTTTGATTAACAAGCTAGTATAGTAGAGGCTTACTAGGGACACAGTGTTTTTGTCTATGTATTAACACATGTATTAAGTGTTCCAGTTAATACAATTCTAGCATGAATAATAAAAATTTATCCTGATATAAGGAAATATAAAATAACAAATTTATTATTGCCTCTAGGGCATATTTCTTTTAGTTTCTCACTTGCATTAGAGTCAATAATCTAGTGCACATCGCCATGTGATTAACACCAACAGTTCACATCGTCATGTGATTAACTCCCACAGTTCACATCGCCATGTGACCAACACCCAAAGGGTTTACTAGAGTAAATAATCTAGTTCACATCTCTATGTAATTAACACCCAAAGAGTACTAAGGTGTGATCATGTTTTGCTTGTGAGAGAAGTTTAGTCAACGGGTCTGTTACATTCAGATCCGTATGTATTTTTGCAAATTTCTATGTTTACATTGCTCTGCATAGAGTTACTCTACCTAATTGCTCCCACTTTCAATATGTATCTATATTGAGACTTAGAGTCATCCGAATTCGCGTCAAAGCTTGCATCAACGTAACTCTTTAAGACGAACTCTTTATCACTTCCATAACCGAGAAACATTTCCTTAGTCCTTTTAAAGGTAACTAAGGATAATTTTGACCGCTGTCCAGGGATGTACTCCTGGATCACTATTGTACCTTTCTTGCCAAACTCATGCCAAGGTACACAACAGGTTTGGTACACAGCATAACATACCTTATATAACCTATGACCAGGGCATAGGGAATGACTTTTCATTTTCTCTCTATATTCTGCCGTGGTTGGGTTTTGAGTCTTACTCAAATTCATACCTTAATACATGCAAGAACCGTTTCTTTGACTGATCCATTTTTGAACTTCTTTCAAAACTTCATCAAGGTATGTGCTTTGTGAAAGTCTTATCAAGCGTCTTGATCTATCTCTATAGATCTTGATGCCCGATATGTAAGTAGCTTCACCGAGGTCTTTCTTTGAAAAATTCTTATTCAAGTATCCTTTTATGCTATCCAGAAATTCTACACCATTCCCGATCAACAATATGTCATCAACATATAATATCAGAAATGCTACAGAGCTCCCACTCACTTTCTTGTAAATACAGGCTTATCCAAAAGTCTGTATAAAACCATATGCTTTGATCACTTCATCAAAGCGTATATTCCAACTGTGAGATGCTTGCAGCAGTCCATAGATGGATTGCTAGAGCTTGCACACTTTGTTAGCACCTTTAGTATCGACAAAACCTTCCAGTTGCATCATATACAACTCTTCTTTAAGAAATCCATTAAGGAATGCAGTTTTGACGTCCATTTGCCAAATTTCATAGTCATAAAATGCGACAATTGCTAACATGATTCGGACAGACTTAAGCATAGCTACGGGTGAGAAAGCCTGATCGTAGTCAAATCCTTGAACTTGTCGAAAACCTTTCGCAACAAACACAGTAACATTACCATCAGCATCAGTCTTCTTCTTGAAGATCCATTTATTCTCTATGGCTTGCCGATCATCGGGCAAGTCCACCAAAGTCCACACTTTTTTCTCATACATGGATCCTATCTCATATTTCATGGCCTCAAGCCATTTATTGGAATCTAGGCTCATCATAGTTTCTTCATAGTTCGTGGGTTCGCCTTGGTCTAGTAACATGACTTCCAGAACAGGATTACCGTACCACTCTGTTGGGTATCATGCTCTGTTTGACCTACGAGTTTCAGTAGCAACTTGATCTGAAGTATCATGATTATTATCATTATCTTCCTGTCTAGTTGGTGTAGGCATCGCGGAAACAGTTTTTTGTGATGTACTACTTTCCAATTCGAGAGAAAGTACAATTACCTCATCAAGAAATGATCCATTCTTCGCAACGAAGATCTTGCCTTTGGATCTGGGGTAGAAGGTGCACCCAACAGTTTCTGTAGGGTATCCTATGAAGATGCACTTCTCCGATTTGGGTTCGAGCTTATCAGGCTGAAGCTTTTTCACATAAGCATCGCAACCCCAAACTTTAAGAAACGACGGCTTTGGTTTCTTCCCAAACCATAGTTCATACGGTGTCGTCTCAACAGATTTAGACGGTGCCCTATTTAACGTGAATGTAGCTGTCTCTAATGCATAACCCCAAAATGATAGTGGTAAATCGGTAAGAGACATCATAGATCGCACCATATATAATAAATTACGGCTACGACGTTCGGACACACCATTACGCTGTGGCGTTCCAGGTTGCGTGAGCTGTGAAACTATTTCACATTTTTTTCAAATGAAGACCAAACTCGTAACTTAATTATTTGCCTCCGCAATCGGATCGTAGAAACTATATTTTCTTGTTACGATGATTCTCTACTTCACTCTGAAATTCTTTGAACCTTTTCAAATGTTTGAGACTTGTGTTTTATTAAGCAGATATACCCATATGTACTCAAATCATCTGTGAAGATGAGAAAATAATGATACCCGCCGCGTGCTTCAACACTCATTGGACCGCATACATCGGTATGTATTATTTCCAATAAGTCATTTGCTTGCTCCATTGTTCCGGAGAACGAAGTTTTGTCATTTTGAACATGAGGCATGGTTTGCAAGTATCAAATGATTCTAATCAACTGATTCCAAAAGTCCATCAGCATGGAGTTTCTTCATGCGCTTTACACCAATATGACCTAAACGACAGTGCCACAAGTATGTTGCACTATCATTATCAATTCTACATCTTTTGGCTTCAATATTATAAATATGTATATTACTACAATCGAGATTCAATAAACCATTCACCTTGGGTGTATGACCATAGAAGATTTTATTCATGTAACCAGAATAACTATTATTCTTGGACTTCAATGAATAATCGTATTGCAATAAACACAATCCAATCTTGTTCATGCTCAACGCAAACACCAAATAACATTTCTTTAGGTTTAACACTAATCCCCAAAGTATAGGGAGTGTGCGAAGATGATCATATCAATCTTGGAACTACTTCCAACACTCATCGTCACCTCACCCTCAACTAGTCTCTGTTTATTCAGCAACTCCTGTTTCGAGTTACTAATCTTAGCAACCGAACAAGTATCAAATACCCAGGGGCTACTACGAGCACTAGTAAGGTACACATAAATAACATGTATATCAAATATACCTTTATTCACTTTGCCATTCTTCTTATCAGCCAAATATTTGGGGTTGTTCCGCTTCCAGTGACCATTTGCTTTGCAGTAAAAGCACTTGGTTTCAGGCTTGGGTCTAGCTCTGGACTTCTTCTCGGGAGTGACAACTTGCTTGTCATTCTTCTTGAAGTTCCCTTTCTTTCCCTTGCCCCTTTTCTTGAAACTAGTGGTCTTGTTAACCATCAACACTTGATGTTCTTTCTTGAATTCTACCTTAGACGATTTCAGGATCGGGAAGAGCTAGGGAATCATTTTCGTCATCCCTTGCATTGAGAAACAGTATAACGGGGTGACCTACGAGCCCCCACAACGCTCTATTGTCGAGAGCCATTCGATTGCACTATTGTATGTCCCAGATTGTCAAGTTGTCCCATCGATGGTTCGTAACTTCTTACCGTGTCCCTCCGTGCGTTTCGTCCAACCCAACATTCTTGGGCTGCTGCTCCGAAGAACGACCTGGGAGCCGTCACGTGAACTGGGATGATTTTATCACATAATTAAGCTGCTGATTGGCTGATGGGCCACTACTTCGCAGGCCAGATCCCTATGACAAAGGCTCTAAAACAAGTGCTTAATGTCCTTTTGCTAAAAATAACTGCTTAATGACCTTTTGCAAAAAAAATCTTAATGACCTTCACTTGCTCGGACATCTCTTCCGCTACTATTGATTATTACTAGTGGTTGGGGTGCGCCCGTGGCGCGCCGCCTGAGAGGAATCTCGGTAGTGCCAGGTTGGGTGCACCCCTTTCACTTTTCTGGGTGTACTACACAATGCTATTGCATGAGAGTTAATGCACAGCAGCATGAAAGTAGTGCAATCTGTTGACAGCACTACATGAGTGATGCAACACGCTGACATGAGGATCATCCTTGGGAGAAAGACAGTGACATCATATATATTATCAGGTGCCTTAGAGGTTACATGACCGATGACACAAATGACAGTGGTTCAAAAGCAACATCCAAAATCGGGGCACTCAATCAATCTCATGGGAGCATTTTCATTTCTTATTGAGGAAAGGAAGTTATGCCCATTTCCTGTCAACGAGCAGAACCGGCTCACCTCCATCTTCCGCCAACTCGCTTATCCGAGCAGAAATGGCGAGGAAGAGCCAGTTCGGGAGAAGATGAAGAAGTGGCGCCGACACCATGGCCGTACGTGCATGTACCAGCCTAAGTGTGGCACTAGCACATCGAAGCAACCGGAGTTGAACCAATCTTTGTCGTCCTGACCCCCAGCTGCTCCCTCATCTCCTGCAGGAGCAGCAGGCTTAGCCCCATGTCGTCCACTTTTGTGGACAATGCACCGCTGCATGTTGCTTTTCATCATGCTGAACATACTTGATGATGCAATGACATGTGAAATTCTGAAAGATTGAGCAAACAAAGGCTAGGTGTAATGAGATATGAGACTGAAACCACCAACGAGCACACGCACCTTGAGTTCGTCGACGCGGCCTTGGTATTCTTGGTGGTCACCTCCTTAGCTTTTCTTAGCAATGACATGATCTCATTCAATGTCTCAGATGGAAGGCCAGCATTGATGTTGCTATTTACTTTGTAGGAGCACATATTAGATCTAGATGGGAAAAATAGCAAGGACATACAGGAGGTGTCACCTTTTGTTAGCACCAACAACATTCTCATTGGTATCAATTGTTTCATCCCGTTCGCCAATCTTCTGCTTGTCGTAGTTGTGCTCAACTCATTAACATACGAGTGACAGAGGAATTAGTGCATATGAAAATTAGGTGAACCACTATGTATGCAACATATGTGAATTTATTGCCGATGAATTTTGTCAAGTGTCATCTTGAATGAATAAATAATTCAAATGATGCATGTTTAAGATAGATACACAAGAGTACCCAGCTAGTTGTCCATAGGGGAGGTTATGATGCACTTGTTGTAAGAGTGTGAGATGATAGTATTAGAAGTTAATGATTTTTTTATGTGTTTGTACTGGCTAATACTTAAATAAACGGGGAAATTTGGAATGACAGGAAAATAAGATGCTCAGACTAAATCTGATAGTACAAATGCTGCACTACATTATAACAATCAGTAGCACATAATTAGCTAATCAAAGTAGGCTATGTGTTCATGTTTTCATCTTGAGTAGATCATAGTTTCATGTTAGAAATTGCTGGATATCAGAAGAAATACTATCGAATAAAGTCAAACTACGAAAGCTAGAAGATCGCCTCCTAAATATAAGGTTTCAGTCACAACAACTCCAAATGGGTAATAGCTAATCATATGACACCAAATTTACTATGACCAAATTTCAACCTCTCTAAGGAAAGGTAGAGTTAATTCAGTTGGAGATAAGACACCATGTTGACTGGTCAACAACTCTTTCTCTCTCTCTATCTCTAAAGCTGGTCCTCCATAGCATCCCGAGTGAAATGTCCAGAAATATTTTTAGAGCAAACACAGTAAAACAAGTTGAGTCTATAGGTGATGAAGGGGAGTGGTTGTGCCCGAAAGAGGTCATCCTCGGAGCCCGCATCCCGTCGTGGCGACCTTGCGCACAGGGAAGGTCGCCGCTGCTTGACGAGGTCGCCCAGGTCAATAGCGGGCCCATTGGCCTGAAGCTCATGTAGGAGCCCTGAACTCAAGGTCAGCGGCGGACATGGGCGTCCCTACCAGTGGCTCTTCGAGAGAGAGGAGCAAGAACATGATGCGGCCAGGTGTTCGGTCTGTTGTCCACTTTGATGCTGAACATGGAGGCGTGATCCGACAAAGCCTCCCAACGATCCAAGCAGTGCTTCCCATCGACGCCAAGGAGCAGCAGCCTCCGCATGGATTTATAGTATTTGTTTGATTTTTTCTCAGCGTGGGTACAGATGAGCCTGGGCTCAGAAGTGGATTATCGAGTTTCATGATCTTACTAAGCTCGTGCAAAGCCATCCTCCTCATCTACGTCACAATGACTTAGAATCACACAACACCAATCCAGAGATGGTTAAGTTAACACAACAACAGATTAATCCCAAAAATGGACATAAAACAATGTTATGAATGAAGAGAATACGATGCTTGCAGCCTTAAAAGATAAGAACTGTTAGCAAGGAAATTCATGGACAATTACTATTGTATTTCTATGAGATAACATTATTTTTAGTTTTTTGCTGAATATTATGTTATCAATGATTTACTTGTTTCTTTTTTCCTAAGACATTTGCTACGATTGAAACGTGGTTTGTTTACTAGATCTACCACCGGGAGTTTAGTTGTACTCGATATACATGCATATTTCCTCTATTCAGATTCGCTATTGGACCAGAAAGGAGAAGAGAAAATGAACCTGGTGATCCACATAGGCCAGCCAATTGCATGCTCGATTCTGACTTTGTAGGGCTCCCATGGCTTCCACTGGACTATCTCGTCATTGTGGTCTATATATTCCTTCTGTTCAGATTTTGGATTTTTGTATATTCCTTCTTTTCAGATTTTTGATTTTGGTCATCAAACCTATTTTTCAGATAGATAGCAATCCATTTCCATTGTGAATGACAATGCTAAAAAACTAAAGCAGCAAAATTTCTATGTAATCATACCAAATCAAATCACCCGCTTATGTTGCAATCCACGATCCTACTTAAACAACAGTGCAAACAACTATTCCAATGATCTGGAAATAAAGAACCATTGGTGAACTTTATTATCCTAAATGAAGAACAATAGAGGGATACTGTACATACAATGATTTGCTGGTATAGAGTTTAATCTGCAAGTGGAATATGATCATATACTAATTTGAACACTGTAATTGCAAAAATAATAGTGCATATTCAGTGCTAACCTATGAAACAAGTTCCCACTATACCACAAATCATCATTGTGTGGTGACAACAGCGCACGTCTTTTACCCGAATCCATGAGTCTACAAATTACAATGTATGGATTATAAATGCTAATCACTAATTGTTTCAGCCTACCAGGTATTGAAAACCCAAAATTCAGAAACCAAATGAATCTTATGAATGTTCTTGACCCCAACTTATTAATTTAGATTAGAACATCTATCTATAGTAGAGCCTTTGGCTGATCGGTAATTTCTGAGTGCCCATGCGCAAGGTATCTTTGATTACTAATCTATTCTGGCATTCTTTGTTGTGCTACATTACAATTTTTCTTCTTGACAATATGACAATAGATTAGTACGAACATAAAGGATGTGGCATTTCTAAAGACAGAATACATGAATATCAGAACACACTTCACATATCGCATACCAGTTTTTCCCCATATGATTTCCATGAAATCTTTCATTTGACACTAAGTAGAAGTATTAGCACTGCCCATGTAATGCACAAATTAATAATCAAACATATGCCCTACCCGAGGTGGTGATATTTGGGATAGTGCTAGCAACGTATCGGCAACTAATTAGTCCTCCTTTGTGAAAGAATTTGATGACTAAAAGAACCCATAATTCACTTCCAACTTCAATTCTTATATTAGACAAAATAAAGAGCAGTTTTCAGAAAGAAGATACATACCATGGTCACATTGGTTCTTGTTTCTTGATCCATCTGAAAAATCTGAGCACTGATAGCTGAAAGATGTCGTCTCTTCTCTCTTCTTTGCATGCCACGATGATGAAGGAACGGTCCGACCAACACGCTTGTGTATGGCTGAAAGTAGGAGACCCATAATTGAAATGTAAATTTGGTGCTCTGTCAATGGCTTAAGAAAACATCTAAACCATGGATGTCCCAAGAGTAGAAACACTAACATCAATAGTATATTCAGATGCTCCTATGCAATATGCAAATCAAGAGGTAAAGATGGGAAGATAAATGGTTAAGTTACTTTGGTATGTTTCTCAGTGTTCAGCTGATGCTTATCTTTGTAATGAGCAAGTACTTTGTAATAATGGTTTCTAAAGCTGCTGTTTAAGCAGTTGTTGTAGGTTTTTGGTGAGCTCAGTTCTGAACTGCAAGGCTTGTGACTCGAGGCTAATCTGGGGCCAAAAAACTCATTTTATTTGAACCAATATAGGACTATAGCAATATTCACATGATAGGAACTGATGCAACAATCACCAGCTACTTTCTGAAAAAGGAAAATGTCTCAAGCCTCTGCATTAACTTCTTAAAGATATGTACTCAACTCAAAAAGTCTTTCCAAATAATAGGAAATTATGTTTTTACCATCCAACTAAAACCGTATTTTTCCTAGTATGGAACCACTACAAACAACAAATAAATTTATTCAATTCCAATCTTCAAATTAAAGCATCATATAGAAGTGGTGAATTGTAGTGGCAACCAAGGTGATGATAATATATTTTAATTGCTTAATAAGAACTATGAGGCTTTTGTTGAGATCATGCATTCTCATGTTATCACGATGGTTGATTAATGTGATGTCAAGAGAGACCATTTCTTTGATTCCAAATGAATTATGACTTGATGGGTAAGAACAAGAAGAGAAAATATCTTGACTGACAAATGGCTATTTTAAAAATAAAATTCGAGAAACATTGTTTTCAATATGCATGAAAAGTGAATAAAAGACATACAAAATGTTTCAATATACTAGATATGGAAGATTACCGAATAAAAGACAAAGAGCTTCAACGAGAAAACAAGCTCGTGTGTGTGTCTTGTGTTCTTCAGAGAGAAGGTTAAGAGAAGAAACCTTGTGCGTGTGTTGTGTCCTTGTTGTCCGGGAGAGCAAGAATTGGAGGCTAGCTCGTGTCTCAGGTTGGTTCTATGACACCCACCTCATGCAGCAAGATCCAGGGGTGTCCTGCAGGACAGCAGAACACGATGAATCGAAGCAACATACACTGCAGTCAGTGTTCATCCATGGTTGTCAGATGGGATTGAATCGAATCAATGAGACAAGCTGAAGGGTAAGTGGAAGGTTACCTTAAGGATCAAATCGATTGGCGCTGTTGCCATCCTGGTAGACGGAGACCCGTGGCCGCCGTGTAGTGCCGCCACCGCAAACCCTAGGCAGGTCACGCGCGCCATGGTCTGTCTACCTCGGCACAGGGCTGCGCATCGAATCATGCTGGTGCACGCCGCAAGCAAGTACGTCGTGAAGACATGGTTGTTGGCCGCTGACGCCAGGTCTGGTCGAGAAAGGGGTGGACAGGACATGCCCGGCTCCATCGATCTAAATTGGGGAAGAGGGAGATAGATGAAAGAGGACTGGCATCATGAAAGAACGCCGCCACCGGGGAGGAAGGGAAGGAGGGCGCTGCTGTCGGGGAGGGAAGGAAGGAGGGCGCCGCCGCCGGGGAGGAAGGGAAGCGAGAGAGAATGAGCCTTGCCAACGTGGACTCAACTCCCTTGTCTTTTCACCTATTTTTTTCTCTTTGTTCCTTTTACTTCGGCCTTTCTTCGTGATGAAGCGAATGAGCCTTGCCAATGTGGGCTCTACTCCCTTGTCTTTCTCTCTAAAAAAATCCCTTGTCTCGTTGCTTGCAGACGTGGATGGCGTGGCTACTCGCCCTTACCGTGTAGCTTATTGTTATGGATGTCCCCAATTCAAATTTGGATGTGGATGCTTAGATAGAAATTGTGCTACGTGTTTGGATAGACACATACACATGGTACTTCATTTTTGTAACCAAAATAGTCTGAGAATACGATATATAAGTTCCAACAATTTTTAATAAAAAATGCAACATATGCCCCTCACAAAAAGAACAACACATGCAACTTCCTTCAATATTCATATTTGATCCCTGCATGGTGACGGTAATCATGTACTCCCTCTGATCTAAAATAGGAATCGCAGTTTTGAACTAAGATTAGTTAAATCTTAGTTCAAAACTACAACACTTATTATGAATTGGAGGGAGTACTACATTCTCATTGTATTCATATTCATACAAAACTGGATCATGCCATCAAACATGGATGGGCGTGGCAACGCGCGCTATTATGGTCTAGTATTATAGTTCATCACGAAGTTCTAGTAGCTTGGTGATAGTGACTAGAGAATTTTGTCAATCACTGTCTCATCTGGAATACTAACTCCCACTTGATTCAAGTGATTGTAGTACCCAGACATTCTGAGCACATGCTCACATGTTGAGCTATTCTCCTCCATCATGTAGGCAAAGTACTTGTCAGAGGTCTCATACCTCCTGACATGGGCATGAGTCTAAAATACCAATTTCATCTCTTGGAACATCTCATATGCTCCATGGCATTCAAAATGTTTTTGAACTCCCGGTTCTAAGACATATAAAGCATGGTGCACTAAACTATTAAGTAGTCATCATATCGAGCTTGCCAAACATTCATAACGTCTGCAATTACTCCTGCAATAGGTATGTCTCCTAGCGGTGCATCAAGGACAAAATTCTTCTTTGCAACAATGAGGATAATCCTCAGATCATGGACCCAGTCCGCATCATTGCTACTATCATCTTTCAACTTAGTTTTCTCTAGGAACATATCAAAAACATAGTGGAGCTACAACGCGAGCTATTGATCTACATCATAATTTGCAAATACTATGAGGACTAAGTTCATGATAAATTAAGTTCAGTTAATCAAATTACTAAAGAACTCCCACTTAAATAGACATCCCTCAAGTCATCTAAGTGATATGTGATCCAAATCAACTAAACCATGTCCGACCATCACGTGAGATGGAGTAGTCATCAATGGTGAACATCTCTATGTTGATCATATCTACTATATGATTCACGTTCGGCCTTTTGGTCTCCAGTGTTCCGAGGCCATGTCTGTACATGCTTGGCTCGTCAAGTTTAACTCGAGTATTCCGCATGTGCAAAACAGTCTTGCACCCGTTGTATTTAAACGTAGAGCCTATCACACCCGATCATCATGTGGTGTCTCAGCACGAAGAACTATAGCAACGGTGCATACTCAGGGAGAACAATTTTACCTTGAAATTTAGCTAAGGGATCATCTTATAATGCTACCGCCGAGCTAAGAAAAATAAGATGCATAAAAGATAAACATCAAATGCAATCAAAATATGTTACATGATATAGCCATGATCATCTTGTGGTATTGATCTCCATCTTCGAAGCATCGTCATGATCTCCATCGTCACCGGTTTGACACCTTTATCTCCATAGTAGTGTCGTGGTCGTCTCACCAGCTATTGCTTCTACGACTATTGCTAACTTATAGCGATAAACTAAAGCAATTACATGGCTCTTGCATTTCATACAATAAAGAGACAACCATAAGGCTCCTACCGATTGCCGATAATTTACAAAACATGATCATCTCATACAATAACATATTACTCATCACGTCTTGACCATATCACATCACAACATGCCCTGCAAAAACAAGTTAGACGTCCTCTACTTTGTTGTTGCAAGTTTTACGTGGCTGCTATGGGCTTCTAGCAAGAACCGTTCTTACCTACGAATCAAAACCACAATGGTGTTTTGTCAAGTTTGATGTTTTAACCTTCAACAAGGACTGGCCGCAGTCAAATTCAATTCAACTAAAGTAGGAGAAACAGACACCCGCCAGCCACCTTTATGCAAAACTAGTTGCATGTCTGTCAGTGGAACCGGTCTCATGAACGCGGTCATGTAAGGTTGCTCTGGGCCGCTTCACCCCACAATATTGCCGAATCAAAATAAGACGTTGGTGGTAAGCAGTATGACTATCACCGCCCACAACTCTTTGCGTTCTACTCATGCATATAGTCTACACATAGACCTGGCTCATGATGCCACTGTTGGGGAACATAGCATGCAATTTCAGAAAAATTCCTACACTCACGCAAGATCTATCTAGGAGATGCATAGCAACTAGAGGGGGAGAGTGTGTCTACGTACCCTCATAGAATGAAAGCGGAAGCGTTCGACAACGCGGTTGATGTAGTCGAACTTCTTCTTGTTCCGATCGATTAAGCGCCAAACTTGCGGCACCTCCGAGTTCTGCACATGTTCAGCTCGATGACCTCCATGCCTTCTTGATCCAACAAGTCAGGCATAGGTGTAGACGAGTGCCGGCAGCACGATTGTGTGTTGGCGGTGATGGTGAAGTGATATCTGCAGGGCTTCGCCTAAGCACTACAAAATTATGACTGAGTGAGTAACGGTGGAGGGGGGCACCGCACACGGCTAAGAAAAATGTCTAGGTTATGTGTGGAGCCACCCCTCAAGTATATATAGGTGGGAGGGAGAGGAGGCACCCAGGGGTGCGTGCCCAAGTAGGCCGAATCCTACTTGGGGTGCCTCCCCAATTCGGCCTCAACCCTGCCATATATTCGGAGAGAAGAAATGTAGGGGGAAGAAATGGGAATCCTAGTCGAAACTTTCCTTCCTCATTTCTTCTTTTCTTCTCCTCTTTTTAGTACAACCCATATGGTGGCGCACAACCCCTTGTGGCTGGTGTGTTTCCCCTCTTGGCCCAATAGGCCCATATCTTTTGCCGGGGGTGCCCGAAACACTTTTCGGTGACCCGATAAGTACCCAATACCCTCCAGAACACTTCCGGTGTCCGAATACCATCATCATATATATCAATCTTTACCTTTCGACCATTTCGAGACTTCTAGTCATGTCTGTTATCTCATCCGGGACTCCGAACAACATTCGGTCACCAATCATATAACTCATATAATACTATATCATCATCAAACGTTAAATGAGCGGACCCTACGGGATCGAGAACTATGTAGATATCACCAAGACGACTCTCCGATCAATAACCAATAGCGCAACCTGGATGCTCATATTGGCTCCTACATATTCTACTAAGATCTTTATCGGTCGATCTGTTATGACAACATACGTTATTCCCTTTGTCATTGGTATGTTACTTTCCCGAGATTCGATCGTTGGTATCTTCATACCTAGTTCAATCTCGTTACCGGCAAGTCTATTTACTCGTTCCGTAATACATCATCCCGTAACTAACTCATTAGTCATTTTGGTTGCAAGGCTTTTTATGATGTGTATTACCGAGAGGGCCCACAAATACCTCTTCGATACTCGGAGTGATAAATCCTAATCTCGATCTATGCCAACCAAACAAACACCTTCAGAGATACCTATAGAGCATCTTTATAATCACCCAATTACGTTGTGACATTTGATAGCACACAAGGCATTCCTCCGGTATCCGGGAGTTGCATAATCTCATAGTCAGAGGAATATGTATTTGACATGAAGAGAGCAATAGTTGTAAAACTAAACGATCATTATGCTATGCTAATGGGTGGGTCTTGTCGATCACATCATTCTCCTAATGATGTGACCCCGTTCATCAAATGACAACACATGTCTATAGTTAGGAAACTTAACCTTCTTTGATTAACGAGCTAGTCTAGTAGAGGCTTACTAGGGACACAGTGTTTTTGTCTATGTATTCACACATGTATCAAGTTTTCCGGTTAATACAATTATAGCATGAATAATAAACATTTATCATGGTATAAGAAAATACAAAATAACAACTTTATTATTGCCTCTAGGGCGTATTTCCTTTAGTATGAACTCCTCACTGACAAGAAACCCAATGTGAGTTATTTCAAGTCCACGATGCTAAATGTTGGATTAGAGATCCTCATCACAGTTCTAAATTTGCATCGAAAGCACATGAAGGTTTTATGCTTGGTTACAGAAAGGACTCGCACACCTATAGAGTTTCAACACCGATCATCACAAGGTGGTTGAAACTGTCGATGTGTGGTTCGATGAAATTAACGGCTCACAAAAAGAGCACCTGCCTCCTGTGCTAGATGAAATACCTCCCAAGGAATCCATTATGCACAAGGTTACTAAGGATATTATACCTACTGAAGAACTTGCCGAAGAAGTTATTCCAGACCATGAAATCGATCATACTGGTGCACCTGAAGAAACTGTCGCTGAAGAAAATGCTCAGCCAAACTGAAGTCGTCAACCTGCTCGACCTCGAGTGGCAAAAGAAGTGCAGGTTGAGAAAATCATCGATGACATCAGCACAACAGGTCCTCTCACATGCTCAAAAGCTTCATACTTATGTCACTTTTGTGGGCACTTTGCTTTTGTCTCTATCACAGAGCCCACCAAAGTTGATGAGGCATTTCTGGAACCTGAGTCGATTCAAGCTATGCAAGAGCAATTGCATCAATTCGAGCTCAACCATGTGTGGGAACTCGTCAAGCGACCAGATCCTCGAAATCACAACATCATCGGCACCAAGTGGATCTATCACAACAAGCAAGATGAAAATGGCCTTGTGGTGAGGAATAAGGCTCATCTCGTAGCTCAAGGCTACACACAGGTTGAAGGAATTGACTTTGATGAAACATACAAGTTTCCAACAACATATCCAACATACAATGATTTCCAACAAGAAGTTTCCAACAACATATCCGTATATACATACATATCCAAAACAAGTTTCCAAGAACATATCCATATATACATACATATCCAAATGAAGTTTCCAACAAGTTTCCATAAACAAAAAAGAAGCACAAGGAGAAGATTACACTCCATCAATGCAAGCTTCCTCATGTAAAGCAAATTTCCAAATTGGGAAAGATGAAAGTTATTAGAAGAAGAAGAAGAAGAAGACTAGCTAGAAGAAAAAGAAGAAAAGGAAGATGAAAAAGAAGAAGAAGAATTCATCTTCTCTTCCTTTTTCTCCTCTCCTCTTCTTTATCTTCTTCTTCTTCTAACTATGCTAGGTAGAAATGCTAAGTGTGTAGGTCATTTTAGAGCTAAGCAAGGTAAATAGGTAATTTTGTAGCTAACCTAGGTAAAATGGATCATATTGGAGCTAACCTAGGTAAACCTGGTCATTTGGGAGCTAACCTAGGTAAAATTGATCATATTGGAGCTAACCTAGGTAAAATAGGTCATTTTGGAGCTAATTTAGCGTTTTAGAGCTAACTTAGGGTGTGTTTGTTTTAGCTCCAAAGAGTTGCTTCTATGGCTTCTCGACTGTAGAAGTCGGAGCCACACCAAATACCAATTCTATCGGCCGGCTCTACGCAGCTGCGAGGCTGAGCGCTCCGCGTAAATCGCCCAAAAGCCGCAGCTGGTATTTCGGGATGGAGCTCCTCGCAGCCGGCTTCAACCTTGCCTTGACCAGTTTACCCTCCCGCAAATCTCCATAATACAACGACATTGCCACAAAACAGTTCATCTCATGTTTCCCGGCGACGCCATCACAGGCTTGTGCGGGTCGTTCACAGCAAATCTCCATAAGTCCAGTGTTATGCAGGCGTCGAGTGGCATGAACGATGGGATGAGTTGAGTGGCAGAACTGGGCTTGTGTCTCGAGAGAACGAAAAAAGGGATCAGGAAGAAGGCCATGTGCTTGTAGAATGTTTTTCGTGTCCTTGCGCAGGCTCATATGCCAACGTGTGCTTTGTGCCATCGTGAAACGTACAACACGTGTACATGCGTATATATGCTAAGGTGTGCGCTGCTATGTGATGTTGACATGAACACTCTGAATTTTGTCAAATTCTGTGACAATGATCAGATAAAATACGTGAAAATGACCATTGGCAGCTAAAACAGCTATTAAATGAGGCATTTGTAATAATAGCCATACAATCAGCGCTTAAATCAAATTTACAGAACATCAGAGGGCATGGTGGTCATTTCAACATATTTCTGCACCAGCCACGGCCACTACAACACAATTACCAAATGGCTGCATCTCAGCTCCAACTTTTCAGCCACGACTAGCAGCTACAGCTGCTCCTTCCAGCTAGAGCCATTGCAGCTGCAGCTGTAGAAGTTGTAGTCCAAAACAAACACACCCTTTGGTCATTTTGGAGCTAACTTAGGTAAAATTGATCATTTTGGATCTATGCAGGCTTATGATGTTTTTTTTGAGGAAAATAAGCTAACTATATGACATATATGAGGTTACCAAGATCGACATGCCATTTCAAACCTAAGTAAGCTAATTATGCCATTTTTTACATAAGTAAGCTAAATGTATGTCATTATTGAGGAAACCTTGGTAACTAAGCATATTAGAGATAACTGGGCATATTAGAGCTAACTTAGATCATTTCGGAGGAAACAAAGCTAAGTATAGATCATTTTGGATATCTAACATACCTCGCATACTTCACTCCTCCTTCTTCTCCTTCTCCTTCATCATCCTGATGTGCTTAGAGTGGCGAGGCAGTGGGATGTAGTATTATACCACAATTGGCATGGTCATGTCGCCGGCCGTGGGATCGCGGGCGCCACCACCATCGCGAGGTCATTGTCAGGCACCACGACCATCGTGAGTCCATCTTCAGGCAGTAGCATCGCTAGGTCATCATCAGCCACCACTATCTCTTGGCCATCGTCAGCCACCACCATCGCGAGGTCATCGTCAGATAGAATAGGCTGCACCTCCTCATCCCCACTCTACTCCTCTTCTTCCCCACTCCATTCTAGATCATCCTCGCTGCTGCTTTCACTGTAGTTAGACTCGCTGCTGCTTTTGCTGTAGCCAGAGTCGCTGCTGCTGCTCCCATTGCTTGACCAAATGCAACAAAGTTTTTTTTTACAATCAATGTGAGACAAAGCGAAATGGAGAGGAAGAAGAGGCATGGCGTACCGGCATCATCGACTTCCTGGTAGCGCATGCGGCACATAGACGTGTTGAACACCTTCACGGTGAGCGTGGCATTGCTGTCGTACCTGAGGACAAGGAAGTACCCGTGCTGCAGGTCATAGGCACGGACGAACTGCTCCCAGCCACGACACATGTACATGTGGTCGTACCTAAACACGACCTCCACGTCCCACAGCGTGCGAAGCCCGCTGCCGGCCTGTTGCAGCTTAACATTCTTTGGCCGATGGCCATCCAGCATTTTCATAAAAGTGTGAGGCAACCTCTGCAGCATGGGTCAAGCAGTGGTGTATCAAACAACATAGTTATGATAAAGAGATGGGTGAGTGGGAGATCTCTCCTTTTATATACCTGCCACTTGGAGGAATTCTTGAGTATGATCATGAAGATATTTAAACCTTCCAAGTCGTACTCCGGTGTGGAAGAGTGCAGCCTGCGGTGGCGGCCTCCCCCCATCTCCGATAAGCAGCAGAAGAGACCAATTAGTATATAGAACCATATCTATAAACACAGCTAGCTAGAATCTATCAACTGTATCATATTAATTTGATAAATGTACATAGTTGGAACAGAGCCAAGTTTTTAGACATGAAAGAAAATTGAGGAAAAAAGCAATGCACTTGTGCTCAAAATCATCAACAACACTTAATTAATTTGGTAGGTTAGTTGTCAATGACAATTGGCACCCTTCAAAACTAGGGATTTCTTTAGACATGAAAGAAAACTGAAAATGTTGAAGAACGGAGCATCGTAATCTAAAAATAGGAAAAAATACACTTCTTCTTCCTCCTTTTTATCTTTTTTTCATCTTTCTTCTTTCTTCTTAACCAAAACTAAACCTAAAGTTCCTTGTGGTGTGATCACATTGGAATACTTATGGCAACATTCATAGTTGCACCATATTTTAGGTGGCTCTAGGTTGACATACTAGAGACGAGCACAAGATTTATCCTTGGTATGTGGATTTAGGTGGCTCTAGGTGGCTCTAGTGGAACATGCATATAAATTTTACTGGATATGATCACAGATTCATATGAGGTGTGCACATAAATTTTACTCCATAGGATCACATAATCGCACAATCACTAGGCCTACCAATTACTTCAATGAAACCTAAAGTAAACTAAAGTTAACCTAAACTAAACCAAACCTAAAGTAAAACTAAACTAAACTTAAAAAACAAAAACAAAAATAGAAAAATACAAGAAGTCTCACCTGAGCCGGGGGCGCTGGAGCGGCGGGGCGGCCGCGGTGGTGGAGGAGAGGGGTGCCGAGGAGGCCAGGTGGAGGAGGGGGCGCCGAAGCGGCGGGACGTCCGCAGTGCTGTAGGAGAGGGGCGCTGGGGCGGCC
>LR738715.1:384143365-384244483 GCA_902687465.1 Secale cereale | reverse complement strand
AGAGAGAGAGAGAGAGAGAGAGAGAGAGAGAGAGAGAGAGAGAGAGAGATGGGGCACGGGCATCGTTGGCATTTTAGTTAGGGCACGGTTCTTTGCCGTCTGCTAGCAGACGACAAGGAGCCTAGCTAACGGACGTTAGTTTGGCCACTTTATTTGCCGTCTGCTAGTATACGGGAAAGAAAGTGTCCGTTAGGTGGTTCTCGCCAGTGGGCCACCCTCACTCTTTGCCGTCTGCTAGGTAAAGCTTCTATGCCATCTGCTAGCGGACGTCAAAGAGCTGGCCTGCGGCAAACTTGACCTTTGCCGTCAGTTTTCTTTAAGCTGATGGCAAATATGTTCTTTGCCGTCAGCTGGCTGACAGCAAAGAGCTGGTTGACGACAAAGATCCTGATTACAGTAGTGAATCACACCATAAGGCTGCGAAACATATTCTTCGATATCTAGCTCACACACCAACACTTGGATTATGGTATCCCAAGGCCTCGACTTTTGATCTCATTGGATATTCCGACTCGGACTATGCTGGTGATCGAGTGGATTGCAAGTCAACATCATGCACATGCCATTTCCTTGAACGATCCTTAGTATGTCGGTCCTCGAAGAAGCGGTATCACTGTCTACTGCTGAAGCTGAGCACATTGTTGCTGGTTCTTGCTGTGGATGAAGCAAACCCTCAAGGACTACGCCATCAACATGAATATTGTGCCTCTCTACTATGATAACGAGAGTGCCATAAAGATTGCTCACAACCCAGTTCAGCACTCGAAGACAAAGCACATCCAGATTCGTCATCATTTTCTTCGTGATCATTTGTTCACGGGCGACATCTCCATCAACCACGTGAAGACTGAAGAACAGCTGGCAGATATCTTCACAAAGCCCTTGAATGAAAAGAGATGTAGCAAGTTGCAGTGTGACTAAACATCTTAGAATCTTCGAATGTTCTTTGAAAGGACACACATCCTATTACTTATGCAAAATTGATGATTTATATGTGCAACACACGAAGTAACTTTTTTTCTTCAATCAATGAAGACTAACCCTCTAAGTGTGAAGAAATTAATGAAGAATTTGATTCTCAGAGCCCTACGACAATTGTACGTGGTGTCTGAATAATGTATATATATATATATATATATATGTATATATATATATTTGAGTTTTCCATGTCCTCAATAGCATTCACTTATTGCTAGTTCTTCATGTTCATTTTCATCTAAGTGAATGTGATCGGATCCGTTTCCCCACTATGATAAATCAACCCAGTCTGTTCACAAATTCTTCATGTGCGTTCTATTTGAAACTCGTTCAAAGTCTTCACTGTGTCCTTAACAGTTGAAGAATTTGCGAACCAAACATTAAAATTTTCTTATCAATTTTTTGGCTCTTGCCGCTCAAACCATCGTGCTTCCCATGACGGATTAAACAACTCACACACGATCCTTCACTATCTCCACTCCTTAGAACGTGGGTGACACATGTGGATAGGTTAGCAAGGGACATGGGCATGTTCGTCCAAAATCTTTGGACGAGCAGTTTTTCACTGCGGTTATAAATACCCCTTCCCTTCCTCCTACCACATTTACTCCACTCGACCCCAACTCCCTCACTCGAGCTCTTTGACCTAGCGCCGCCAATACGCTCGATCGTCGCCGGTGTGGAAGAGCATCACTGCCACGACCTTGTCGCCGTCGTACTCGCGCTAGTTGCGGAAATCTTCACTTCGCCGCCGCCGTAGCTGTCTCCCACCGCCAAGTTAGGGCGTGGGAGATCTGAATTGACGAACTTCTCCATCTCCACTCCCAGTTCGCCGTGTTCTTCATCAAGGGTAATTAAAATATAATTTTACTACCCTACTTTGATTCTTATGAATTCCACAAAATCTTTAAAAGGTGTTTATTCTTCAACTTCACACTCCTTAAACACCTGGATGATTCAGTTCCTTGATTTGTTTCTCTAAGCTATGTTTCTTCAAGATTCCTCAATTGTGTGGATTTTCCAATCTATACAACTCTGGAACCTAAGTCAAGAACTCTTAGTGAAATTCTTCAAGACACCAATGGTCATATTCCTCAAATTTGATACTTGTTTAAAAAAAATCTGAGAACGCATATGACCTCTCCAAATTTCGCACCTATACTCTATTCATATGTACAAAATGTCTGCTGTTGAATCACTAGGTTCTCATCAACTTAACTCATTTACATCATTTCTCGAAGATAATTTTCATACTTCCTCATAAACACCCATAGTGCAAAGTCCTGAAGTGAGGAAAATGACAGATGGGAAGAGACTTCAGAAGGGAGGCAAGAGACTAGAGACAAACACTGCGTTTGAAATCCCCGATGACATATATGATGACTATTGCACACGCGATGAAGAAATTCATGGGAAGGAGAATAAGAATCAACGCAAAGTGCGCATACAGAGGATTGAAAGGAGATGGACGAAGAAATGGATGGAATTCGCTATCAACCCTCAATGTCCAAGACCACCTTTGGCTGCTAGCCAATGAGCTGATCCCACCAACATAAGGCGTGGTGAGGAATTTCCAAAAGAATGGGCCAAATGCCAAGCCAAGCTTCAGAAGGTTGCTAAATAAGTTATGAATAAATTCAATGAGGATTCTCAAGCTGCTGCCGATGAGTCCTCTGCTAGTAAGTCTATGCCAAATAAGGCCGTACTGAAGAAATCTGCGCCAAACAAAACTTCAAGCTCAATGCCCTCACGGCCAAGCTCTTCAACTGCAAAGCCCTCCGGGCAAATTCTTCAAGGGCAGCACCAACTCCTTCTATTGCTGCAAAATCCTCAGTTGCTGCCACAAAGTCCTCAACACCTGTGCATCTTACAACGCGTCAACGGACGACCGGATTATCAATTGCTTCAAGAGCATCTGCAACTTCCCGAGTGCAACCACAATGTTCAAGTGGTCCAATATTGCTGAAAGTCAAGACCACTTCTGGAAGTGGAAAGAGGCCAAGTCCTCACAAGAAGCAAGTGGCATTCCATGTTCCGTCTGATGATGATGAAGAACTTTCTGAAATCATCAGAGATAGACAACAAAAGGCCGCTAGAGCCAAAGGAAGCACTGTACCTCTTATCCTGGATCCGAAGAAAATCCTCGATTTTATTGATCTATGGCACAAAGATCCAACACTCCACTCCCTGACTTAGATCTGACTCCTTGTCAAATCACATGCTGGCCACCTTCACAGGTGAAGAAAAATGGAAATATTAACAAGCCAGGAAAGTCAAGAAGGACAAGTACAGGAAAGAGCGCTTCTTGAAGAAAAATGTGCTGAATATATCTCCTCGAGAACTTGTGAAACTTCAAATAGAGATCAAAGGCCTCAATGATGAATTTGATTGCCATCGTGTTGATTGGCTAGGAGCCAAGGTCAGATTTGTCAACCTGTCCAATAACCTCAAGCTAAATGTTACAGCTCTATCGCAACAAATTTCTCAGGCTGAAGCATCTACTCAGCCTGCTGAAGAAACTGCAAGCACAACTGATAAAAATCAGGCTACTGAATACCTACTAGGGCAGCTGAATAATTTCCTGCACCTGAAGAATATGCCAGGGCAACCACCAATGTTGCGCCTAAAGAACAACCCAGGCCAGCTGAAGAAAATGATGCGCCTGAATAAACTAAGAATGCTAGGGCGATTGCATCAGTCGTGCCTGAAGAAATTGCAAAAACTTCATCAGCTCCTCCTACAAAATCTTCAAAGGTGACGACAACTACTCTTCCTTCTGCATCAGAAGAGAAGAAAACTAAAGCTGCGAAGAATGGAAGCTGGAAGGAAGTGGAAAGCCACAACCTATGCAGAGTCCTCAGCTCCCAAGAAAGTGAGGACTTTGATGAGCTCTTTCACAGAACCAATTGATGCTGTTCTGATATCTATAGTGCCATCAAAGGAAATTGTTCCGTTTGGTGAAGAATATGTCATTCCAGATGACGCTGATGAAAAAAAATCCTTCTGCTGCTTCCTCAGAGCAGTTGGATGAACAAATTCATGTGGAAGATGTTGTTTCCACACCATTGGGATCATTGTTTGTGCCTCAATTCACTTCAGAAGAGGTGGGCGTTGAGGAAATTGAAGAAGATGTGGACATTGGCTCTACAATTCCTGTGCAGAATGATGACTATTGGGAAAATCTTCACCCCATTTCTCCAATTGCCACACCTCTACATCCAATTCCTTAGTCCCCTGTACAAACTAAATAGATTATTATAGGATCTAAAGGTCGTCAAGCTTCATTTTAGTCCATACCTGAAGAAACAGAGAACCATATTGCTGCTACTGAAACTGCCGCTAAAATTCCTTAGTCTGCTACACCTGAAGCTGTGACTCAAGAGGTTGAGAAACTGTCTACTGCAAATCTCCAGCCCAAGCATCAGAATCCTCATGCAAAGAGGCGAAAGTTCAAGAATGCCGATTTCTTCACTGAGCATCATTTCTTCACTGATGAAAATCCATATGACTCAGCAAGACTTAGACGCAAGAGGTTCTGGACTGTAAGCTAGATGAATTTCTATGCATCGCTTCTATTTGACAAGGACAAGGTATTTCAGCACTGTCAAATTCCTCATGTGGATATGGAGACCATCCCATGTTTCAACCAGTTCTCAATGTTCTTCATGAAGCTGGGCTCCTAAGTTTCTGTGCTGATACCTGTGACTGGAATGAAGAGATAATTCTTCAGCTCTATGCTACCCTGCATCTCACTAGAAATGTCTCAGATGTCAACTCATGGGTGCTAGACTGGATGACCAAAAACACGCACTATAAAGCTCGGGCCTCTAAATTGCTTCACGCCATCCCAGCCAGCTTATCTATGAAGAACCAGAACTTCAAAGTCATCTAATGAAAGTGTTGATGAAGCCTTTGCAGCCTGGCCAAGCTCCAAGAACCGCATTCCGAGTGAGGGATTTGTTATATGTGCCAAGAACCATGTGACACCCCGAGACCGATGCGCCAGAGGTATTCCAGTTATTCGTCGTCGTTTCCATGTAATTTGCTTGCGTGTTGCACTTTGCCATGTCATCATGTGCATTTCATCTGCATGTATTTTAAAACTTGCATCCGTTAATAGTTGCCCGATCCCCCATCCTCTCTGTTGTCCGTTCTGAGCTCAGACACACTCGCACGCGCCATCGGTACTTCCGAATATTTATTTCATAAGTGACCGGAATTTTTTTCTCGGAATGGGATGAAAGTTGGCGTGCTGTCTTGTTATAGTGTAGGTAGACCTCCTGTCAAATTTCAGTGCATTTGGAGTCCGTTTGATGGCCCATCCGTTAAACTATAGCGGCACTATCGCCGGTTTATTCGTCAGACGCTTCGGTTTCCGAAACTGCCACCGGGCCTCTCTCTCTCTCTCATCTCTCCTCTCAGCTCGAGGCCTTCTTTACATAGCCAGAACCATCCCACCAACACCACCTAGGCCCAACCTACCCCCCTCACGTCCGGAGCCGCACGATCGAGATCGAATGGCTTCAAAATGGGCTAAACACCCCAAAACCTACCCTTTGTCTATATATAAACACTCCACATGCCTAAAATGAGCCAAACTTAGTCTTCCCCTACCTCCTAGCCCCTCTCCCTCGTTTTCCATGCTGCCCCAACCACCAGCCACCACCTCACGCAGCCTCCCACCACTAGCGCCGCCACCCACCGTCGCCCAGGCCAACCAGACCCCGCCACATCAGCATATCCGCAGCCCGCAACCACTCATGAGGTGCCACGCATACGCCCCCAGTCTCACACCGCGCCGGCCCGCCCAGGCCCGAACGACCCTGCCGCCAGGCGCCCGGCTCTCGCTTGTCCGCTCCTCTGCTCCAGTGCCCTGATCGCTGCCCCATCGCCGCTAGATCGTCGCCGAAGCCGTGGATCCGCTTCCCTCCGTGCGTCACCGAGGCCGTGCTCGAGTTCCTCGCTCTCCTCTGCGTCGCGACCTCGTCGCTCCGCTGCTGCTCGCTATGTCATCGCCGCTGCCCCGCAGGGAACCGTCGCCGCCGAGCTCGAGTTCATCCGCCGTCGGCCAGCTTCTGCCGGACCCCGATGTCACCGGAAACGGGCACCCATAGCCCGGATCCACGCCCCTCCACCCGGATCTGCTCCTTCCGTCGTTCCCCTGCCTCCCCTCATCGTCCGGCTGCCACGCCTCATGCCTTCTGTGCGAGGAGGAGGACGACGATGCCTCCAGCGCCGCCCGCCTCATGGGCCGGCATCGCCCGCCGGTCGGCCCAGTTTCCGCGCCCCGGCCCACACCGCCTCTGCCTCAGCCTGCCTTGCCGACTTGGGCCGAGCCCGTGAGGTGAGAACCCCCAGCCTGCCCAGTTGCTCTATCCGACGCCCTGGGAGCATGATAGTATCTTGTGCTCACTTTTGTTTAACTGCGGATTTGGCTGTCCCTGAAATTCAACATCATATAGGCATGTTTAACTGCTTGTAATTTTGTCCATGATTATCCGAATGTGGTGTATGATATATCAAAATGTCTATCTCAGAGTGCTCTACATGTTTGTTGCATTTGCATTCATGTTAGGATGCATTTTGACAAGTTAATCTCTGTTTCAAAACTTCTAAGTGCTGTTAACTGCTGAAAACTGTTGAAACTTGGCAATTTGTCTTTTTCATATATTTTTGTATGATTTTCTTTTGAGCATCATGTCAGCATGTTTTAGGAGCACAATCATGTTATCTTTTCAATGGTGTAATTGATTTATCATTATATGCCTTGTGGTGAGTGCCACAAGCTTGCAAAGTGACCTACTCGTTGTTTGCTGTTTTCAGA
Source organism: Secale cereale (assembly GCA_902687465.1). Classification (NCBI taxonomy): domain Eukaryota; kingdom Viridiplantae; phylum Streptophyta; class Magnoliopsida; order Poales; family Poaceae; genus Secale; species Secale cereale. Next base: position 384,237,681 of record LR738715.1, on the reverse strand, counting down.
GACTTAGTGATTTCTGCTAAGTCTGTAACTGTTATATTGTGATGCCATGTTTACTTGATGCTAGCCTGAAATCTATGCATACTTGGAGATGCCCAGTGATCATGTATTGAAGACCATGTTCTGCTCTATCCATCCATGCCCTTGTTTGCAATTATAGCCTGCTGTAGCATGTTGTTTCCTTGCTCTCAACTTGCTTGAAAATGTTTCTGTTAGGCTGTTAATAGCATGATCCATTTGGCAAAGCTCATTGTTATTAATATATGCAACCTATGGAGTTGTGCCAATGGAGTTATTTAGAGTGTGCCAATCCCACTACATGTTTATAACCTTTGCATGCTTATTAGAATTGATATGCTTGCTGTTATGTGCCTCCGAAGGCAGCATCATGATGTTGTTGTTTGCATTCCCACTTTTCGAGTGAATTGCAAAAAACATCAACACTCCAGACTAGGGTTGCAGGAACCACACATCTACGGAATTGTGCCAAAATCACTATTTTTTTGTCTAAGTTTTTGCAAAAAAACACTATAGTTGGCGACTTTGGTCGTTTCGATGACGATTATGACAGGTGGGTCCCATAAATGATGACGTGGCGTAACTGTTCACACTAGACGTCGTTACAAATATTTTTTTACCGAAAACTCCCTCCCTTTTTTAGAAAAGGAAAACACACACTGTCAAAAAAATAACAGAAAAAAAAACTATGCCTTTCCCCTGCGCTGCCGGCATCTCATGCACTCCCAGCGCCGCTCCTGCCTCCTCGGCCGCCTCCGCCGTGCTCCAGTGCTGCTCATCGGCGTCAAGTTCTTCCGCAAGGGCCACGAGGCCCGGCAGGGATCACTAGCCCCGGTGAGAACGGAGCTCGTCTCCTCCTCGTGCTTGCTCCCCGGTGTCGGCCCCAGCCTCCCTCTCCCCACTCCTTGGCCAATGTACCTGCGGTGAGGGAGGGCGCCTCGCCGCGGCAGGAGCTCAAGCTGGTGTCGGCGCCCTTGCTGCTCACCTGCATCGACGCCGACTAGGTGACGAGGAGGCCGTGTACGGGCACGAGCAGCGACGACGCTGGCCACGAACCAGAGCAAGCAGCAGCTGCGCGCGCCGCACGGGCGCGAGAAGGAGTGGCGTCAGCCGTGCTCACCATTCATCCCGGCCTCACATAGGATTTCCCCCGGCTCTCAAGGGTGGCAGCCCGGAGAGGCCCTCCCGCTCGTCGGTGGCGCTGCTCGGGCAGTTCTAGGGAGGGTGCGCACTGGGTAGAGGAGCTTGGGAGGAGCAGGCGCGCGGCGGGCGGACGGATGCGCACCAGAGAAGTGGCGGGAGTTCACGGGCGCCATGAGCAGGTGCGGCAGCTTGCGCGAGCAGGGGGTGGCGACTGCGGCGGACACGAGCAGGGGCAGGAACGGATTTTGCAAAGTACCCGATTGCCTTTTATTTTCAGGGCCAAAGACCCGATTCCTTTTTCAGAGGTATTTTTGCAAAACAAAGTTGTCTAACAACGTCTGTGAACCGTTACGCCACGTCGGCAAAAGCGGGACCCACTTGTCATAATTGTCATCAAAACGACCAAAGTCGCCAACTAGTGTTTTTTTGGAAAAAACTTAGACAAGAAATTAGTGGTTTTTAGCACATTTCCGTAGATGTGTGGTTCCTGCAACCCTAGCCTGAAGTGTCGATGTTTTTTGCAATTCACTCCAGATTTTCACTAAGTCTGAGAATCTGCTATATCATGTTTGCATCTTGTTTTGATGAATGCCATGAACCTGTTGCTCCTATGTATATGCCATGTGGAGATATTTGAGATCCATGTTATGAACTAGGATGCCATGCTTCTGCTTGCCATGGTCTTGTACTGTAGCTTAATTATTTATTGCCTCCAACATGTCAATATATTAAGTCTGCTCATGTATATGCCCTGTTTTTCATTAAGTCATGATTTGTGATTTAAAGTTTGCATGTTGCCTTGATCATGTTGGATTAATCTTGATGCCTATGAACCTGAACCTTGATTATATTTGAAGCATGTAATCTATACTTTGAGTTCATGCCATGCTTGTGCCTATCTTATTCTTGTAGTATGTTGTTTTGATGCTTGTAAGATGCCTAGTTGCTGTTTTGGACAGCTTGTCCTTCGAACTTGTTTCATGTATATGTGTTGAACCGTGGCTCCGTTTGGAGCATGCTCTATATGAAACTTGCTTGGTTTTGCATGTAGATGCATCATGTCATGTTGCATCCATGTTTTTAGGGTGTATACTTGATGTTTGAATGCATTTTGCATCAATGCCATGTTTAACTTGTTTTTCTCAAATCTTCTAGGCCGTAGCTCCGAATTAAATGAACTTTATATGTAACTTGACTAGAAAGTCGTGTAGATCATCATGGTGCATGTTAACTTTCTGTTTAACAACTATAACATAAGGTTTGTTCAGATCTGTACCAATTTCTAAATTTGCATATGAGGACTTACTGGAATTGTTATATGTTGTTTCCAACCTCATTTAAACTTACTTTGTGTGATGTTCTTGTTTGCATCATCTCTTGCCATGAGTAGCATCATGTAGCCTTGTCATGCATCATACTTGGTTGAGCATCTTGTCTTGTTATGTGTTGTGTGTTTACCGTGTTGTTTGCTTCTTCTCGTTAGTTCTTGTTTCGTTGTGTTGTGAGGATTCGTTCGACTATGCTTGGTTCGTCTACGTGGCTTCGTTTTCTTCATGGACATGATCTTCTTCCTAGCGGGATCTCAGGCAAGATGAGCGTCACCTTGGATCTCACTACTATCATTGCTATGCTAGTTGTCCCGATGCTATCGATATATGTCGCGCTACCCACCACTTGTTCTTCAAGCCTCCCATTATGTAATGCCCAGTATGAGACTATACCTCCCACGTGTCGAGGCACGACTTAAAGGCATAATCTCATACTAGAATGATCTCAAGTATGGTATCTTTGCACAACTCATGTAAAAGAGGGGATGAAAAAGTAAAAGACTAGTTGGCTTACACTCGCCACATCACACAATGAAATACATTTACATACATCATCTAAATAACATCAGAGTCCCACTACGGAAGAAGATCCAAATGAAAGACACCATAAATAAAGCAACACAGGGTCCCGATCGCCCCTAGTAGGAACCACTACTGAGCGTCGAAAACGTCACATACATATGGCCAAGCTCTTCATCGAACTCCCAGCGAAGTTCTGATCCACCTCCTTCATTGTTCTTGGCGGTACCTGCATTTGGTGTGTGTAGAATCTGTGAGCCACAGAGGACTCAGCAATCCCGCTCCCGGGTATCAAAACTAACAAAGCCTTATAGGTGAAGGAAGGCTTTAAAAGTGTTTGCAGCAAGCACTAAGCAACTAACTTACGAGTTCAGAGCAAGAAGAGAGTAAGAGCCAACGATCGTCAAAGTGATCACGAAGTGATCCTATATTCACGTCAGACATAACCCCACCGTTTTCTTCTTCTCGAAACCCCTTCGAGAATAGACAATCACGGAACTCACACAGGTAGTGTAAACTTAAGGATAGAGTGTCATGTTATCTACAACCGGATATTAACAAATTCCCATCTTCCACATAACCGCGGACACGGCTTTCGAAAGATCAAAACCCTGCAGGGGTGTCCCAACTTAGCCCATCACAAGCTCACGATCTGCGGAGTCGCAACTCCAAAGTGGGAAGACCCAAGTATTCTCGGAATCCCGTGCTCAAGACATCACGAGCAGCTCCGGTGAGGTGGCTGTAGGTGGAAGAAGAAGTGGCTAGGGGAGCTAGGGTTTCCTTAATTTGGGGCAAAATTTGGGGGAGTGGACAAATATATAGGCACAAGGAGCTAGTGTTGCCTAAATGGAGTGCGGTTTTCGGCCACCGGATCAGATTTGGATGGCCCAGATGATAGAAGTGGCTAGGAGTGGTTTGGTGGGCTGTTGGAGGGGTGCCTTGGACCTCAAAGTGGAGGCACTTTGAGCCCACGAGAATAACTGTTGGGGTAGCAAACGGACTCGAAACGCGACGAGATTTGACAGGCGGGTTACACACACCAAAACAACAACACACGACAAGTCTCACGCCACACCGGTAACGTTACACGGCCAAACACCAAAGTAGGCCTACGGGACGCCACGGACACGTGAGGGAGCTCCGGAACGCGAAACGGACAACGGGAAGGAACGCGTGGAACCGGATGCAACCGACAACACAAATGCAATGCGATGCACATGACTACATGATATGAATGAATGCCACACACTCACACAACAAAACGACGAAAACCCGAAAGACAAAGAACCCGGAATGGAATATATGAAGCCGGAGATATATTATATGCCCAAAAGGGAAGGTATTACATCCGGGGCATTACAAACTCTCCTCTACTACAAAAAGATCTCGTCCCGAGATCTAGGACTGGAAAAAGGAAGGGTACTCGGAACGAAGATGATCTTCTCGTTCCCACGTAGCTTCTCGGTCGGTGTGATGTGACCACTTGACTTTCAAGAATTAGATGGACTTGTTGCGGGTCTTGCGTTCGGTTTCTTCGAGAATAGCAACTGGATGCTCTCGGTAAGACAGATCTTGTTGAAGATCAATCTCCTCAAACGGAATCATGCGCTCAGGTGCCTTGAAGCATTTGCGGAGTTGAGACACATGGAACACATCATGAACATTGGTGAAGTTGGAAGGGAGCTCAAGTTGATAGGCTAGGTCGCCTCTTTTGCCAAGAATCTTGAAAGGCCCGACGTATCTAGGAGCAAGCTTTCCTTTGATACCGAATCTTTGGGTGCCTTTCATCGTAGAAACACGGAGATAGACATGATCACCAATGTTGAAAGCCAAATCACGATGCTTGCCGTCATAGTAGCTCTTCTAACGCGACTGAGCGGCCTTGAGATTCTCACGTATGACTTTGCACATTTCTTCGGCTTCTGAGATCAAGTCATTGCCAAGAAGTTGACGTTCGCCTGTTTCAGACCAGTTGAGAGGGGTACGGCACTTTCTGCCATAGAGGATTTCAAACGGAGCTTTGCCTGCACTTGCTTGAAAGCTGTTGTTGTAAGAGAACTCGGCAAATGGAAGGCAGTCTTCCCAGTTCATGCCAAAAGATATGACACAGGCTCTGAGCATGTCTTCTAGAATCTGATTCACTCGCTCGACTTGACCACTAGTCTGAGGGTGAAAAGCAGTGCTGAACCTGATCTTAGTGCCCATGGCGGACTGAAAGGAGTCCTAGGACCTGGATGTGAACAAACTTCCACGGTCTGAGGAGATAACTTGAGGAATGCCATGTAAGGACACAATTCTGGAAGTGTACAGCTCCACCAATTGAGCTGCATTGATGGATTCTTTGACTGGAAGGAAGTGAGCGACTTTGGTAAGCTTGTCAATCACCACGAAGATAGAATCATTCCCTCTCTTGGATTTAGGAAAGCCAGTGACGAAGTCCATTTCAATGTGGTCGAACTTCCACTCGGGAATAGGAAGAGGTTGGAGAAGACCGGCTGGACGTTGATGTTCTGCTTTCACTCTTCTGCATATATCACATTCATTCACGAATTGGGCAATCTCCCTTTTCATGCGTGTCCACCAGTAAGATTGCTTGAGGTCTTGGTACATCTTGGAACTGCCAGGATGAATGGAAAGGAGAGAATCATGTGCTTCTTCCATTATGAGCTTCCTGAGATCACCTTTGGGAACAACGAGTCTGTCCTCGAAGAACAAGGTATCTCTCGCATCAACACGAAAGCACTTGTATTTTGGAGTGCCCTTTGCAATACCATGTTTCACCTTCTGCACCATGGCGTCACTGAGTTGGGCCTCACGGACCTGATCTTCCAAGGTAGGAGCAACTTGAAGATTTGCAAGAAAACCCTGCGGAACAACTTGGAGGTTGAGTTTCCTGAAAGCTTCACAAAGCTCAGGCTGGAACGGCTTGATAAGAAGGCTGTTGCAATACGCCTTTCTGCTCAAAGCATCTGCAATCACATTCTCTTGCCAGGAGTGTATTCAATGCTGGGATCATTCTCTTGGATCATTTCAACCCAACGAGTCTGGCGGAGGTTCAGATGCGGCTGTGTGAAGATGTACTTCAAACTCTTGTGATCAGTGAAGATGTCGACTTTTGTGCCCAACAACAGATGTCTCCACGTAATCAAAGCATGTACCACAGCTGCTAGCTCGAGATCATGTGTGGGATAGTTCTTCTCACTTGGCTTGAGCTGACGAGAAGTGTATGCCACAATTCTCTTATCTTGCATAAGCACACCACCAAGGCCTTGAAGAGAAGCATCACAGAATACTTCATAGGGCTTGGACTCATCTGGAGGAGTAAGAACTGGAGCAGAGACGAGATTTTCTTTGAGAGTTTTGAATGCCACTTCACACTCTGGAGACCAAAAGTATTTGACATTCTTCTGAAGCAAGTTGGAAAGATGCTTGGCAATCTTGGAGAAGTTCTCAATGAACCTTCTGCAATAGCTGGCAAGACCCAGAAAACTGTGGAGTTGCTTGACGTTCTGAAGAGCTTCCCAGTTGACAATTGCTTCAAGTTTCTCGGGATTAACCGCAATACCGTCAGCTGAGATGATATGGCCTAGGTACAAAACCTTATCGAGCCCAAACTCGCACTTGGAGAACTTGGCATAGAACTTATGCTCACGGAGTCGATCAAGAACCAGACGTAAGTGCTTTTCGTGATCTTCTTCATTCTTGGAAAACACTAGAATATCATCCAGATACACAAGCACAAACTCGCCAGTATAGGTGTTGAAGATGTAGTGCATCATCCTCGAGAAGGCAGGAGGAGCATTGGTGAGACCAAAGGACATGACTGTATATTCGTATGAGCCGTAGCTCGTTCTGAAGGCCGTCTTGGGAATGTCATGCTCGCTAATGCGAATTTGGTGATAGCCCATTCGGAGATCGAGCTTTGAGAACACTTTAGCTCCTTTGAGCTGCTCGAAGAGTTCGTTGATGTTGGGGAGCGGATACTTGTTCTTTATTGTCTTCTTGGTCAAAGGCCGGTAATCAACACAGAGACGCTCCGTGCCATCTTTCTTCTTGACAAATAAGACACCACAGCCCCAAGGAGACGTACTAGGCCTGATGAGACCCATACTCTCCTGTTTATCAAGTTGCTTCTTCAATTCCTTAAATTCATCCGGAGAGAGCCTGTACGGACGCCGGCATGCTGGCTCAGTACCCGGCTCGAGTTCAATGACAAATTCCACCTGACGGTGTGGAGGCATGCCTAGAAGTTCTTCAGGAAAGACGTCTTGATATTCGTTCACCACCGGAATTTGAGATATGGCATTAATTTCGCCCTTATCATTGAGAGAGAAAAGCCTGATAGTATTATCCCTGGAGGCGAAGATAATCACATCTTCATCAGGATGAGTCATCATGACTTCCTTCTGTGCACAATCAATGTGAGCATCATGCTGAGAAAGCCAATCCATCCCGAGGATGAGGTCAATATCCGAATTACCAAGAACCACCGGATTAGCCAGAAAGCGATAATCACCCATGCGAATAGCCACATTCGGAACAAAGTTGTTGGAGTTCATAAGCAAACCTGGAGAAAGCACAGACATCGGTCTCGGCAAAGCTTGCAATGGCATATCATGTGACAATGCAAAAGGTCTTGACATGAAGGAATGTGAAGCACCTGAATCGAACAAGACTTTTGCAGGAAAAGAGTTAACTGAGAGGTTACCCAAAATCACATCAGAAGAATTCTCCGCTTCAGCTGCACTCATCAGATTGACCCTTGCTTGCTTGGGGTTATGCTTGACAATAGCTGAACTGACAGGCGGAGGAGGTGGAAGGCGCTTCTGGTTCAGACATCTGTTGGCATAGTGACCCTTCTGGCCACACCTGTTGCACACCACTTCTGAGAGAGGACGGAAATGAGAACCACTTGACTTTGATCCTTGAGACTGAAACTGGTTCTTCGACTGGTTGCTCGGGTTGGGTGGGTGGGAGAAACCACGTCCACCGGAGTTCTTGTTGCTGTTGGAGTTGTTGGAGTTGCTGTAGGGAGCTCGAATCACTTGAGGAGGAGGAAGCCAGAATTTATGTTGCTTCGAGACCATCTGAGACGATGAGGAAGAGTGAACGGCATCTCGAATCCTCTTTTTAGAAGCCTCCATCTTAAGCTGAGCTGCCTCTTGTTTCAAAGCCATATTATAGAATTTGTCGAATTCATCGGGCTCGAACAAGGTGAGAGCAAGTTGAAGTTCATCTTTGAGACCTCCACGGAACTGGTAGATTTTGCTCTTAGCATCAGGAATGTCTTGCTTAGCATAGCGGGCGAGGTTTTGGAACTTGACATTATACTGATAGACTGTCATAGAGCCCTGCTTCAGGTTGCGGAATTTCTCACGCATACCCTTGATGACACTTGTAGGAATGTGGTGAGAGCGAAAGTCCATGCAGAAATCCTCCCAAGAGATCACACGACCTGGCCTGGAGTCTTTGTACTGCTGCCACCAGTCAGCTGCTTGGTCTTTGAGTTGGAAGGCTGCAAACTTCACATAGTCCTCTTCCTTCACGTTACTGCACTCAAAATGCTTCTTTATGTCGGTTAACCAATCTTCAGCATCAAGAGGGTCGACAAAGTAACTGAAAGCTTTTGGATTATTGGCCAAGAACTGGTTGAGAGTAGCATGGTGCTACTGGTTGAAGAAGTTGCCTTGATTCCCTGGAACACCCTGATTAGCTTGATCAGCTTGCATCTACTGCATCATCTGCATCAACATCTGGGTGTTTTGAGTTGTAGTCTGCATAATCGCTCTCCAAGCCTCAGACGGAGGAGGAGGGGAAGGAGGACGGTCTGGGACCTCTTCACCCTCTGGGTTAGCGTTGGGAACCCTTTTCGGAGCCATCCTGAAAGAGATGACCACGAATCAGCAGTTGATTGACAGAAGGTATAAGCTTATTCAATGGAATGAATTGCAACAAGTCTTCACAATAATCATTCGTACAATAGGAACGAATGAAATCATTCGAACAAAAGGAACGAATGAAATTCTCAGTAATATGATAACATCAATCTTCCCGAGAAGCCACATAGGGGACAAAAGGTAAAATAAGAAAAACAACAAGGTACAGACGGGAACAAACACAAGATAGGAGCTTCGTTCTAACATCTTTGTGCTGAAAGCATATGAACGCGTTACGAAAGGGTTTTGCAATCCCTGGATCAGCATAGCCAAGGACCCTTTAAGATGCAACTCCCGATCGGAACATCGGTCATAATACCACTTCACTCAATGTAGAACCCCGAACTCACTAACCTGCATTCGTTGGAAGAATGCCTACGATCTACTGGATAAACTCACCTATTAATTTCCGAAAGATTCCAGTTATGCAATCAGGTGTTGGGGATACAGGGGAAGCACCGCGCAATCAACTCTAAACCTACATCTAGCTATATCCATCCTTCAACACATAACCAGTCTTTCTCGGAAACTGTTTACCTCGGACCTTCGAAAAGCATCCACTATAACAAGCTATGGCAATACTCCCGAACTACCTCCCCAGTACTGGGTGATGTCGGGGTTATCTTGCCACTAACCGTATAGGAGAGATTTTTGATGTCGGCCGTCTTAAGTATTTAGTACTGCCGCGATATGCTTGTGACGACAATACCCCGAAGCTCAACTCCCCGCGACACTGCCACAACCCCTAATGTCAGGAGGCATCGAGAACAATATTCTCGTCACAAGAACATCGAAACAATCCCAGAATACTCGCGAGATTCCTAAAAAAAAATTGGTGCAATTTTTGAAAGTGGAAGAGACAAGAGTAGTCGTCAGGAGTCCTCACCAGAGAGAAAGGGGATGAGAAGCAAAGAAATCCTACTCTCCGATATAATATAGGACTCAAAATAATTTTCAGTGTGTGCCTAGACTCGACCGTCAATGATTCGATCAAGCAGTGGGGGCTCCTAGGTCGAAGAAGGCTCTGAATACCAACTTGTAATGCCCAGGATGGGACTAAATCTCCTACGTGTCTTGTATCTTTGCACAACTTAGAGACTTAACCCCATGCTGGAATGATCGCAAGTCTGGTATCTTTGCACAACTCATGTAAAAGATGGGGATGGAAAACATAAAATAGTTGGCTTACACTCGCCACGTCACACAAATTCATTACATGATCAAATCATCATACAATAAAACATCACAGCCCTCTAAGGGTAAAATCCAAATGACAAGATACCAAACATAATTTAAATCCACAGGTCGGATCGAATCCTAGTAGAAGTCTCCACTACTGATCATCAGGATAACGAACATAGTATCCACTACGCTCCTCGTCGTACTCCCAGTCTAGCTCGGTGCTATCACCTGGATAGCTCACCGTCGGACCTGCATCTGGTGTGGTGAAGTAACTGTGAGCCATAGAGGACTCAGCAATCCCGTTCCCGGGTAACAAGACTATTTAAGCCATGGGAGAGGCCAAGGCTGAAGAAAAGAATAAGTGTCTGCAGCAGCAACTAGCACTAGCTTACGTGAGAGAGTGCGAGAAGAGAAGTGCCTCGGTCGAGAGGTGATCACGAAGTGATCCTAGCTAAAGCTCAACAAACATAACCCCACCGTGTTCAACTCCCGAATCCCTATTCGGAAATTGACAGTCATGGTACACACGCTGGTAGTGTATTAGAACAATGTCTCAAGTTATCTACAACCGGATATTAACAAGCTCCCATCTGCCACATAACCGCGGGCACGGCTTTCGAAAGTTCATAACCCTGCAGGGGTGTTCCAACTTGACCCATTACAAGCCCACGATCCGCGGAGTCGCAACTCCAAAGTGGGAAGTCCCGAGTATTCTCGGAATCCCGTGCTCAAGATACTCCAAACTAAGGTAAGGCTAATCCAGCAAATCCTCCCGGCGTGCCGACATCCTGATAGTAGCCGCGCGTATCTAGTCTCAGGCCACGACCGGATGAGCACAGCGTACAGTGGCCGAAATACCCAAGTTGCCAAGGGGGGCCCCGCACACGACCCTAGTTTGGACCAACACTCACATCGAGCACAGGCCCAGGGGGGTTGAATTAATTAAGCCTCGGGTTAATTACTCCCTCGGAAAGTTTTAGTTGTTTAGGCGAATAGTACCAATGTTGGGACTTGCTGGAAAAGACTTAGCACTTAGCGGTTTATCGAGGGGGTCCCATACACCCCAACCGTGTTAGGAACGCATAATCAAGGAACATAACACCGGTTTAAACGGTTCCTAACGGCATGAGTGGAACAAATCACCAAGCAAAAGGCTTAGCCTTCCACCCTTGCCAATATATAGATGATTTCATTTTAAGCATTTATATAGTGTGATATAACCCAACAAAACTTCAACATGAAGCAAGCATCTTCGATCTTCACCTACAACTAGCAATGCTATAAGAGGGGCTGAGCGAAGCGTACTTAGCCATTCAACGGTTTGCATAGGTAGGGTGGTTAAACATGGTCATGGTTACAAGTAGGAGGCTGACAGGAAGAACATGGGCATCGAGGCAAAACTATAGAGCGAAACTACTAGCAATAGGCAAAGATAGTAATGTTATCGGGGTTCGGTCATCTTGCCTGAAGAGTAGTCGTTCAGATCGTAAGAAGGGTCCTCGTGCTCAATCTCGTGCTCGTACTCATACTCGTACTCGGTCTCAGCTTCCGGCTCTAAACAATACAACCACACAAGGCACGAATCAACAAGATGCAATGCGCACTCAAAAATGATGGATGAATGATGGATGCACTAAGGGAGCACACGGAGCACAGAAAACTGCACTCAAGCAAAACACTTCAAAACATGATAACAATATGATATTATGAATCTACACAGAAAATCAATCAAGTTTCGTATAAGACTCGTTGAAATCGGAGCTACGGGCTAAAAGTTATGCCCGAAACAAGAAACATGCGAAAGCTGAAAATTACAGCAACATAGCAACTTCGGAGCACTAGATAAATAAGCTACAGCACTCAAACAACATGGCAAAGAGCATGAACATAAACTAGACATATCCTACAGCAAATAAGTCCAAAGATGCACCCCCAAAGGAGCCACGGTTCAATAGCAACAAGCTTGGACATATTGAACTTGACAATAAAATTCTGACAGCAGAATTTTATTGAAACTTTGGAGCAAAAGTTAAACATGCTACAGCCACTTAAATAAGAATGTGAGAACATGAATGGAAAGCCAACAATATATTCTACAAGGAACCATCAAGATCCACCCCAAAACTATCATGGTTTGTCCTAGAGCAGCAAGCAAACATGGCATCGGAACGTTACAGATTTCAGACTCAGTGAAAAACCACGAAGTGTTAAAACAGCAGTTTCATCATGGCATCTAAAAGAGCAAGTTTAAGTCACCTCGAAACTAAACATGGCAAGTGGTAAGCACCACATCAAAGTACACATGATGGTGATTTCGAAACATACAAGCATGCATCATGGAGATAACCACAACGATAGCAATGAGCTCAACAAGATGGCATTTCATAACAAGTGAAACAACATCACAGCCATATAGCACTTTGCAACGAAGATAACCATGGCAAGAATAAATCTATCATGCAACCGAACACAAACAACATGTAGAGCATGGCAAGACGAACATGTGGACATGTCATTTGCATCATTCGGACAAACGAGCTAAAAGATATCACTATGCAAAGATGACATAAAAACAACACATAACAGCAGTTTATATCAGGGTGCACTCTTGCAACAGAAAAATAAGCATCTAGATGACCACAAACATGCATGGCACAATGGAATGAATCGTAGTGCTAGTCACCACGAACGTCTGGACACCTCATATGCGCAAATCGGAGCAACACACACAAAGTTATCGCAGTTTGAAATAAGCATCGGACACAACAAAACTGGGGACTTAGTGGTTTTAGGAGCAACCTTTTCAGATCTAGGAAGAAAAAAAATCAACGGGCTTCGGGCCCAGCGGAGCGGGCGCGGGATCCGGCGGCTACCGGGTCCACGGGCCTCGGGCGAAGGCTGCAGATCGGGCGGATCGGGCTGGAATCGTGAGGCCCAGGCGGGGCGAAGCAACGGGCCGGCCCAGCGGCGGGATCCGGGGCTCCCCGAGCTGCGGCGGCGCGGGGCCTTGGAGCAGCGCGGGCCTTGGAGCGGCGCGGACGACGGGCCCAGGAGGGGAGGCCCAGGCGGCTTGGCCGATCTGGATCGAGGCCTGGCTGCCTTCGATCCGATCTGGCGGCAGCGACGGTTGACCGTCGAGCGGAGGGCAGCGGCGCGAGGGGAAAACGCCGGCGGAGGAAGGCCGGCGGCGCCCGGCCGAAGGGAGAGGCGGGGCCGGCGCAGGGGCGGTGGCCCGCGGCGGCGGAGGCGGTGAGGTGGCGTGGTGGAGGGAGAGGCGGCGCGTCCGGAGGATGGAGAGGAGGTGAAGAGGGCAGTGGTGATGTGAGGAGGTGTAGGAGAGGTACTCCGGCGAGATTTCCGGCGAACTCCGGCGAACTCTCCGGCGAGCTCCGGTGAGGTGGCTGTAGGTGGAAGAAGAAGTGGCTAGGGGAGCTAGGGTTTCCTTAATTTGGGGCAAAATTTGGGGGAGTGGACAAATATATAGGCACAAGGAGCTAGGGTTGCCCAAATGGAGTGCAGTTTTCGGCCACCGGATCAGATTTGGATGGCCTAGATGATAGAAGTGGCTAGGAGTGGTTTGGTGGGCTGTTGGAGGGGTGCCTTGGACCTCAAAGTGGAGGCACTTTGAGCCCACGAGAATAATTGTTGGGGTAGCAAACGGACTCGAAACGCGACGAGATTTGACAGGCGGGTTACACACACCAAAACAACAACACACGACAAGTCTCACGCCACACCGGTAACGTTACACGGCCAAACACCAAAGTAGGCCTACGGGACGCCACGGACACGTGAGGGAGCTCCGGAACGCGAAACGGACAACGGGAAGGAAAGCGTGGAACCGGATGCAACCGACAACACAAATGCAATGCGATGCACATGACTACATGATATGAATGAATGCCACACACTCACACAACAAAACGACGAAAACCCGAAAGACAAAGAACCCGGAATGGAATACATGAAGCCGGAGATATATTATATGCCCAAAAGGGAAAGTATTACATCCGGGGCATTACAATGTGGTGAGGTGTTAGGTTGTTCCACTTCACCTTTGCATAAGAGCACAAAGTGAAGTACACTCGATGGGTTCTCACACAGTTCTCTCATCTCTCTGTTGGTAGTGCATAGCAGTAGATGTTTCTTCTCATTCATCGTGGATGCACTCAATTTAGGCTTGTGGCTCTCACTCTCCTTTTGGTGTGTCACTCTCTCACTATTCTACCCATGATGGGTGGATGCTTGCTTGTCGGAGATCACTTGACTTGGAGACATAGGTCATAGGATGAACTCCTTGCCCTTCATCTTGAAGCTATAGTGATTGGTATGTCCAATGTGGATGACGCCGCGGTCGAATTGCCATGGCTGTCCAAGAAGGAGATGTCAAACGGACATAGCTATCACATCACATTCCAAGGTGTCCTCATAGGCGCCAATCCTTAATGATACTTGGACGTTGTGCTTAACTCGAATGGTGCCGGAGTCGCTAAGCCATTGGACCTTGTAGGGGTGAGGGTGCTTCATCTTGACCAATCGTAGCTTGTCGCATAGCTCTTCACTTGCCAAGTTGTTGCAACTTCCTCTATTGATGATGACCTTGACGGAACGTCCATTGATGCCCGCTTTTGTGTGCAACATGTGGCAACATTGGTCCTCGTCTTGTTAGTGTTGCAGTGTCAAGACCTTGGAGACAACGAGAGCGGGGCTCGGATCATTGTCACGAAAGACTTGATTGTCTTCATCCTCATTCACTTGATGATGCATGGCCACGTTCTCAAGGGCTTCTATTTCTTCATCCCTCATAGAGTCAAAGCCTCATTGGTGCCATCGTCGTTGATGATCATGTTTCGTATTGTTTGGCACCCATAGGACTTGTGGCCTCGTCCATGATATTTGAAACATTTTATGGAGCTCGTCTTGGAGGTATCGTCGGTAGGAGTTGTAGATGATGAAGCTCTCGGCTTGAAGTTGCTTGTAGTAGGAGGAAGACTTGATGATGTCAAAGTATTGTAAGTTGACTTGTCGCCAGTGCTTGTAGAAGGTTTGTGTCGGTGCAACAAACCCTGGGTCTGTTGCCCTGACTGTGCACAAGCATGGGAGCAAGATTGAGAGGCCAAGCCAGAGAAGCAAGATACCGTCAAGAGAAAGGCCTCCCTTGCCTAGCAGGCGAGCTCGGCAAGGGGCGAGGCCAACCCTAGAGAAAGACAACCAAGGCATCCCGACAGAGCCTGCCGGGACTCGCGGAGGCTAATCCACCTCACCAACCGCTCCTCCATGACTCACGTCATCAATCAGTGCGGTGTCAAGACGCAAAGTGACTATGTGTCAGCCATTAGCCACATGGCAGCCACTCCCTACAGGAAAAACCAACAGATGACACCCATCCTCCGACGTGTCAAGCAAGCATGCTCAGAGCTGGCAAGATAGCCCGACAAGCCTTGCTGGGAACCAGTGATGTGACACTAAGCGGGGAATTTAATGTGCCCTTTCAGCCCGCTGAGTTAGGTATGATAGCACTGTTGCTATCATATCAATGCATAATGACTACTTTGCCACTGTGGTGACCCCTTAATCTATGAAAGGAGGCCCATGGCAACCGTAGACAGGGTTAGAAGATTGGACAACTCACACCCCCACACGCGCATAGTTGTTGTTGCCCTGAGGCAACCCTTGCCTGGCAAGTGTACTGTGCTACACCACCTCATTTCCAACATCAATCCACCAAAGCAGGAGTAGGGTCTTATGCAACAATGGCGGTCCAAACCTGGGTAGAACTGTCCGCGTGATCTCTACCGTGGAATCCCACGCTCTTGTGCTATTTGTGCAAGGCAACATCCCCCTGCTAAACCAGCAAGGGACCCCCTGGTCCCATAGGTGTCCTTGGTTTTACTCGACATCTTTGGCGCACCAGGTAGGGGGTCGCTTGCGCAAACCTGAAGGCGTGTGCAGCGCGTCATGTTCATCGCCGTCTTCATGTTCAACGGCGCCATCGAGGATGGCGCCCAAGAAGAAAACTACTTCTTCGGCGCGTCCATCCACCTCTGAGGCTCCGCAGCCCACAACATCTAATGCTATGTGAGGTGCGGAGGCAGACGTAGACGCTGCTGGGGATGTGGTCGAAGCAGGCAGCACTATCACCACTTCCCCTCGGCCGACACCGAAGCTGGAGGCACTGGAGGAGAGCGGCATCAGCAACACCCCGACGGCCATGCCCCCCAAGACCCAGGCGAAGGGGTTACTCCATTTGTGCCCCCTTCACCCCACTCACGAGCACAGCCGCAACAACGGTGCTCAGACCGGGGCGAATTGCCGTCCTCCGACCGTTTCCACCACATGTGCGGTTATAGCACGTGCGCCTCCCTTCGGACGGGTCGACCATGCCACTGCGCTTGATGGAGCCGCTGGTCGTACGCCTTAAGGAGCCGGGCGACGGTACGATCAACTTCTTCAGCACCCATGCCAAGTACAGCTTCAGAGGCCATGCCGCAGGTTCAGCTGCTGATGTGGTTTCCGCTAGCAGCCGAGCAGATGGATGAATGCCTTGCCACATTCCAAAGTCTTCTCGGTTTTGCCGAAGCTGGGGGTCGCGGTGACCTGACCCACTGTAGCCTCACCATGCGATAGCAACGGCCCGTGTTGCTGACTGTACGGAGGGAGCTGTCCCCGCGATGCAGTCCCCGCCACGGCAGCCAGCACGAGCGCGGCAGAATCACGGCCCGATGACGTCTCAATGGCCTCTTATGACCCTCGAGCGCGTCCAGGCCAGCGTCGAGCGCCGGAGGATAGGCGGAGAGGAGACGCGTGCGTCGCTGTCAAGCAATGCCGCGACAACCTTCGCCAGACCGACGAGTGCGATGGCCCCGACATCGATGAGCCCACGCTCGGTATCGGCGGGTGACTACCTTTCGAGGTTGGCTGCCCTGCCTTTACTCATGAGTCGCAGCAAGTCCATTGGCCGTCCGTTTGCACGTTCAAGCCAAATATATCTGAGAAGTACGATGGGAGGCTGAACCCGGCAGAGTTCCCGAGCATCTACACCATCGCTGTTCAGGCTTACCGGGGAAGAGATGAGAAGGTGTTTGCCAACTACTTTCCTTTGGTCCTCAAGTCGAACGTGTGGTCTTGGCTAATGCACCAACCAGAGAACTCCATCTCGTCATGGGCTGACCTATGCCACGAATTCATCGGCGCCTTCACCGGTGGCCACCAAGAACCCGACAGGCCCAACGACTTGTAGCTTCTCCAACAGAAGGAAGGAGAAACCCTCCGTGAGTATTTACAAAGATTCATC
This sequence comes from Secale cereale, assembly GCA_902687465.1. Lineage (NCBI taxonomy): Eukaryota > Viridiplantae > Streptophyta > Magnoliopsida > Poales > Poaceae > Secale > Secale cereale. The sequence goes on along the minus strand of LR738715.1, from coordinate 384,220,264 downwards.
AACGTTCATAGAAATATCCCAAATATCCATCTGACAGTTGTGATAGCCGCCATCCAGTCCAATGTGCGCAACCACCGGATTCGTTCTAAGATGAACGTGCGGTTGCCCAAGACTGTGAAGGAGCTCAACACCCTGGTGGATAAGTGTGCTCAGATGAAGGAGGGAAGGAAGTTGCCCAGAAAGGAAGATTGCATCAATGTTGATTCAGAGGATGATGATGAATCAACCAGTCAGAAGAATAGTAAGAAGCATAGTAAGAAGCAGAGAGATAAGGCAGTGATGACTGTCGAAGGATCGGGTACGCCAAGTACCGGCAAGAAGGCCAAGGCTGAAGCCCCCTGCAAGGAAGCTGCCGTGTGCACTGACTTCCAGGAAGCCCCTGCTGCCGAGAAAGCCGGGAAATGTGATGGGCTGTTTTGCAAGATTCATTGAACCAAGGGCCACGACCTTCAAGAGTGTCATCATGTTGAGCAGCTTGTTAAAAAACAAAGAGCAGAGTATGAGAAGCGTGATAATGAAAAGGCTTAGAATGTTGCTGGCGGTAAGGGCCGAGGTGGTGAAGTAAATCACCCTGGCAAACCCCTTTGGAACCAACAAAGCCCGCTAGAGGTAGAGAAAAGGGAGTCTGTGATGATGAGAGTGATGAAGGGGATGAGTGGAAACTATTGAGCAAGTGTTTCAGAAGGCCACTTATGCCCTGTGCATTGGCAGAGGTGCATCTCTGCACGCCTCTCACTGTCAACTCAAGCGGTGGGCACGAGAAGTGAATACCATGGAGCCAGCGCCAGAGGCCCGGAAGCCGCTCAAATGGCCCCGTACGCCCACCATCTTTGACGAGGAGGATCATCCTAGCCGTACCACTGCGGTAGGATGCTTGCTGTTGTTGGTCTCCTCAACAATCCGCAACCCCAAGGTCACAAAGATGTTGGTGGACGGCGGGGCCGAGTTGAATCTGATTTCCCCAGCAGTTATCAGCAAGCTTCAGATAGCAGAGGAAGAGCTAGAGGTTACCGGCACATTTGAAGGAGTTATTCCCGGCAGGAGTCATCCTAAGGGAAAGATCGCGTTGCCGGTAACATTTGGGGGAGAATTGAACTACCGGACTGTGAGGATTGTGTTTGATGTGGTTGAGCTCCCTTGCCGTACAATGGGATTCTTGGAAGCCCGTCACTGACTAACTTCATGGCAGCATCCCACTATGCCTACAACATATTGAAGATGCATGGGACCACTAGGAGTTATCACTATCCCATCAAACGGGAAGGATGCAATCGTTTGTGTGGAGAAGATGTACCGGGATGCAGTCACAGCAGAGGTAGCGGCAGCAGCAGTTCCATCCATGGAAAGTAAAGTAAAGAAGAAGGATTGTAGGACCTCCGACAAGGAGTCCGGGAATGTGCCCCCACCGAGTGCACGACACCCGTTGACGACGTGCTGGAGTGTTCCTACATCAAGAGATCTAGGGTTGCTCCACCCCAAGTTAAGAAGGTCCCGACAGGGTTGGCTGGTGCCGATGGTACCTTTACTATCAGCGCCACCCTCGATGACGAATAGGAAAGTGTGCTCGTTGCCTTCGGGCGAGTGAATATCGATGTGTTTGCCTATCAACCATCTGATATCCCTGGTGGTCACAGGGAGGTAATCAAGCACCACCTTGCTATCTGCCCACATGCCTGACCTGTCAAGCAGAAAGTCCGGAAGCAGGCCTTGGAGAGGCAGCAGTTCATTGTAGAAGAGATTAAGAAACTTGAGGCAGCTTGTTTGATCATGGGAGTGCTGCATCCAACATGGTTGGCAAATCCAGTGGTAGTCCGGAAGGCTAACAGGGAGTTGATGCTTTGCATAGATTTCACAGATCTCAACAAGGCTTGCCCAAAGGACCCATTTCCCTTGCCGCGTATTGGACAAATTGTGGATTCCACTTCAGGTTGTGATTTGCTCTCCTTCCTTGTTACATACTCTAGATATCATCAAATCTTCATGTCCACAGAAGATGAAGAGAAGATCTCGTTCATCACTCCATGTGGTACGCACTGCTTTGTCCGCATGCCATTCGGATTAAAGAGTGCCGGGTCCACTTTTGTGAGGGCGGTCCAGATTGGTTTTCAGCCACAACTAGATAGAAATATAGAAGCCTATATGGATGATATTTTGGTCAAGACCAAGGACAGGGCCACCCTTATTTAGGATTTGGAGGAGACATTTGCTAACCTGTGCAAGATCAATTTGAAGCTCAAGCCAGAGAAGTGTGTATTTGGCGTTCCCTCCGGCAAGCTACTTTGGTTCTTTGTATCCCATCACGGGATCGAAGCCAACCTCGACAAGCTCAAGGCTATCGAGTAGATCCAAGCACCAAGGACAGTTAAGGACGTGAGGCGTCTAACATGATGTGTTGCCACACTAAGCAGATTCATCTCCAAGTCTCCCGAGCGCGCCCTGACCTTCTTAATTTTTTTGAAAAAAGGCAGGGCCCATGAAGTGGACCCCGGAAGCAGATGCAGCTTTGCAAGAGTTGAAGGCATATTTGTCCTCTGTGCCTACCTCGGTTGCTCCCAAGCACCAGGAGCTGTTGTTGCTGTAATTAGCGGCAACCAAACAAGTGGTCAGTGCAGCCTTCGTAGCACAGCGAGAAGTGGATGAGGTAGAGAGTGGACAGAGGCCGGCAGGGCCAGAAAAGGATCAGGACAGCAGTGAGCATGGCAGCGAGAGCAACCCCAAGGACGCGGCAAGGAAGAAAGTAGTGCATCGCCCAGTGTACTTCGTCAACTCCCTGCTACAGGGGGCTAGATCGAGGTACTATGGCGTGCAAAAGTTGATCTTTGGTCTCATCATGGCCTCAAGGATACTGCACCACTACTTCCAAGCCCATGAGGTCACGGTTGTCACTCGTTTCCCGTTGTAAAGGATACACCGAAACCCTGAGGCTACCGGTAGAATAGTGGAGTGGGCTTTGGAGTTATCCAACTTTGGTTTGAAGTTTGAGAGCACATCCATTATTCAGAGCATGGCATTGGCAGAGTTTATTGCAGAATGGACGCCAACCCCTGATTAGGAAACAACAGAGACAGCTATCCCCGACAAGGAATCACCCCAAGAATGGATTATGTATTTTGACGGTCATTTTTCCTTACAAGGTGCAGGAGCTGGCGTGCTTCTCGTCGCCCCCTCCGTGGAGCACTTGGAGTACATCGTCCAAATGCATTTTTTCCCGGGAAGAAGCAACCAACAATACAGCTGCGTATGAAGGGCTCCTTACCATACCGAGGATTGCAATGGAATTGGGAATTAACAAACTGATAATTCGAGGAGATTCATAGCATGTGGTGAGACAAGTCAACAAGTATTATCAAAGTCCATTGATGGATGCATACGTCGAGGAAGTGAGTAGATTAGAGGAGCACTTTGATGGATTGCAAACAGAGCACGTACCCCGTGCGAAAAATAGCATAGCTGATCATTTGTCAAAGTGTGCTGCGCAGAAGCTTCCTGTGGAACGAGAAAATTTTGTTCTCCATCTGACACAACCCTTCGTATCCCCAGCAACAATGGCCCAGAAAAGGAGAAAGTTGGATACCGGTAAGCCTCTCCCAGCAGAGCCGTCCGCTCCCGACAGAGACCCTGCCAGAAACAACTGCTCACAGCCTGCCGGACCACCCCCTCCTGCCGGGTCCATGGACCCCGCGAACGAGGCTTGTGCTCCCGCAGCAGAGGAGGTGCCGCTAGTCCTCGTTGCCGAGCCCTAGGCTCCAACTTGGGCAAGGCACACTGTCCACTTTCTCCAAACCGGCGAGCTTCCCGGCAACCAAGATGAAGCTGAAAAAGTAGCCCAGAGGACCAGTATGTACCAATTTGTCAATGAAACTCTATTCATAAGGAGGCCCAACGGTGTGAAATTGAGTGTATCTGCGGGAAAGCAGGAAAAGAACTTACACAAAGGCATGTGCGGCTCCCACATTGGACCAAGGACATTAGTTGGGAAAGCATTCCGGCAAGGATTCTATTGGCCCACAGCCCTCCAAGATGCGGTCGAGCTCATCACGAAATGTGTAGCCGGCCGGTTCCATTCCAAGAAAACCCACCTGCCTGCCCGAGCTCTTCAAACAATCCCTTTATCTTGGCCGTTTTTGGTCCGGGGGCTCGATATCCTCGGCCCCTTCTCCCGAGATGCCGGGGCTTTGAATTCTTGTTCGTTGCCATTGACAAGTTTACAAAGTGGCCGGAAGTAGTTGCCATGAGAAAGGTGACTGCTCAATCAGTTATCAAGTTCTTGAAATATCTCGTGTGTCATTTTGGAATTCAGACAAGGATCATTACCAACAACGGCTGTCGGTGTCAAAACCTGTTACCGTCCATCCTCAAATGCATAGTTTGGGACCCCCAACCCGAGATCTGTCGATTTTGACACCGACATTGGTGCTTTCATTGAGAGTTCTACTATGTCGTCGACCGAAGGACTGATGGATCGCGTCATCAACCATGATGGCGATACCGAGGGAATTTTCCCTCTCGGCCAGCTTTTTGTGTTCGGAGGCTTCACGCTTCGTGCCAACACTGAAGGCCACCTCAAACATGTTGAGAGCTACGCCCATGGCCATCAAGTCAGGTTTGGAAGCTTAAACTACGTTGCTGATATCCGCAGAGACTCGATCTTCGACGGATTCAAGCCCAGGGCGACCTCTCCCTGCCACCACAATGAACATGACCTAACTCTATCATCAGACCAGGAAATAGCACCTGTAACCGTTCTGGCCCTAGATCCAAAACAGGTCGCGCCACCCGAGGACGGGAAGCTCTACTCCGCCATGGAAGCTGTGTACTCAATGGTGCTGGAGCCACACACGGACCCAACTTCGAGCGGGATCTCGGTTACTGGAACTCCGGACTCGTCTCCGGCCTTAGGTTCCGCATCATGCGCATCTGCGCCCTTCAAGCTCGATCAGGCGTCTATCGCTGAATTCAGTGCTGCAGATATGTTCCGGCACTCACCCTTTGGCAACATGTTAAACTCGTTAAAATCTCTCTCCTTAGCTGGGGACACATAGCCGAATTATATCCAGTTCGAATTAGAGGCCGACGATAGAGAATTTTTCTTCCCACCCACCACCCACTTGGTAGCCACAGTCGAAGATCTAACTGATCTACTTGACTACGCTTTCGCATATTTCGAAGGGATGGACCTCGAAGCCGAAGCAGATCTAGACCAAAACTGGCCCGTAACCGGGCGATGGACAGCTACGTCTTCATACGACGTGTATATGGTGGATACACCTAAGGAGAAGGAGGGTGACGGCGAAAACGACCCCGCAAAGGATAAGCCTGTCGATGAACCTCCCAAACATCTGCGTCCGAAGCTCCAAACTAAATCATGTAAAGGGAAAGATAGCAACACTGTCACTAATGACGGTGACAGGCCGGAGCAAGCCGAAGACCCCGTAGACCTAGCGATGGAGCAGGATGAGCGAGAGGACGACGAACATAGTCCGAAACCGCTGGCCGATGACAGCGATGCTGAAGACAGTAATTATGAACCTATCTCCGAAGAGGATGTTAGCCTGGGCGATGACGAATACATCGTCCCAGAAGAACCCTTAGAACAAAAGCACTTCCATCGGAGGCTTATTGCCACCGCAAGGAGCCTGAAAAAGCAGCAGAGACGGCGTCGAGCCGCACAGGACACGCTCAATGATAGATGGAATGAAGTGCTAGACGCTGAGCAAAAACATGGCTACAATCGCCAAACCAAAGGCTATCCTAAGCGTAAACTGCTGCCCGAATTCGACGATGAGGCCATTGCGCCTATACCGACGAAGAATAACACCGCCGACAAGCCGGACCAACCACCTCGTGGACGGGACAGAGTTGCTAGCAATGGCGTGCACAAGCCCGCACCCCCACCCCGTAAAGGAAAGGAGGATGCAGCTCAGGCCCGGAAACACGATCTGCGTGAGGACTTGAACAAAAAGGCTGGCAAGACTAGATCCATCTACGAATCTAGGGACCGTGCTCCCGCACGGGACGACTGCTATCAAGCCAATCACGCCAGTCATATACCAGTTTGGGGTCAATACCGAACATCCCAACCATCGGACATACACCATGACATAGCAAAATACAGGGGCGCCGCGCACCCCCTGTGCTTCACCGATGAACTGATGGACCACGATTTCCCAGAAGGGTTTAAACCCGTAAACATCAAGCCGTACGATGAAACGACGAATCTTGCCGTCTGGATAGAAGACTTCATCCTTCACATCCACATGGCTCGCGGAGATGATCTCCATGCCATTAAATACTTACCCCTCAAGCTGAAAGGACCAGCTCGGCACTGGCTAAACAGCCTCCCAGAGAACTCCATTGGGAGTTGGAAAGAACTTGAGGACACTTTTCGGGCCAATTTTCAAGGGACCTATGTCCGGCCCACGGATAATGACGATCTAAGTCACATCATCCAACAACCCAGGGAATCAGCCCGCAAGCTTTGGAATTGGTTTCTCACTAAGAAGAACCAAATCGTCGACTGTCCGAATGCCGAAGCCTTAGCGGCCTTCAAGCACAGTGTCCGGGATGAATGGATAGCCAGCCACCTCAGACAGGAAAAGCCAAGGACAATGGTAGCCCTAACTACACTCATGACCCACTTTTGTGCGGGCGAGGACAACTGGTTTAGCTCATAGCAGCACCAGCGACCCTGGAACATCTGAAGTCAGGGACGGCAATGGAAATCCATGACATAACAAAAACAAATGTCTAAATAATGCTGGAAGCCCAGATGATACATCGGTAAATGCCGGATTCAGCGGCTCCAGACCCGGTCAACGAAAGAAGCTATTTAAAGACAACAAAGAGGTCCATCTAGCCTGGGCAAAATATTAGATAGGCCCTGCCAAATCCATGGCACCCCAAAAAAACCTGCAAACCATACCAACCATAATTGTTGGGTTTTCAAGCAGGCCGGCAAGCTCAATGCCGAACACAAGGGAAAGGGACCTCAGAATGAAGATGAGGATGAACCTTGCCAGCTGAACACAGGGGGACACAAAAAATTTCCACTGGAGATCAAAACAGTGAACATGATATATGCCACTCATATCCCAAAAAGGGAGAGCAAGCACGCACTCGCGAGATGTCTGCGTCGTCGAGCCTGTTGCCCCCAAATTCTACCCATGGTCGGCCTATCCGATCACTTTCGATCACAGGGATCACCTAACTAGTATCCGTCATGGGTGTTCGGCTGCCCTAGTGCTCGACCCAGTAATCGAGGGAACCATCTCACCCGAGTCCTCATGGACGGCGGCAGCAGTCTCAATTTGATATTTCAGGACACTGTCCGCAAGATGGGGATCAACCCTTCAAGAATAAAGCCAAGCAGCACGACGTTTAAAGGAGTGATACTGGGTGTAGAAGCCCGCTGCACGGGCTCTTTAACATTGGAGGTCGTATTCGGCTCTCCTGATAACTTTTGAAGCGAAGAGTTAATCTTCCACATAGCTCCATTCCGAAGTGGCTATCATGCACTACTCGGAAGAACGACCTTTGCCCACTTTAATGCAGTCTCGCATTATGCTTATCTAAAGCTTAAAATGCCCGGACCACGTGTCGTCATCACGGTAAATGGAAATATGGAGCACTCTCTCCGCACGAATGAAGACACTGCGGCCTTAGCAGCTCAAGTCCAAAACGGCATATTCAAGCCGGACACCCTATCTATCGTTAAAACCGCGGACATAGTTAAACGTGTCCGGCATATGCCTCAGTGCGGCACCTCAGACGAACCTGAGCTGGATTAGCAGTTACACCCCCACCTACTGCCCCATAAGGCAATAGCATACGTGCCTCGTGTACATAATTATGCCCTCAAAATTCCTTGTGCGACGCCAGGGGCACACTCCAAACATATAGTCCATAGTTCGGCTCGACCCTATTCGGACTCTAAAATTATCTTTTAAGGTTCACTAAACGATCCAGTTCTGCTTATGGCCACACTGGATCTCTTCTCTTTTCCAAGTTTCTTCTTTTTTTCTCTTTTTTACAGAGAGCCATCACACTCCCCCCTTCAAGGACACATTACAGAGGAGGACACGGCGCAGACGTGCAGCAGGGACCCGCACTAAGGTTTCTTTTTAGATTAAGACCCTGTGTAAACCTTTTTCTCTTTTTTGTTTTATACTTTTCTGGCATGTAAAATGTCCAAGAAATTCATCGGCATTATCTGTATGCCTATGGCCCGCCGTACTATAATGTGATGTCAATAGAGCATTATGTTTGGAGTTTTATTCACTCACCATACATGTTCTCTCCCCACGTCAGATTGCCACATGTCCCTTGTCAATAGGGACTATTACCAGTGGCTGTATTCAGCCCGATATACGTCGAAAAGTCCAAACATCTATAAGGAGTGTTCGGCGTCCTGGATGTTTTCCCTATATGCATCAGTTCCGAATCATGTCTTGGGTCAATAGTTGGGTTGCCCGGCTCCTGTGCTTACCCCTACGTTCCTAATTATTTGGCTAGGGTGTAAAGAGAGAACTACTGCGATTGTACTTCTGGCTCGTCCGGTCAAGTACCTCAGTAGAGAAAGCTAAAAACTGACTGTCATGATATATGAGAACCTGGTTCGCAATCCGATGACTTAGTTTTATACTATGGTTGATAGAGTTCTACACCGTGTTATACGAAGGTTTTTTTGTCCAGCCAGGTGCAATTAGATACCTTAATTCGGAAATATCATATCTGCACCAGGGGCTAGTACCTAGCCCCACTCGTCAAACTCCTATGGCTAAGTGAAAGCAATAATGCCGCATAGTCTGATTGCCTGGTTCGCTGCGTATACACCTCCTACACGGACCAAGATGTTGGATAAAGAGTGTATACGCATATGACCGAACACCCCAGTACTATGTACGTGGGGGCTGAAGCCGACGACTGGAAACTTTCAGATTTATATAAACAGCCACACAGGAGGTAAAAGTTGCTCACATTATAATGGTGCAAACGTTATATACATTGGTTCATAAGCTTAAGTCTTTACAACCGGATACAATTACTCAAAGATAACATCTTTTGAGCACTGGCCTTCTACAAGGCGGACGCCTTCTATGACGTCCTCGAAGTATTTCTCCAGCTTGTGGTGCTCCTTGCCTGCATGCGGGCCAGCAATAGCTATATCCTCCGCCTTCATCTTCGCCCAATGCACTTTTATGGAGGTCGAACGCTTCAATGCGTTTACCCGCGGACTCGCCTCGATGAGCCGCTTCACCAATCTGAAGTAGCTACATGGGATTGGATCAGCGGGCCATAGCCGGACTATCAAGTCCTTCATGGCCGAACCCGCCATATTGTGCAGCTCGACCAACTGCTTCATCTGGTCGTTAAGGGGCACCAGATATTTTTGCACATGGAACTGCGACCAAAACAAATTCTTCGTGTTGTTCCCCTCCTAGGCTCGGAAGTATTGGGCGGCGTCAGCACTGTTCCTCGGAAGATCAGCAAACATGCCTAGAGAACTCCATAACCGTGTCAGCCCAAGATACTTCTGCCCTCCGAAGATGCTTTGTAAGAGAAAGGTCTTACTAGATGCTATATGTCGTGCCTGTTTGATTTCTTCACAGGCGCTACACGCCTCGCTTCGCGCATCCTGGGCAGCCTTAACTGCCACAGTAAGCTCGGATGCTTGTTCCGAAGTCTTCGCTTCCAATGCCTCGCATTTGCGAATAGCATCTTTGAGCTCAACCTCGACTTTGGACACCCGAGCTTGGTGCTTCTTGCACGCGGCCTTTTTGGCCTCTAAATCAGCAACCGCTTTGTCAGCGGCTGCCCTATTCGCTTCGGCCTCCTTCTTGGCCTTCGCGAGTTCGACCTTGAGGGCCTCGAGCTCAGTGGCGCCAACTGTTTAATACAGAATATCATAAATGAGTTTATACCCATACTCAATCAATATTATTAGTCTTCTTGACATCTTAATTTTTTAAATCCGCATACCTTGTGTTTCATCTAAACACTGGTTGACGCGGTCGAGGTCCGCGTTGGCCAACAAGAGCTTCCGATTTATTTCGGCAACCTCTGCATCTCGTGCAGTTGCCGTAACTAGTGAAGCATGTTCACATAATAGAAGCATAACAGTTCACCTCTATAAGCATCCTATACAATGGATACTTCGGCCGATTCTGTTCAGAATCACACAAAGCATCAGGAGCTACTGGCTATATATATAAATATAAAGCAAATATAAGTTCCATAAAGAACATTACATTGCTTACCTCAAAGCCTGCTAACAGGCTATTAAAGGCTTTATTCAGTCCGCCTTTGACGGAGTGAATCTTCTTCATCACCGCACCCATCATGGTGTGGTGCTCCTCCATGATGGAAGCACTCTGAAGTGCTCCCTCCAGAGGGTCCGATGCCAACGGATTGACCTTAGGCGCCGTCGTATCCTCCCCCGCCTTGGGGATCTGGTCTTCGGACCCTAGAGCTGTGCTAGGCTCCGGGTCAGTATTCGGCGGGGCCCCGGATTGTTTGGGCCCCTGTCAGGACCGGATTTTTGGGGTATTAAATCCCCAAAAATGGCCCATGTGCTCACCTGCCCCAGGATTGCTGTTAGCTGATGAGTCACCACTTGATACAGAAATTCCAAGAAAAAGTACAAAATATGTAGTACAAGACCATCCTGGTCTTTAAGTACAACACAGGGTTTCTAGTGTATGATGGCGGAAGCGGTATGTGACACGTCTGCATCTGTGAGATTCCATTTCCCACGGGAACAGCTGACCAGGTTAACTCCTATATTCGCGAGGCTGCTATCACAGTTGCATAGGTTCCGGGTAGTCGTCGCAACGCTCCTCTCCATGCAAGAAATCTGGCCAAGACAATAGCCAGGGACAAGCCAGTGAGTACATTGAATGTACTGGCAAACATTATGAACATGGGTGAGTTATAATCATGCTCGAGAATAATAGATGATCACTATGATAATTATGATATGACAGTCCATAGCAAGCAGGTCATTTGTATAAAAAATGCACATGCAATCAGGGAGTGATCATAAAATAAATAGCGATCATGCCACAGTCGGGCGTCTAAGCGACACCACTTAAAGGGCTTATAACTAAAAGAAATAACAAACATGCCACAGTCGGGCGTCTGAGCGACACCACAGAAAGGGCTTATAAGGAAAATAAAGAACAAGCATGCCACAGTCGTGCGTCTGAGCGACACCACATAAAGGGCTTCTAAGGGGAATAAATGACAGTGAATATCCAGGAGGTAGAACCATCCCAGGGATACTCATTAATTTAAATAATATAAATGATTAGTCCACAATAATAATCAATATCGCCATAGGTCACGAGTCATAATCAATGTTCTGGTTTTAGAAGTTTTCTCCTCCGAAGACCGACGCTAAGACCGACACTCGACCCATCCCAGACTGTAGTCCTAACCCAGGGACACGGCTATTCGAATAGATTTGATCTCTGAAGAGGGTGTACTCTTTACCCACAAATAACGGATTCCCTTAGTCCATCTGGACTAATTTCGTCTACGGCCTTTTAATTCGAAGACACACCTGACCACACACACCAGCCTAACTTACCGGTGTCTGGAATCACCCACGACACCTGTTAAGCCAAACTCTAAGTGGGGAGGCTACAACCTCGACTAGCATGAGATCACAAAATTTATAACGGGCGCAAACTGGGGAAGCTATCCCCTCCGTCTCCAACCAAAAACACCCATGCCCCCGGACCAGGTGGCCTGCCTACCGGATGCAGCCGATATCTTCCACCATGGCCTCTCTATACGGTGTGTGCTAGAAGAGAGGTCAACAATTTACTGAACCGTACCCTACCTGTGGAAGGGACAAGTGGTAGTACGGAACGAGTATGGGGGTTACTGGAACAAAACTCGATCTACGGTCGACTCAGGAGGTTTCAGCATCACTTGTATGATTTGCATAATCGATATATTTCACAACAACGGTCGGGATCACCAACCATCATGCCTCACCAAGCCATACCGGACTCCACCATCCCGACGGGAGCTAGTGACAAGCTCGTGTCTACACAAGATAGCGACTTTCACGGCTTTCTTCCGTTAGGCATGGAAGGCAGACGAGGGGGATCACCAACATGCATATTAATCATTCTCAGCAAGGGCTGTACCTCATGCATTCATGGGTATGATCATATCATCATATATGAAAGAAAATGAATGCATCCATATTGTTGTCATCGTATCAACAACAACCACATGCATCAGACCAGGGTTCAAAAGTACTTGCCTTCAAGTAGAGGGGAGGTAAAATGCATTCCAAAACTTATGGAAGTTTCTCCCTCTTCAAAATCCTATTGATAGAATATGAAATCAATACATAGATTCAAAATAGCACAAAAAAATTGTCTGGAAAATTTTCAAATAAATATGAAAATAAACTAAACCAAATTTGAGGAACAACAGAAAAAGAATCAACTCATTTGGATTTATATTTAAAAAGATACAGCCAGTCAAAGTTTCAGTCGAACTCTGTTTTTAAAATAAAACAGGAAAAAAACGTTTCAAATAAGAATACGCTTTCGGGTCAGGGTACGTACTTTTGAGGTTTACGCCTCCACTTAAAACACGTGGAGGTGGGGCTGTGTCACTGACAGTGGGTCCATGGGGCTCACTGGTCAGGTTTGACCAGTCGCCTCTCCGTCCTCTTCCTCTGCCCGAGCGGGGGCGGGACTCCGGCGATCGTCGCCAGCGAACGGAGGCTCCTCGAGGGCATCCGAGGGCAGGAATGGATCCGACAGACCGGGGAGGTCCTCCCGATTGTCGTTGGGTCGCCTGGGCTGGAGGGAGTCACCGGCGGCGAGCTCCACGGCGGAGGAGGTTTCGATGGATTTAGGGGCTCGGCCTGAGGTGGTTCCTGGCCGCGTTTGAGATGCTGGGCAGTTCCGCAAGATCAAGTGGAGTCGAATGGTGGAGTCGGGAGGGCAGGGGAGATGTTGGATGCGTCGGAATGGACCAGAACAAGGCGGCGGCCGAGCTGACCGGAGACGGCGATTGCGGGCTAGGGGAGCTCCATGGGGGTGGCCTGAGGTTGCCTGAGGGCTTAGACAAGCTCGGGGGCCTCCTAAATAGTGCGGCCATGTCGGTTCGTGGCGGTCGTGGATAAGATTGTCGGCGACCGCCATTCTGTAGCCGCAGGGGAACGTGGCGGCGACGTGCGCTTGCGGACAAGCTTGCGGATGAGCTCGCACTACTCCAGGGGGTAGCTGGCGAGCGCTAGTGGCTTGGGCGGTGCCGACCACGGCAGAGGTCCACTGTGGCCGCCGGCGTTCTACCAAATGAGCTCTGATGGCGGCGCTGTGGAGTTCCAGGGCGGTCTTGGAGTGTTCTGGTGTGTGGATGAGGTCGGGGCGTGGCTCTGCAGGCGAGCTAGGGCCAGGGGCGCGACGAGGCGGCTCGGGCGCATGCACGTGCAAAACGCACGCTCTGGGCGCGCCCAGCGCACGCACACCATGTGCTCGATGAAATGCCAGCGTGTGCTAGAGAGCATAGTAGAGGCTGGGGATTAGCAGGCCTGGATTAGGGTTAGCTAGGAACTTGGTGGACATACTGGTTAGGCAAAGCAAGCTGTTCCAATACACAAACCAGAAACTATGTCAAAACTGACTATGCATGCAAGGTGTTCGACATAATGTCAGGAGCCTCTAGGCATCTCTTGGGGTGGCCAAAAACTCCAGGTTGGGGTCTCTTTGGATGATAAAGACAGTGGTAAGGTTAGTTGGCCATTTTGAGAAACTTGTTAGTGCAAGATTTGCAAAACTCTAGTTCTGGACAGAAGGAAAAGAGCATAATTACATGGACCAAAGATGATCCGAATGCTCCAATCTCCTGGACTTAAGGGTTTGGTAGGAAGGACTACAAGTAGGAGAAAGCTTATGGCCAAAGGAGCTAGTTAGATTAGGGTTGTAGTAGAAAGTGTCAATCTGGACCAGAGAGCAAAAGAGGTTGTTTTGCTCAACTTTTCCAAAGAACACCCAAGGGTTTTTGCATGGAAGTGATGTAGGGGCTTCACCTGACATCCCTAAATTTTGGTGGAATGTTAGAACAATTCCATCAAATGGTTGTAGTGTGAAAAGGGGCTCTAAAACAGAAGAAAATCACTTTAATCAATAAAGCTTAGGGAGAAATAATAATGCAAATGAACCTACTGATGGAGGGTTTGTTTCTCTTGGTTAGGGCAATTAAGTCCAAACAACATACTAACAATTTTTTTCACTAGGGCAAAAATTCCATAATAACAAAAGAAGAGGGGTTCTGAAAAACAAAGAAAACCCAGAAAAAGAAAAAGGTTGAAACGCCTGGTCAAATTTTTATTAGTAAATCAAGGTCAAAAATTTGGGGTGTTACAACACTACCCCCCTTAAGAAAAATCTTGTCCTCGAGATTTGCTAAAAGCTGCAATAAAAGAACTTATACTGTCACAAAATTGATTTCACCAAAGATAACCATCCTGCTTATGCAATAAAATGCTGCTACAGTGCATGGGCAATAAGTGGTGCAAACTGCAGTGTGAAATACTGGCGCTGCACGGAAAAATCTACGGTCAGGAAGACAAGATATTACTACTCTGGGTGATAGTAAATTTAGAAATAATATATTTCTAAATTCTAAAATACGCTGGTTGAAACCGAGAGCACAGTGCTCGCTTTGGCTAACAGGTGGGCCTCGGGCCCACGGCCAGTCTCTTCTTCCTCTCTCCCGCGCGCTTTCCCGCGCTTTCTCCACCTGCGATGGCTAACTCGTAGGGCATCTAGGCCGTACTACGGTAGTGCGCGGCGCGCTAGCTGCCGGTGTAGCGTACACTCACCTCGCGGGCCAGCGTGTTATCGGCACTGCTCGCGGATTCGCCTCCGAACACCGGCGGTCGAGCGACGAGCGGCGCTGGTGGACTCCACCCACCGTACACCGATCTCGAGCTATAAAATGACCGAGGTGCTTCTTCTTCTTGCTCACACCTGGCCTCGCTTCTTCTTCTTCCTTCCCTCTCCTCCATTTGTGTTTGCAAGAGCTCGGGTCGAGGCTCTAATGGCGGAGGTGATGCCGGACTGGTGCATAATCCTTGTGTGCGGAGGGTTGGCGGCATTGCTGGGGTTATCCATGGTCTTGTGTGCGATGATCCTCGACGACAGTCGTGACGCGGCTGCTCGATTGCTAGCTCTTCGCGGTGGCGGTGATCATGGGGATTAGGCGCGTATGTCGGATGCTAACGGCTGTCAGTGCGGTAGGCAACTAGTGCCTGAATAAATTCCTAAGAGTTTCTCCTCAAGAGACTGTGGTGCGCTAGAGAGGTGATCAATTAGATGAAGCAGGTGTACGTGGATTAGCAGCTTAGTGTACTGTTTGAAGTGGCCGGAGTTGTAAGTCTGTTGTTGCGGTGCTGCGCGATAAAATATATATGTTATGCAGAGAGATATGTTGCAACAACTCAGGGAAGAAAACAAATAATATCTTACTCCAGGTTGTTACTTAGTGTAAAAAATAATTAAATTAAGAATTATTAGTAGTGAAACTACTCCATTAATTTAAATCAGTTATAACATGATACGACACACAACTCTAGGATGACATGTACAAGAGGCAGCTCCTAAATAAATGTTTGGACACTATCATAGCAGTGTCGTCTAAAATAGAAATGGTAAATGGACAGGGTCCTGGGAAAAATTCTTTGGTGCTGGAGGACACTCTTCTTCTATTGGCGGGAGCGGGTTGACTAGACGGTGAATGTGCTTCTCCTGCCCGGGCCTCAGTGGTCTGCCGATGGCGATCCGAGGATTTAAATCGGCGAGGCTCTGGAGATAACCCATTATCCGCTGGGTCAAATGCTCCTGCGCGATGATATACTGCGTAAGGTTGGCTAGCACTAGGTCTCTCTCAATTCGCCCACCAGGAAAAGCTGCTGTTTCTCCGGGTGTTGCACGGCTCGGAAAGTAATAGTACCCCCGTTCGCTGGCATAGGGCACCGTGAATCGAAGGCGAGCAAGCGCTTCATAAGCGGCAGTTTCTATGGCCATCTGCGGAGTCGGCATAGATTTCCCCATGGAGGAAACCTCTGTTGGGTCCTTGTTTGGGTTCGCGGGAGGGATGTGTACTACTGCCCAATATTTCGAGGTAGATGGTGTGATCCTCGATTTGAGCAACTCATACTGGGATGGACGGGTAGCACTCATGGTACTGCAGGTAAAATCCCACAATATCTTGACGAAGCTACCTGGGGAGGCATTTGGGGTTCTCAGGTAAATACTGGGGATTGGCATGGCAAAGGAAATGGCTGTGAGAGTAGTGCACCAGGTGAGGGATGCTTGTCAAGGTCACGGTGTGGCCTTTTATATAGTAACTGGGCTGGTTTATAGAATCACGATGAGGGGCAGCTATTTTATCGGTTCCGCTTTACGAGGTCGGGGTCAATGCTACAGATAGACACGTCTCGCAAAGTGACGTGTTTACTGCAGGGGTTGTCGGTGAGGTGCTTTGGAAGTTACACTTGGAAAAATGCATTCGTACACTGATATATCTGTCCACGGCTGCTATAGAGATAAGGGCGCTCAAGCAAACAGTATATACATATGGGAATACAGGTCATACTACAACAGGGTGTGGACAAGATAAGGCTTGGTACTACTCGGTTGATTTAATCAACCTCGTTTATATCCAAGCGGCCTTGCCTTGTGGACGCCGAAGCTTCCCCAAGAGCTTCACTGTCGGTTTTGGCTGGAGGTGGCTGAGGGGCTGCAGGGTCGGGGCAGTGATGATGGCCCTCGCGGGGATTGTTGGCCGCAATCCCGTTGGAGCGCATCCCAAACAGGCGACGTATCACCTCTGGAGACACCAAGGCATTTTGGTCAATGACCGGGGCAGACCTCAAGGACTCGATCGGTTGTCCGAACAACATGACTGGGTTGTCGGTGCTGGACTCATCTCCTCCTCTTGTCGGGGCTCGGCGAATCAGTTCTCCACGAGCTGCGATCAGATCAAGAGTGATTTGATCAAACAGTTCCTCTAGCACACTTACATAGCGCACCAGATGCAATAATGCAGGATCTGTCTCGTGGTCTCCGCTAGCAACTCGGGGTGGCCTACCATACCCGCCACGGCTGGGGTAGTAGTAGAATGAGCGACAGTTAACTCGGGGCGACAAGTGCCGGAGTTGAACTATAGCCTCTCGAGCAGCTAGTTGAATAGCTTGCGGCTCAATGGAGGTTGTCCTTCCGGTGAACCTATAGGGGCGTTCTGGCGACAGACCCCTACCGTAGATGTGCACAGTGGCCCAGAATTGACGGCTTTCACCGCCCATGGATTCTTGGTACACAACATATTCTGGGGGCTCCTCTAACGCAAAGGCACGGCGGGTGAGGTTTGCGAGCACGGTCACAAAACCTCCAAGGTTGGTTGCTGTGGTTTCATTGTGAACAGTGGGTCCTGACATTTTAGCTCGGTCTAGGGTAGAGGCTGTGCTGTGCTGGGTTGAGGCTAGCGTGCCCTATTTATAGGAAGGGGATGGAGTCTTCCTTCGCACGCTTGCAGAGGAAACTGTTTAGGTGTCGGTCACTGGCGCGTGATCGATAGGCAAGGCTGATAGGTTGGGCACCGACTGCCAGAGTTGTCGGTTCGCTGTGTGGGTATCTTACGCGAGAAGCTTGGCCGGGGTTAGGATATGGTCTGGTGGGGTGGTTATCCTAGGTTTTTGACCTGGCTAAGATAGGATTTGCCAATGGTCAGCCTGGCTCTGATACCAAGGTTGTCAGGACCAGATTTTCGGGGTATTAAATCCCCAAAAATGGCCCGTGTGCTCACCTACCCCAGGATTACTGTTAGCTGATGAGTCACCACTTGATACAGAAGTTCCAAGCAAAAGTACAAAATATGTAGTACAAGACCGTCCTGGTCTTTAAGTACAACACATGGTTTCTAGTGTATGATGGCGGAAGCGGTATGTGACATGTATGCATTTGTGGGACTCCATTTCCTACGGGAACAGCTGACCAGGTTAACTCCTATCTTCGCGAGGCTGCTATCACAGTTGCTTAGGTTCCGGGTAATCGTCGCAACGCTCCTCTCCATGCAAGAAATCTGGCCAAGACAATAGCCAGGGACAAGCCAGTGAGTACATTGAATGTACTCGCTAACATTATGAACATGGGTGAGTTATAATCATGCTCGAGAATAATAGATGATCACTATGATAACTATGATATGACAGTCCATAGCAAGCAGGTCATTTGTATAAAAAAATGCACATGCAATCAGGGAGTGATAATAAAATAAATAGCGATCATGCCACAGTCGGGCGTCTAAGCGACACCACTTAAAGGGCTTATAACAAAAAGAAATAACAAACATGCCACAGTAGGGCGTCTGAGCGACACCATAGAAAGGGCATATAAGGAAAATAAAGAACAAGCATGCCACAGTCGGGCGTCTGAGCGACACCACATAAAGGGCTTATAAGGGGAATAAATGACAATGAATATCTATGAGGTAGAACCGTCCGAGGGATACTCATTAATTTAAATAATATAAATGATTAGTCCACAATAATAATCAATATCGCCATAGGTCACAAGTCATAATCAATGTTCTGGTTTTAGAAGTTTTCTCCTCCGAAGACCGACGCTAAGACCGACACTCGAGCCATCCCAGACTGTAGTCCTAACCCAGGGACACGGCTATTCAAATAGATTTGATCTCTGTAGAGGGTGTACTCTTTACCCACGAATAACGGATTCCCTTAGTCCATCTGGACTAATTCCGTCTACGGCCTTTTAATTCGAAGACACACCTGACCACACACACTAGCCTAACTTACCGGTGTCTGGAATCACCCACGACACCTATTAAGCCTAACTCTAAGTGGGGAGGCTACAACCTCGACTAGCATGGGATCACAAAATTTATAACGCGCGCAAACTTGGGAAGCTATCCCCTCCGGCTACAACCGAAAACACCCATGCCCCCGGACCAGGTGGCCTGCCTACCGGATGCAGCTGGTATCTTCCACCATGGCCTCTCTGTACGATGTGTGCTAGAACAGGGGTCGACAATTTACTGAACCGTGCCCTACCTGTGGCAGGGACAAATGGTAGTACGAAACGAGTATGGGGGTTACTAGAACAAGACTCGATCTACGGTCGACACAGGAGGTTTCAGCATCACTTGTATGATTTGCATAATCGATATATTTCACAACAACGGTCGGGATCACCAACCGTCATGCCTCACCAAGCCATACCGGACTCCATCATCCCGACGGGGAGCTAGTGACAAGCTCGTGTCTACACAAGACAGCGACTTTCACGGATTTCTTCCGTTAGGCATGGAAGGCATATGTGGGGGATCACCAACATGCATATTAATCATTCACAGTAAGGGGTCTACCTCATGCATTCATGGGTATGATCATATCATCATATATGAAAGAAAACGAATGCATCCATATCGTTGTAATCATATCAACAACAACCACATGCATCAGACGAGGGTTCAAAAGTGCTTGCCTTCAAGTAGAGGGGAGGTAAAATGCATTCCAAAGCTTTTGGAAGTTTCTCCCTCTTCAAAATCCTATTGAAAGAATATGAAATCAATACATAGGTTCAAAACAGCACAAAACAAATTGTCTAGAAAATTTTCAAATAAATATGAAAATAAACTAGACCAAATTTGAGGAACAATAGAAAAAGAATCAACTCATTTGGATATATATTTAAAAAGATACATCCAGTCAAAGTTTCAGTCAAACTCTATTTTTAAACTAAAATAGAAAAGAAAACGTTTCAAATAAGAATACGCTTTCGGATCAGGGATACGTACTTCTCAGGTTTACGCCTCCACTTAAAACACGTGGAGGTGGGGCTGTGTCACTGACAGTGGGTCCATGGGGCCCACCGGTCATGTTTGACCAGTCGCCTCTCCCTCCTCTTCCTCTGCCCGAGCAGGAGCGGGACTCCGGCGATCGTCGCCGGCGAACGAAGGCTCCTCGAGGGCAGGAATGGATCCGTCAGACCGGGGCGGTCCTCCGGTGGTCGTTGGGTCGCCTGGGATGGAGGGAGTCGCCGGTGGCGAGCTCCGCGGCGGTGGAGGTTTCGGTGGATTTAGGGGCTTGGCCTGTGGTGGTTCCTGGCCACGTTTGAGATGCTGGGCAGTTCCGCAAGATCAAGTGGAGTCGAATGGTGGAGTCGGGAGGGCAGGGGAGGCGTTGGATGCGTCGGAATGGACCAAAACGAGGCGGCAGTCGAGCTGACCGGAGACGGAGAAGACGGCCTTCTCCTAGCGATTGCGGGCTAGGGGAGCTCCATGGGGGTGGCCTAAGGTTGCCTGAGGGCTTAGACGAGCTCGGGGGCCTCTTAAATAGTGCGGCCATGTCGGTTCGCGGCAGTCGTGGAAAAGATTGTCGACGACCGCCATTCTGTAGCCGCAGGGGAACGTGGCGGCGATGTGCGCTTGCGGACAAGCTTGCGGATGAGCTCGCACTGCTCCAGGGGACAGCTGGTGAGCGCTAGTGGCTTGGGCGGTGCCGACCACGGCAGAGGTCCACTGTGGCCGCCGGCGTGCCGCCAAATGAGCTCTGACGGCAGCGCTGTGGAGTTCCAGGGCGGTCTTGGAGTGTTTTGGTGTGTGGATGAGGTCGGGGCATGGCTCTGTAGGCGAGCTAGGGCCAGGGGCGCGATGCGGCGGCTCGGGCGCACGCACGTGCAAAACACATGCTCTGGGTGCGCCCAGCGCACGCACACCATGTGCTCGATGAAATGCCAGCGCATGCTAGAGAGCATAGGAGAGGCTGGGGATTAGCAGGCCTGGATTAGGGTTAGCTAGGGACTTGGTGGACATACTGGTTAGGCAAAGCAAGCTGGTCCAATACACAAACCAGAAACTATGTCAAAACTGACTATGCATGCAAGGTGTTCGACATAATGTCAGGAGCCTCTAGGCATCTCTTGGGGTGGCCAAAAACTCCAGGTTGGGTTCTCTTTGGATGATAAAGAAAGTGGTAAGGTTAGTTGGTCATTTTGAGAAGCTTTTTAATGCAAGATTTGCAAAACTCCAGTTCTGGACAGAAGGAAAGGGCATAATTACATGGACCAAAGATGATCCAAATGCTCAAATCTCCTAGACTTAAGGGTTTGGTAGGAAGGACTACTAGTAGGAGAAAGCTTATGGCTAAAGGAGCTAGTTAGATAAGGGTTGTAGTAGAAAGTGACAATCTGGACCAGAGAGCAAAAGAGGTTGTTTTGCTCAACTTTATCAAAGAACACCCAAGGGTTTTTGCATGGAAGTGATGTAGGGGCTTCACCTGACATCCCTAAATTTTGGTGGAATGTTAGAACAATTCCATCAACGGGTTGCAGTGTAAAAAGGGGCTCTAAAACAGAAGAAAATCACTTTAATCAATAATGCTTAGGGAGAAATAATAATGCAAATGAACCTACTGATGGAGGGTTTGTTTCTCTTGGTTAGGGCAATTAAGTCCAAACAACATACTAACAATTTTTTTCACTAGGGCAAAAATCCCATAATAACAAAAGAAGAGGGGTTCTGAAAAACAAAGAAAACCCAGAAAAAGAAAAAGGTTGAAACTCTTGGTCAAATTTTTATTACTAAATCAAGGTCAAAAATTTGGGGTGTTACAGCCCCCCTTCTTCGGTCTCCATGGGAACTGTTTCCCTATGGTCAGCCACGGCTGAAGTGTTACCCTCGATCGACCGGTCACCTGCCCCGCCCCCATCTCCTTGAGTAGAAGACACCCACCGGGAGGACACTTCGGTGTCCGCGCCTATCATGGGCGATGGAGCTCGGACCAGCGGGCCACTCTCCGTCGCTCCAGGCGCTAGAGAGTTCCCCTCTGATAATGAGGCATCAGGGTGTTCTCGAGGAGGGCTGTAGGTCAGCAGGTGAGAAATACTAAAGAAATATCCAAATGCTAAACAAACAAGGTGCAACAATTAATATATATGGACAAACTTACGTTTCGGTCGGGGGCTTCTCCCTGGGCTTCACCACAAAGCTCTATTTGGATGATGAGTCCAAACGAGTAGAGAGGTTCAGCCTCCTCCGGGGTGCGGCCGTGCTCGCGTCAGCGGCGGCCGCCCTCTTCGCCCCCCTGCCTTGTGCGGGGGGCTCTTCTTCTTCATCTTCTTCTTCTTCGTCATCCTCCTCCTCTTCAGAGGAGAGGATGTTGATCTTCTCAGACTTCTTGTCCGCGGGGCGGGGGCCGTCTTCGGCCTCCTTCCTCTTCTTCTTGGGCTTCTTGACCGGCGCCTTGTACGGCGCCGGGACCAGCATCGCCGTCAGTCGAGGCGATTATGGGTCTTTGGGCAAAGGTGCCAGACACTTCATCTGGATTGCCTTCTTCGTCCCGCCCTATATATCACGCGAAAACTCCAATTCCTATTATTATTAAATAAGAAAGGGGGCATATGTTCGGCGGAAATTTTTATTACCTCTGGGGTGGAGAACGCGGTACTATAGCCCGCATCCTCGGTTTCCTTCGGCCACTCCTTTCGGCTCTTGAAGATATGCTTCCAGATCTCCTTGTGCGTGAAGCCAAAGAGATGATTCAGAGGCCGATCTCTCGCCGGATCAAACTTACGCAGGGAGGAGTCCCGGCTTTGGCAAGGAAGGACAAGCCGGGCCAACACTACCTTGACCATGGTCGAGAGCTGATAGCCCTTGGAAATTACGCCGGACACACGGCTCTGGAGTGCCTTCACTTCAACTTGAAACCCCCAGTTCGGACTCTTCCAGATCTAAAAGCAGGTTCCGCGGCCCATTTAGCGTCACGGGGTTCCGTGATATAAAACCACTCCTGCTGCCAGACCTTGTTCGTCTCCACGAAATACCCTTTTGGCCAAGTCGCATTTGGCAGCTTGGTTATCATAGCGCCCCCCAATCCGCGTGCTGCCTGTCCACCACCTTCGGCTTCACGTTGAAGGTTTGAGCCAAAGGCCGAAGGGTGGAAGGATGTGGAGAAAAGCTTCACACACCACTCTAAATGCGGAGATGTGGTGAATTGAGTTCTCGGGTAGATCATGGAAATCTAGCCTGTAGAAAAACAGCAAACCCCGAACAAAGAGCTGGAGCGGGATTCCTAGCCTCCTAGCAAAGTGCGAGAGAAACACGACTCTCTCACCCGCCTCTAGGACGGGAATCACCTGGCCCTTGGCGGCGACATGGTGCGCAACATCGGCTGCGAGGTAGTCCGCGCTCCGAAGATCCCCCACGGTTTTCACAGTGACCATGGATGCCTCCCACTTGCCCCTGGCGATGGATGAGCCACTGCTAGGAAAGGAAGTAGTGGTTGAGGGACGAAGAATGGCGGGCACAAAGAGATGAGGGTGCTGGGGCTAGGAAGATTGGAGAACTCGAGCTTGAGGAAAGCGTGGGTCTGATGAAAGGGATTGATATCCTTCTATAATGCTGTGAATACAGAACGTCCCCCCACTTTAGCCATAAACCTCGCCGATTACCAAAGCGGTCGTGTGTAATGCGTGGTGTGGATGCTCACATCACATTTATAAGGATCCCACAATAAGCAGGCGCGATCTCTACTCTGATAAGATGTGTTAATGGGGTTATACCTCAAAACATGAAACTAGGACCAAGTAAAACGGTTCGGTATGTTAATGGGATGGACGCGACGCTTCACCAAAAAGTTGTCAGTAAAGACACAAGATTCGTTTTCTTTCAATGCCTTGACTTCGAGGCTAAGGGTTGTACTTACCATGCAAAGCCGAACACATTACAATTTTTGCAGAAGATATATTCGAAAGAAGGAACCCGCCTTGCAATACGGAAGACAATACGGAAGCTGAGCTTATCGTCATCGAAGATAGGTTCAGGGGCTACTGAGGGAGTCTTGGATTGAGGGTCCTCGGGTGGCAGGATAACTCTTGGTGGGCAGAACTAGTGGGCCGTGAAGATCATTGTTGAAGATTATCTCTCGTATCCGGATAGGACTCCTGTATTCGTTTAATGGCAGGTTTTAGGTTCGAGTGTAATATTTCCTTCCTCTACAAGATGGTTATGTACAAACCCTAGGCCCCCCGGTGCATATATAAACTGGAGGGTTTAGTCCGTAGAGGCTAGAGAATCATAACATCCTCATAAGCTAGACTTTAGGGTTTAGCCATTATGATCTCGAGGTAGATCAACTCTTGTAAGAATATTCATCCGTATTAATATAGCAGGAAGTAGGGTATTACCTCGATCGAGATGGCCCAAACCTGGGTAAACATCGTGTCCCCAGCCTCCCATTACCATCGATCGTCAGACGCATAGTTCGGGACCCCCTACCCGAGATCTTTCGGTTTTGACACTGACAGGGGGCACAAACAGTCTGGGACCCCGCCGAATACTAACCCGGAGCCTAGCGCGGCTTCGGGGGGTCCAAAGACCAGATCCCCAAGGCGAGGAGGATACGATGGCGCCCGACGTCAATCTGGAGGCACCGGACACTCTGGAGGGAGCACTTCAGAGTGCTTCCATCGTGGAGGAGCACCGCACCATGCTGGGTGCGTGATGAAGAATATTCAGTAAATTAAAGGCGGACTGAATGATGCCTTCAACAGCCTATTAACAAGCTTTGTGGGAAGCAATGTAATGTTCTTTATGGAACTTTTATTTGTTTAATATGCACATATATAGCTAGTAGCCCCTGATGCTTTATGTGATTCTGAATAGAATTGGACGAAGTATCCATAGTATAGCATGTTATAGAGCTGAACTGTTATGCTTTTGTTATTTGAACATGCTTCACTAGTTACGGCAACTGCACGAGATGCTGAGGTCGTTGAACTAAATCAGAAGCTTTTGTTGGCCAACGCGGACCTCGACCGCATCAACCAGCGTTTAGATGAAACGCAAGGTATGCATATTTAAAAAAAATTAAGATGTCAAGAATACTAAGTAATTGGGTATGAGTATAAACTCTTTTATGATATTCTGTGTTACACAGTTAGCGCCACTAAGCTCGAGGCCCTCAAGGGCGAGCTCGCGAAGGCCAAGAAGGAGGCCGAGGCGAGCAAGGTGATCGCTGACAAAGCGGTTGCCGAACTAGAGGCCTAAAAGGCCGTGTGCCAACAACATGAGGCTCAGGTGTCCGAAGTCGAGGATGAACTAAAAGATGCTTTTCGCAACTGTGAAGCGTTGGAGTTGAAGGCTTTGGAACAAACGTCCGAGCTGAATGCGGCAGTTAAGGCTGCCCAGGATGCGCGAAGCGAGTCGCACAACGCCTGTGAAGATATCAAACAGGCGTGACAGATAGCATCCGGTAAGACCTTTCTCTTACAGAGCACTTTCGGAGGGCGGAAGTATCTTGGGCTGACACGGTTATAGAGTTATCTAGGTGGTTTGCTGATCTTCCGAGGAGCAGTGCCGACGCTGCCCAATACTTTCGAGCCTAGGAGGGGAATGACACGGAGAAGTTGTTTTGGTCACAGTTCTATGCGCCAAAACATCCATTGCCCCTTAACGACCAAATGAAGCAGCTGGTCGAGCTGCACAATATGGTGGGTTCGGCCATGAAGGACTTGATAGTCCGGCTATGGCCCACTGATCCAATCCCAAGTAGCTACTTCGTATTAGTGAAGCGGCTCATTGAAGCGAGTCCGCGGGTTGACTCGTTGAAGCATTCGGCCTACATAGAAGGTGCTCGGATGGCCTTCGCTCGTGTAAAGGTGCACTAGGCGAAGATGAAGGCGCATGATATAGCTACTGCTGGCCCGCCCGTAGGCAAGGAGCACCGCAAGCCTGAGAAATACTTTGAGGACGTCATAGAAGGCGCCCGCCTTGTAGAAGGCCAGTGCTCAAAAGATGTTATCTTTGAGTAATTGTACCTGGTTGTAAAGATTTAAGCTCATGAACCGCTTGTAGGATCAAAAGTATGTCTAGAGGGGGGTGATTAACTTGACTAAATAAAAATCTAGGATTTTCCCAATTTTAGTTCTTGGCAGATTTTAGCAACTTAGCATAAGTCAAGCAATCATCCTACACATGCAATTCTAAGAGTGTAGCAGTGGAAAGTAAAACAATTGCATATGAAGGTAAAGGGAGGAGTTTGGAGGGAGCAAACGCAAGTGAAGACAACGATGTTTTTTGTCTTGGTTCCGATAGGTGGTGCTATCATACATCCAAGTTGATGGAGACTTCAACTCACGAAGGTTAACGGCTACGCGAGTCCACGGAGGGCTCCACCCATGACGGGTCCACGAAGAAGCAATCTTGTCTATCCCACCATGGCCATCGCCCACGAAGGACTTGCCTCGATAGCGGTAGATCTTCACGAAGTAGGCGATCTCCTTGACCTTACAAACTTCTTGGTTCAACTCCACAATCTTGTCGGAGGCTCCCAGGTGACACCTAACCAATCTAGGAGACACCACTCTCCAAAAGGTAATAGACGGTGTGTTGATGATGAACTCCTTGCTCAAATGCTTCAAATGATAGTCGCCCCAACACTCAAACAGCTCCTCGCAGATTTGGATATGGTGGAAGAAGGATTTTAGTGGAAAGAAACTTGGGGAAGGCTAGAGAACAAGATTCATATGGTAGGAATGGAATATCTTGATCTCAACACTTGAGTAGGTGGTTCTCTCTTAGAACATGAATGATGAAAGTGTAGGTATGTTCTGATGGCTCTCTCCACGAGTGAAGAGTGGGTGGAGGGGAATATATAGCCTCCACACAAAATCTAACTGTTACACACAATTTACCAAATTCGATGGGACCAATTCAGAGAACTCGGTCAGAACGATTTAGTTCATTATGTGACCATTAGGTATTTTGGTGGGACCAATATGGTCAACTCGGTGTGACCAATTTCATTAGGGTTAGGGCATAACATAATCTTGGTGGGACCAATTACACAAACTCTGTGAGACCGATTTTGGTAATAAGCACACCGAGAGTTGGTCAGGCAAACTCGGTGGGACCAATTCGCTCATTTCGGTGAGACCGAAATGTTATGAAGAGGCAACAGAGAGTTTGCATTACAAACTCGGTGGGACTGATTGCACATCTCGGTTAGACCGACAATATTGCAACAGGCAACAGAGAGCTTGCAGTCCCATCTCGGTGAGACCGAGATCCCTTTCGGTGAGACTGAAATGATTAGGGTTTCTGGCAGTGGCTATGTCAAATTAACTCGGTGGCACCGGATAGATCTTTTCGGTGGGGCCGAGTTTGACTTTTGGTTTGGGACATATGTGGATGTGGGAAAATGGTTGAGGGTTTTTGGAGCATATCACTAAGCATTTTGAGCAAGCAAACCTTTATGCAACACCTCATCCCCTTTTAATAGTACTAGCTTTCACTCAATGTGATATTGGATCACTAAAGTGGAAAATGTAGAGTCTTGAGCTTGAGCCAATCCTTTGTCCTTACCATTTTGAGGGGTCCACATTCCTAATCCATGCCATGCCAATCATTGAACTTTCCTGAGATATCATCTTGAGATAGCATTAGTTCAATGAGCTATATGTTGTTAGTAATTACCAAAACCACCCAGGGATAGTTGCACTTCCAATCTCCCCCTTTTTGGTAATTGATGACAACATACAGATCAAAGCTTCGACAAATGATAATAAGATTTAAATGCATCGTTGCTTTGAGAAGTATGTGATAAACAAGAGCTCCCCCTAAATTTGTGCATTATTTAGAATTTGCGTGTCAATGCAAATGCACAATCGATTAGGATCATGTGTTACTCTTCCATGTCACATACATCTTGGTGGAGCGCTCAAAATGATATACACTAAAACATGCACTCATCACCAAGCAAAGTGAATGATCATATGGAAATATAGAGATAATATCGTCTAAGCAAACTTTAAGGTAGCATATGATCAAACACATGATCACACAAGTATCTCACACACGGACATAGAGTATGAAGCAAACGCACAATAAAGTTCAACCAAAAGCAAGAGAGACCAAAGAGGCAAAACACTCTCTCGAAAAGCCTATGATCTACACATATTTCTCCCCCTTTGGCAACAAGTTACCAAAAAGTTTGAAAATGCATAGTGCTATGCGTCTCTCAGGCTTGGTCTTCGGGAGGCGGTGTAGAGAGAACTCCAAGGACGATGGCTTTAGACGAAGTAGCGGGAGCTGGTGGAGTGGCTGCTGGAGGTGGCACTGAAGCTGTGGCTGCTGGTGCAGATGTAGTAGCTCTAGTATCTGGAACTGGCACTGCAGCAGATCTCTGACCTCAAGGCACTCGCTGAAATGCATCTATGGTAGCATGTCCTCCTCTCTCCTCTACTTCCTCCTGAAGCTGCTCAACTGCAGACTGGATCTCTGTCACCTTTAGATCAAGATCATAGAACTTAGTCTCAATGATCCTCTCCAAGCTTTCCTAACTCTGAGTCGGGGTGGCCAAGCCCTTCTCAATCCTCATGGTTGCTTGAATCAGATATGTCATTTGATCTTTCTTGGACTTGAGAGTCTTTTGAGATGCTTCTTCTACACTTGGCATCTTGGCAGCTTTCTCTGCTTTGGCTTTCTCTCTCCTTTCATGAGCTTGCACTTAAGATGGTCCATTCTCATCCATGACAACTGTGTTGTCCTCAAAGTCAGGCACCAGGGGTAGATAATCTCTGTCCAATGAGTATGTGCATGTGCCCATCCTTGAGTCGACGAGCATCTAGATGTGTGGAGCATACCCACATGCTCTCTTCTGATCTACAACAGTCCTCTTGGTTGTTTCAACAATGAGACTCATGACTTTGAACTTCTGAGGCACATCAAATATATGCAACAAGTTGATTGAATATCCTCTTATCATCTTTGCATCTCTAGATTTTGGCAACAGTGTATGCCTCAAGATTGTGTTGATGGTGGCCAGACTAGACTGCAAGTGATGTACAGAAGCAAACTTGTGTGTTTCCAAATCATCATCAGGGATCAACTTGCACATATTTTCCATGGAGTTGTGGTCTTGCTTTTTATTGGCATAGACATCCAGACCATCCTCATGCTCTTCAGGGGCTTTGATCAGCTTGGTCCACCCATCAAAAGTTGACTGGTACCTTGTACCTTCAGACATCCATACAATTCTACCATCAGGATAGAAGTGAGCTGTGGAGTAGAATTGCATGATGAGTTCATCATTCAATTTCATCAACTTTTGAGCCACAAACTTGTCAAATCCACATGCTTTGAAGCTTTCATGCACATTGGGGAAATAATCTGCATTGTCATCAATGAACTTCCAGTCCACCCTTCTCATATCACACACAATGGGCTTCTTATCAAGCATGACTGTCTGATAGAAGTCTTGTTGTTCCTTGGTATGAAACATGTAGTCCATAGCAGTCCTTCTCCTTACATCATATGGATCAGTCTTTCTCCATAACCTGAGACCTGCATCCTTCCTCAGCTTCATGTCCTCAGCAACAATGTGAGTGTTGTCATGGTCAGGGATCTTGGGCTTCAACTTTCTGAGCACTTGGGCCTCAGCTTCCTCAACAACTTGAGGCACTGGGGCCTTGTCCTTTTCTGAAGCAGGAATATTTCTTCTGCTCCTCTTGGGTGGAGACTTGGTGTCTTGAGCAGCTTTGGGAGCAGTCTTGGGCTTAGAAGGAGCAGCCCCAGACTTGATAGCATCTCCCATAGGCTTTTGAGCTTTAGGAGCTGGTGCAACTACCTCTTCTTCCTCCTCATCATCATCATCCCTCATGGATGGCTTACCAATCACTATGTCTGTGGTCTTTCTAGCTGTCTTCTTTGTAACTCCAGGCTCATCATCCCTGGATTCAAATGTGAACACCATAGTCTCTTGAGTCGAGGCTCTGGTCTTAGACATCGGAATCCTCTTGGCAGGGATCATCCTTTTCTGACCTGGCTTAGTTGCCTCAGCTGTGCCATACTCCTTCCTGAGCACTTTCTTCTTAGAAGAGGCCCCATCTGCCTCAAAGTCCTCATCCTCAGGATCTGAAGTTTTCTTCTTCCTTGACTTGGTAGCAGCCTTTGGAAGATCACTAGGTGTGCTCCCGCTACCCTCATCAAAGCTGGTAGAGGGACTAGTGGCCTCACTCAGGTGTACCTGCTCCTCAGACACATTCTGGCTATCATTTTGATCTGACATCTTGGCACTGAAAGCTGACCCTGTGAATAGATATAGATGAGGTAGAGTGGATGAGCATCACAAAGCACATATTTTTTGCAAAATAGATGACAAGAAAAACTTAGTTTAAGTTCTCTATAGAAAGCATTTCGGAGCTACCGACTTGTTAAACTCGGTGACACCGAAGCAATTCTGGAGCCTGAACTAGTGAACTCGGTCAGACCGAGTCACGGTTGGGTGGCACCGATATTGGTAAGGTTTCACAGAGAGTTGAACTCGGTCACACCGATTTGCAACTTTCGGTCAGACCGAAAAGAGCAAGTGCACTAGCCTAAGCAAAATCGGTGGGACCGAATTCTACAACTCGGTCGGTCCGAGATGAGTTCGACGGAGACCTAACCCTAAAATTTTCAAATAAAAACTACTTTCTATCGAGTTTTTGCTGGATAGGAAGATCTCATACGTGGAAGGGACATGGGAATGCAATATGCTACAAATCAGAGTTAAGGAATAGTACAAAGAATCAAGTTCATACCCTAACTCGGCGGTGAACTTGCTACGGCAGCAACAACAGCGAAGATTGCCATTGACGACGGCGGAGTCTAGCGGCGGGAGGTCGCTGGCGGCGAGGAGACGATCCGGAGAACCAAAGAGGCAGAGCAGGTCACGCGCGGGCTGGAGGGTTTGGAAAGTTTTCCAAAATTTGGCCCGTCGGTATATATAACCTGACACTGTCGGTGTGACCGAGCGGAACAACTAGGTGGCACCGAGATGCAAAACTGCTAGCAGTTACCGCAACTCGGTGGGACCGAGAAGTTCCAATCAGTTGCACCGAGATTGAAATACTAGATCAACTTAGTGAACTTGGTGTGACCGAAGTGGATGACTTGGTCATACCGAAATGCACAAAGAGGTTTTGGATGTTTAAGCCTATGAAGAAGCGGGGACTCCGATTGCTCCTCACACGGAGTGGTTCGAATCTGACTTGATCAAGCTTTGTGATGTAGCATGAATAGAGTTTGAGACGAGAAAAGAATAGATAGCTAGAGGGGGTTCTTAGGCATTCTTGTCCATCCATTTGGCAAAAGAAAAAGAGCCAAACAATCAAAGCAACAAATGGATGTCCTCGAATGAGAAAAATATGCATTCAACATGCTCAGACAATAAGATAGCAAATGAAATATGTAGCAAATCATGCACAACCATTCTAGCATCTACCAAGAAATTGGCGATGACTAGGTCATCTATATATGAGTATATTGACTTAGGAGTCAAATGAGAACATTTTATTATAGGTCATACTCATCGTTTAAGCGCAAGTGGGGTTACCACTTTTACAAGAACACATTGTTATGTTCGCATCATTAGAGTTGCTTTAGCTCAATTGTTAGAGTAAAGCTCCCCCTAGATGTGATACACCCCCCTAAGTGGGATGAACTAACCTTGGGTTTTGTCGATGATGACTTCATGTAGGTGTTGACGATGTAGATGCTCAATGTTGATGTAGATCATTTGGAGCAATCCATTGGAGTGAGTTACACTTTCAATACCTACACGAGTTAGTCCCACAAGGAACAAACAAAGATATCCATTGACATAGAGTGAATTGCACACATGATAATTTCCATGAAGAAATTAGGTTACCTTGTCCCTTGTCTTACCAACAAGAGGGTTTGTGACTCCTTGAACTAGTGCAAGATATGAAAGTTGTTTTGCACTTGTCCTTGCCAAAATGATATGAGTGAAGTGTGTCGGCGGAGTCACCCTCAAGAACTTTCTAGTTCTTCTTTTTCGGGATCCACACCATCTTGATGGGAATGGAGATGTAGTCATACTTGATGAAGTAGAACTTGATGTAGTCTTGGGAACCCACTTGACCAAGGCCTTAGGAGCTTCTTCAAATGCATCAATCTCTTCTTGAAGCTTATCATTGCCCTTCTGCTTGTGGTCTTGTGGTGGAATATCATCTTGTGCTTGTGTCCCTTGAAAAGAAGTGGGATCATACTTCTCATATTGAGGAACAAACTTCGTCTTGTGATATTGATCTTCCTCCCACTCAACTCCATTGGCATTGAACTTTCGGTCAAAACCGACACCTTGATTCTTCCGGTGTCTTCCTTGCTTGCGTATAATCTCCTCAAATTGCTTACTCCCGGCAAGATTCTTGTAAAAACCTTTCTCTATAATTCCCTTCAATAAGCTATTTTCCTTCTCAAGTGTAACTTTCCTAAGAGAGTCATTAGCGGAATCAAGAGAACTACTAGAAGCAACATCATTGGATTTAGTATGATTGTTGTTACTACTAGAGGAAGAATCTTTCTTGTTCTTGTGGCATGTAGGTACACAAGAGTAAATGCTTGGCAATGTAAGAGGAACTTTTCTTGCGAAGATCATCATTGATTGCCTTTAAGAACTCATGCTCTTGCTCAAGGTTGAGATTTTCAAAGCGTAACTTCTCATGAGTCTTTAAAAGTTCTCGATGATCTTTCAAGGTAGATTGATGAGATAACTTAACAGTGTTTAGTTCTTTAGTTAGATGCTCAATCTTTGCCTTATCATTGTCATTCGTTTTATCTTGATTAGCATGATTAATAGCAATTTCATCATAGTTTTCATCAAATGTTTCATCACTATTGCTACCAACAAGTAAATCATCATCTCCTAGCAAGTCATCTTCATCACTATTGAAATCAAGATACTCGGGGTGTGATGCCTTAGGACCTTTAGCCATGAAGCATCTTCCGATTCCTTCATTCGGTGAATAAAATATGCCGTAGGAGTTGGTTGACACGAGAGCAATTCCGGCAACACCTTCATCTTGAGTACTGCGGAGTCGGAGTAGTAGCTTCTCTTCGAGTGGTTATCGGCGTCGAAACCGGATGCCCATTCACCAACATGAGCTTAATGTCTTCGTCTTGTATAGCTCCTTGATGATTTGTCCTTCCTTTCCGAATCTTTGCTTCTTCGAGAAGGTCTTCATTCATAACGGTCATCTCTACTCCTTCTCTCTCTTGGTGGTGAATCTTCTCTTCTACTTCTCCTTTTAGGTGTGTCTTCTCTTCTCTTGTGGGGGGCCGTACACTCATTGGAGTAGTGTCCGGGTCTTCCACAATTGTTGCAATTCCGATCACGGCTTGAAGATCTCTTGTCATTGTAGGACCTTGACTTGGAAATTCTCTCTTTGCTTCTACTCTTGTAGAACTTGTTGAAGTTCTTCACCATTAAGCTCAATTCTTCATTGAAGTCTTGTTTCTCACTTGATGATGTAGGAGCATCACATGAGGCTTTGTAAACACCACTAGACTTGTTGTGAAGCTCTTCTTTATCTTTGAGTGACATCTCATGAGCAACAATTCTTCCAATGACTTTCGTTGGCTTGAGATCTTTGTAATTGGGCATCATTTGGATCAATGTGCACACTGTATCATATTTTCTATCCAAGGCTCTTAGGATCTTCTTGATGATGAATCTGTCGGTCATCACTTCACTTCCTAAGATGACAATCCCATTTGTGATGAGAGCAAGCCTAGAGTACATTTCAGTGACACCATCACCATCCTTCATCTTGAACTTTTCAAGTTGACTTTGACGCACATCCAACTTGGATTCATTGACGGAGTCCGTTATTCATGCATATCAATCAAAGTATCCCAAATTTCCTTTGCATTCTCAAGACGGTTGATTTTGTTGAATTCTTTTTGGCACAATCCGTTGAAGAGGATATCGCAAGGTTGAGCATTGTATTGCAGCATCTTCAACTCTTCCGCGGTAGCTTCATGATTCGGTTTCTTCCCATCGATGAATTCACCTTGCAAACCAATACACACAACAGCCCAAACGGCAGGGTTATGTCCAAGAATATGCATTTTCATCTTATGCTTCCAACTAGCAAAATTAGTACCATCAAAATAAGGACCTCTACGGTGGTAACTTCCCTTGCTAGACGCCATACTCTCCTAGGTTGTGAAACCAAGGCTATGATCACCAAAGCTATGGAAATCACGGCAAATGGAGACCTAAGCTCTGATACCATGTGTAGTATCGAAAGTATGTCTAGAGGGGAGGGGTGATTAGACTACTCGACTAAATAAAAATCTAGCCTTTTCCCAATTTTAGTTCTTGGCAGATTTTAGCAACTTAGCATAAGTCAAGCAATCATCCTACACATGCAATTCTAAGAGTGTAGCAGCGGAAAGTAAAACAATTGCATATGAAGGTAATGGGAGGAGTTTGGAGGGAGCAAGCGCAAGTGAAGACAACAATGTTTTTTGTCTTGGTTCCTATAGGTGGTGCTATCGTACATCCAAGTTGATGGAGACTTCAACCCACGAAGGGTAACGGCTGCGCGAGTCCACGGAGGGCTCCACCCAAGAAGGGTCCACAAAGAAGCAACCTTGTCTATCCCACCATGGCCATCGCCCACGAAGGACTTGCCTCACTAGCGGTAGATCTTCACGAAGTAGGCGATCTCCTTGCCCTTACAAAGTCCTTGGTTCAACTCCACAATCTTGTCGGAGGCTCCCAAGTGACACCTAACCAATCTAGGAGACACCACTCTCCAAAAGGTAATAGACGGTGTGTTGATGATGAACTCAATGCTCAAATGCTTCAAATGATAGTCTCCCCAACACTCAAACAGCTCCTCACATATTTAGATATGGTGGAAGAAGGATTTGAGTGGAAAGCAACTTGGGGATGGCTAGAGAACAAGATCCATATGGTAGGAATGGAATATCTTGATCTCAACACTTGAGTAGGTGGTTCTCTCTCAATACATGAATGATGGAAGTGTAGGTATGTTCTGATGGCTCTCTCCATGAGTGAAGAGTGGGTGGAGGGGAATATTTAACCTACACACAAAATCTAACCGTTGCACACAATTTACAAAATTTGGTGGGACCGATTCAGAGAACTCGGTCAGACCGAGTTAGTTCATAATGTGACCGTTAGGTATTTCGGTGGGACCGATATGATCAACTCGGTGGGACCGACTTCATTAGGGTTAGGGCATAACGTAATCTTAGTGGGATCGATTACACAAACTCGGTGAGACCGATTTTGGTAATAAGCACACAGAGAGTTGGTTAGGCAAACACGGTGGGACCGATTCGCTCATTTCGGTGAGACCGAAATGTTACAAAGAGGCAACAGAGATTTTGCATTGCGAACTCGGTGGGACCGATTGCACATCTCGGTTAGACCGTCAATATTGCAACAAGCAACAGAGAGCTTGCAATCCCATCTCGGTGAGACCGAGATCCCTTTCGGTGAGACCGAAATGATTAGGGTTTCTGGTAGTGGCTATGTCAAATGAACTCGGTGGCGCCAGATAGATCTTTTCGGTGGGGCTGAGTTTGACTTTTGGTTAGGGACATATGTGGATGTGGGAAAATGGTTGAGGGTTTTTGGAGCACATCACTAAGCATTTTGAGCAAGCAAACTATTATGCAACACCTCATCCCCTTTTAATAGTATTGGCTTTCCTATGGACTCAATGTGATCTTGGATCACTAAAATGGAAAATGTAGAGTCTTGAGCTTGAGCCAATCCTTTGTCCTTAGCATTTTGAGGGGTCCACATTCCTAATCCATGCCATGCCAATCATTGAACTTTCCTGAGATATCATCGTGTGATAGCATTAGTTCAATGAGCTATATGTTGTTAGTAATTACCAAAACCACCCAGGGATAGTTGCACTTTCATCCGCTGTATATAAATTTTGTGCTATTATAATGTGAGCGAATTTTACCTCCTGTGTGGCTGTTTAAGTAAATCTGAAAGTTTCCAGTCGTCGGCTTCAGCCCCCATGTACATAGTACTGGGGTGTTCGGTCATATGCGTATACACTCTTTATCCAATGTCTTGGTCCGTGTAGGAGGTGTATGTTGAGCGAACCAGGCAATCATACTATGCGGCGTTCTTGCTTTCACTTAGCCATAGGAGTTTGACAAGTGGGGCTAGGTACTAGCCCCTGGTGCAGAGATGATATTTCCGAATTAAGGTATCCAATTACACCTGGCTGGGCTAAAAAACCAACCCTTCATATAACACGGGGTAGATCTCTATCGATCGTAGTATAATACTAAGTCACTGGATTGCGGACCAGGTTCTCACATATCATGACAGTCGGTTTTCGGCTTTCTTTACTAAGGTACTTGACCGGACGAACCAGAAGTACAATCGTAGTAGTTCTCCCATTACACCCTAGCCGAACAATTGGGAACGTAGGGGCAAGCACAGGAGCCGGGCAACCCCACTATTGACCGAAGACATGATTCGGAACTGATGCATATAGGGCAAACATCCAGGACGGCGAACACTCCCTATAGGTGTTCGGACTTTTCGACATATACCGGGCTGAATACAGCCCCTGGTAATGGACCCGGTTGACAAGGCACATATGGCAATCTGACGTGGGGAGAGAACATAGATGGTGAGTGAATAAAATTCCAAACATAATGTGAACCAAGCTGTTCTTATAATATCCCGTTATAGTACGGGGAGCCATAATCTTATAGATAATGCCGATAACTTTCTTGGACATTTCAAATGCCAGAAAAGTATAAAACAAAAAGAGAAAAATGGTTTACACAGGGTCTTGATCTAAAAAGAAACCTTAGCGCGGGTCCCTGCTGCATGTCTGCGCCATTTCCTCCTCTGTAATGTGTCCTTGAAGGGGGGAGTGCGATGGCCATCTGTAAAGAAGATAAAAAATAAGAAACCTAGACAAGAAAAGAGATCCAGTGTGGCCATAAACAGAACTGGTTCATTTAGTGAACTTTGAAAGATAATTTTAGAGTCCGAATAGGGTCGAGCCGAACTATGGACTATGTGTATGCAGTGTGCCCCCACCGTTGCCCAAGGGATTTTGAGGGCATAATTATGTACACGAGGCACGTATGCTATCACCGTATGGGGCAATCGATGGGGGCGTAACTGCTAATCTAGATCAACTTCATTTGAGTTGCCGCACTAAGGCATATGCCGGACATGTTTAGCTGTGTCCGCGGTTTTAACGACCGATAGGATGTCCAGCTTGAATAGGCCGTTTTGGACTTCGGCTACTAAGGTCGTAGTGTCCCTATGGGATCACAAGAATCCCTACTATGGTTGCAGGGCGCGGGGTTGAGAGAAGAGCGGATCTAACAGTCAGGACATAGTTCCTTTACCCAGGTTCGGGCCGCAAAGATGCGTAAAACCCTACTCCTGCTTTGGTGGATTATATGTTTGTGTTCTTCAGCTAGTGAGGAGCTCCAAAAGAGTCGTGAGGAGTTCTAAAAAGCCGAATCCTCCTCCTGGTCGCCTTGGGCCTCCTTTTATAGGGAAAAGGGGTCGCCACAGTGGCACACATGAGGTGGAAAGGGTACAGTGATGCGAGGTTATCCCTCGCATTACAGGACAAGGCGCATTTAATGCGCTTAGCTTAGGTGTCCTTGCTTTATCTGGGACGAGGGGAGACGCCCGTCTTGTCCGTCGCAGCCCCTCCTCGTGTTGACACGCGCCCTGGCCAGCAGTGCCTGAGGCGCCATGTAGGCAGACAAGCAGCTGAGGTGGCGCAACGGCGGGTCTCCATGAAGATCTGTGGGTTGCCATGCAGGAGCTTGTCCAGCTGGTTGGGTCGGCAGCCGCTTGGGACGGTGGAAACCTGGTTGGTGCGGGCCTGACGGTGGCCCCGCGGGCGTCCTCGTCAAGGGCCTTGCCGGGGCTCCGGCAAGTGATGTAGGGTGGAACCCTAATCAGCAGATCTTTCATGTTTGGAGGATATCCCACGATGAACACGGAGAACACAAGGCGGAAACGGGGGAAAACACGAGAGGAAAACCACAAATCAACACGATGATGATCACACAAGTGCTAGATCCACGATACACATCGAGATACACGGTCCATAGTCAACGGCGGTGGTACAAAGATAGTCTTCTCCCGGAGGAGGTCTTGGTTATCCCGTAGGATCTTCCCTGATGTGGAGGTCTTGAATCCGAGGTGGATCTTCTCCAAAGAGGCGCGTGGTCTCGTGGGAGAGAATCCACACAAAGGTCTGAAATGAGCTATCCCAAAGCTACCTCGAAAGGAGGGAAGTCAACGAGTATATATTACACGAGTGGTCACCGTCGGGGCGGACGTCCGCTGGTTACCGGACGTCCGGAGGTTCCGGAGGGACCGGACGTCCGGTAATCCTCGGATTTCCGCTATTTAGCTTCTGTGGTCGTTGTCATGGACGTCCGGTGGCTTCCGGTCGTCCGGTCGTCTGGGAGAGGCCGGACGTCCGGTGGATTCCTGTCGTCCGGTGCCTGGATGTCGCCGGTCGTCCAGTGTAGGCCGGACGTCTGGTGCCTGTAGCATCTTCAGCCTTCCTTCTTCTTGATCCCGGCACTTGTCGAACTCGCCGTCTTGACCATTGTGCAGAGCTGTCCCGTGGCCTTCACCCAAGTACCTGAGTATGCACAGAGTTCCGGATGAGGGTAGAAGCCATGTCTCATGTATATCGGAGGGATTTAGAGCAAGGAGTGAAGTCACCTCGGTCTCGAGAGCTCTTGTACGGGCTCGAGTCATTGGTCCATTGGG
Organism: Secale cereale; assembly: GCA_902687465.1. Lineage (NCBI taxonomy): Eukaryota > Viridiplantae > Streptophyta > Magnoliopsida > Poales > Poaceae > Secale > Secale cereale. The sequence continues at coordinate 384,181,602 of LR738715.1, read as the reverse complement.
CACTTGATGAGGCGATGAAGGGTCCATGGGGATGACCTTAGGATGCTCCGCATCATCTCCCCTCCCTTGGGAAAGATCGGACCTCGGATCGAAATCTTCATCACCATGGAAAGGAGAGAGGTCCTTGATGTTGAAAGTATCGCTCATGGAGTACTTGTCTCGTGGGATGTCGATCTTGTAGGCGTTGTCATTGTAGCGTGCCAGCACCTTGAAGGGTCCGTCGGCGCAAGGTAGAAGTTTGGACTTGCGCTCGTGTGGGAAACGGTCCTTGCGAAGGTGAAGCCAAACAAGATCTCCCGGTTGGAACACCATTGGTGCCTTGCTGACGTTGAGCTTGGTGGCGAGATGGTGGACTTGGCGCTCGATCATTGCCCTTGTATCTTCGTGCACCTTCTTGAGATAGCTTGCTCGTGCACTTGCGTCCATGTTGATGCGCTCTTGTAGAGGTAGAGGTAGAATGTCCAATGGGGACAACGGGTTGAAGCCGTAGACGACCTCGAAGGGAGACTTGCCGGTGGTCGAATGTCTTGCGCGGTTGTAGGCGTACTCGGCGATGGGCAAGCATTGCTCCCATTCCCTGATGTTCCTCTTGATCAACACACGTAGAAGCGTTGAAAGCGTGCGGTTCGTCACCTCCGTCTGGCCGTCCGTTTGTGGATGGTACGCCGAAGAAAATAGGAGCTTGATTCCGAGCTTAGCACAGAGTGTTTTCCAAAAGTAACTCAAGAACTTGACGTCCCGGTCTGACACGATCGTTTTCGGCACGCCATGTAGACGAATGACCTCCCTACAAAAGAGAGTTGCAACATGTGAAGCATCGTCTATCTTGTTACAAGGAATGAAATGAGCCATTTTAGAGAGACGATCCACGACAACTAGCACGGAATCTTTGCCATTTTGAGTCCTAGGCAATCCAAGTACAAAATCCATGCTTATGTCTTCCCATGGATGGTATGGAATAGGAAGAGGCATGTAAAGACCATGAGATTGAGCTTTGGACTTAGCTTTGCGGCATGTAGAACATCGGTTGGTGAGTCGCGAGTCTTCACGGAGCATTTTGGGCCAAAAATAGTTCTTCGAGAGGGTAGCAAACGTCTTGTCACGTCCAAAGTGTCCCATGAGTCCCCCTCCATGTGATTCCTGCAAAAGGAGCAAACGAAGCGAAGACTCGGGAATGCAAAGTTTGTTAGCTCTCATAAGATATCCATCCTTGATGTAGTAATGTTCCCAAGAAGTGTGAGTCAAGCACTTAGCATAAGCATTTGCAAAGAAAGGATCATGTTCATATAAATCTTTTATGTGCTCAAAGCCAATCACATTCAACTCAAGTTTTGTTACAAGAATGCATTTGCGGGAAAGCACGTCCGCCACAACATTTTCTTTGCCCTTCATGTATTTGATGACATAGGGAAAAGACTCAATGAACTCACTCCATTTAGCTGCGGGAGATGGAGGTGAATCCGCCGGAGTCGCGGCGGCTGCACATGAGGGGTTGTGGGATCAGTGGCATGCGGGCCCGCGTCAACTTCCCTACCCCTCATGTGATGTATATTCGCCAAGGATGGAAGAGGTTTGCTCGCATCCACAGCCTGACGGATGGGCTCACCCTCCACTTCAAGTTGATGGAGGACGGCCACCTCTCCATCAAGGTCTTCAGGCACCTCAGGACTCGCGCGAGGTGCTGCATGGAGAGCTCCTCTGATGACGAAGGCTCCTCCTCGAATGAGGGTGACTAGGAGGACAGCAACGGCGACGACGAGGGCAGTAGACGGCAGGATGACGGGTCCGACTAGGTGTCGGGCGCCGCTCCTGGTGGCACCGGCGACCTCATCATCCGCGTCGCCGGCTCCTTGAACTTCTCAGGGCCGTCTCCTTGGTGGCTGGCGTAGGGAGGCTGCGGAAGAGGAAGAGCAAGAAGGCGGGCGGCAAGGTCGTCATGCCGGAGTACGCGGGCACCGACGCCTTCGACGCGTACTGACGTCCTGCCGCCTCGTCTTCGAGCTCTGCCTCCGGCGCCGTCATCACCGTCCAGCCCTTGGGAGGCCGCCGAGATGCCTTCTCGGGGTCTTCTGCCACCCGTAGCTCGCCTAGGCGCCCCTTTTGCCCTTCTCGCCTCCTTTACCTGCCTCCTTAGGAGAGGGACAAGAAAGGCATTACGGGCATCTTATCTCTTTTTAGTCTGTAAGCCTTTGGGCATCTGTTAAGTTTAAAACTTATAATCCCCTTATCCATGTTTTTTATTCCTGATGGACTTTACCTGAATGGAATGTTTTTAATGAAAAAGGAATGTTTGCCGGGTCATTTGTTCGTAGGTAAAAACCCACAACAGGGAATAAATCCTTGATATCTTTAAGATAAACATTTCTTCGCGGAGCAACAGGCCCTGCCATTTCCCTACTTCGCTCGACTACGTCCAAACTTAGTCCCAGGAACGAGCCCTAGGTCCTAGAGTTATGGGAGCACGGTAGCTTAAGGAAAAGAACGAGGTTTCACATACCTCAGACCATAATGGAATGCATGATAAGGGATAAATAACTCATCTGAAGCTACAGCCCCCGGCAACCCTGGCCAGCCGTGGGCGAATTCTTGCCCTTTAAGCCTCCGGCAACACTGGCTCGCCGGGGCCTAGGCGCTGGTCTGTTCTTCTTTCCTTCCCCCAAGTGGCTTCGGCAAGGATGTATGCGCGTCCTATGAACCAAAGAATACAAAGGAAAGACAAAGACTCGACCTCTAAGCTAGGGGTTAGCCGCCACTAAGCACTATCAACCCTAACCAAGGACGAGACTCGACTCAGCATGCATGCTATAACTTAGGGCGCCAGCGCTTCATTTATTTATGCTCAGGGTCTACGCCTGGCTTTGTACAAAGTGTTACATGCCTTGCCGGCAAGGCTTGTACAAAAGGGTGGCTTGCCGGGGGGCCCGGCAACCGCGCCTTATGGGTAAAACTTGCGAAGATGCTCGATGTTCCAGGAATTACTCACCGGAACAGCATCCTCGGTCTCCAGGCGGATAGCGCCAGGCCTGGTGACTCGTATTACCCGATAAGGGCCTTCCCACTTCGGCGTCAACTTGTTTGTATTCCTGGCCGATTGAACACGCCGGAGAACAAGGTCGCCTTCCTCAAAGCTTCGGGCACGGACCTTGCGGCTATGGTAGCGGCACAAGGCTTGCTGGTAGCATGCTGCTCTCACAGCCGCCCGAAGACGATCTTCCACAAGAAGTATTGCGTCGTCTTGGCGCATTTGCTCTTGCTCAAGCTCGTCGTAATCGAGCACTCGAGGTGACCCGTATATGAGTTCCGTGGGGAGAACTGATTCTGCCCCGTATATCAGGGCAAAGGGCGTCTGGCCGGTGGCTCGATTTGGCGTCGTCCTGATCGACCAAAGAACCGCCAGCAATTCATGAATCCAGCGCCTCCCGCTCTTTTGCAGCCTGTCAAAGGTCTTTGTCCTTAGTCCTCGCAGCACTTCACCATTTGCCCTCTCAGCTTGACCGTTGCTTTGGGGGTGAGCAACGGAAGCGAAACAGACCTTGCTGCCGAGGTCTTGGGTATATTGCACGAAGGTGCGGCTTGTAAACGGTGTGCCATTGTCGGTGATGATCCTGTTGGGTACACCAAAACGGCACACTAGTCCCTTAAAGAACTTGACGGCTGACTGAGTTGTGACCTTCCTTACTGCCTCCACCTCTGGCCACTTTGTGAACTTGTCGATTGCAACGTACAAAAACTCAAAGCCCCCGACGGCACGGGGGAAAGGGCCCAGTAAGTCGAGCCCCCAGACCGAGAAGGGCCAGGAGAGAGGAATGGTTTGGAGGGCTTGAGCTGGTTGATGAAGTTTCTTCGAAAGGAACTGGCACACTTCACACCTCGTGACAAGTGCCGTCGTATCCTGCAGGGCAGTGGGCCAAAAGAAGCCTTGCCGGAATGCCTTGCCGGCAAGGGCTCTCGACCCTATGTGGGATCCACATATGCCTCTGTGTATATCTGCCAACAGCTCCAGTCCTTCCTCTCGAGGGACGCACTTCAATTTCACACCGTTCGGTCTCCTTCGATACAGGACGTCATCGACGAACTAGTACATGGCAGACCGACGAGCTACTTTTTCTGCTTCTTCCTGCTCCTCAAGAAGTTCCCCAGTCTGAAGGAATCGGACAGTATGCTGCGCCCACGCTGGAGCCTGGGGCTCGACGGCGAGGACCAAAGGCATTTCATCCGCCAAGGGAGCGGCCATCTCGACGGCAAAAGCTTGATGCTCCGCCGGAGTTAGCCCTCCGGTGGCGGGCTCAGTGTCTCCGGCAACATCATTGCCGGCGTCTCCGGGGAGCTCGGCAGGAAAGTACTTGTCGGGCCCTGATTTCCTCCTCTTGCTCTGCTCTGTTGATGGATCAACGGATGGCTGAGAAAGCTGAAGCACAAAGGTACCTGGTTCCACAGGTAGCTTGAGGACAGCGCGCTTCGACAGGTAATCGGCGATGTCGTTCTCCACTCGGGGAACGTGCTCCGCCTGTATACCGTCAAAGCGCTCTTCCAACTTTCTCACTTCATCGATGTAGGCCTTCATCAACGGGCTCTGGTAATCCTTGTTGACTTGTTTGGCGACAAGCTGCGAGTCGCCCTTGACAATGAGCTTTTTGATTCCGAGGTCTGCCGCGATCCCAAGACCAGCAAGCAGTCCCTCGTACTCAGCAGTGTTGTTCGTTGACACCTCCCTAGGGAAGTGCATCTGGACCACGTACTTGAGTTGCTCTCCAGTGGGCGCGACCAGCAGTACGCCAGCCCCGGTGCCTTGTAAAGAGAAAGCCCCATCAAAGTACATGAACCAGTTGCAACTTGCCTCTTTGCCGGGGAGAGCAGTTTCCTGGACCTCTTCATCAGGCGTTGTGGTCCATTCTGCAACGGACTCTGCCAGGACTCGGCTCTGAATTGTCGAGGTGCTTTCAAACTTGAGGTGAAAGCTGGACAGCTCCAGTGCCCACTCTACACTCCTTCCCGTCGCATCTGGATTGTGCAATATCCGTTGCAGAGGGAGGCGAGTGATGATGGTGATCTCGTGCGCTTGGAAGTAATGACGCAGCTTCCTTGAGGCCATAAGAAGGCCGAAGAGCAATTTTTACACGCCGGAGTACCTTGATCTAGCCCCCTGCAAGAGGGAGCTAACAAAGTAGACCGGGTGCTGCATCATTTTCTTCTTCGGCAGCACTCCAACTGGCTGTGTCGCTTCTGCACCAGTGGCACCAGGCTCTGTTGCTGCCATCACCTCATCATCGATTTCGCTCTGCGCCACTAGTGCGGCGCTGACCACCTGGTTTGTTGCCGCTAAGTATAGCAGCAACGGTTCTTGTGGTCTAGGTGCAACCAGTATTGGCGTGGAGGAAAGATACCTCTTCAGATCTTGTAGTGCCGCTTCGGCTTCTGGCGTCCACTCCATTGGGCCCGCCTTTTTCAAAATCTTGAAAAAGGGGAGGGCGCGCTCGGCAGACTTGGAAATGAATCTGCTCATGGCAGCAACGCAGCCAGCAAGCCGACGCACATCCTTGACCCGTTTGGGTGCTTCAATCTGCTCGATAGCTTTGATCTTGTCCGGATTAGCTTCTATCCCACGTTGCGACACAAAGAACCCGAGAAGCTTGCCGGACGGGACGCTGAAGACGCACTTCTCAGGGTTCAGCTTGAGGTTGATCTTGCGCAGGTTTATAAATGTTTCTTGTAAATCCGGCACGAGGGTTGCCTTGTTCTTGGTTTTGACCACTATATCATCCATGTAAGCCTCCATATTTCTATGAAGCTGGGGTTCAAAACCAATCTGGACTGCCCTTGCAAACGTCGAGCCAGCACTCTTCAACCGAAAGGCATTCGTATGAAACAGTACGTACCACATGGGGTGATGAATGATGTCTTCTCTTCGTCTTCTCTTGCCATGAAGATCTGGTGGTATTCGGAGTAGGCATCGAGGAATGACAGCAGGTCACACCCTGCCATGGAGTCAACAATCTGGTCTATGCGCGGCAACGGGATGGGTTCCTTGGGACAAGCTTTATTGATATCCGTGTAATCAATACACAGCCTCCACTTTCCATTTGCCTTGCGCACTACCACTCGATTGGCCAACCACGTTGGGTGGAGCACTCCTCTTACCAAACCCGCAGCTTCCAGTTTCCGGATCTCCTCGGTCATGAACTCTTGCCGTTCCAAAGCTTGCTTCCTGACCTTCTGCTTGACGGGCCGCGCATGAGGACAGACAACAAGGTGGTGCTCAATCACTTCCCTGGGAATGCCGAGGATGTCGGATGCTTGCCAGGCAAACATGTCGACATTCGCCCGCAGGAAGGTGACGAGCGCGTCTTCCTATTTGTTGTCAAGGGTGGAGCTTATGGTAAAAGCCCCCCCCCCCCCCGTGCCATCCTCCTTGACAGAAACCTTCTTGGTTCCTAGCGGTGTGGCCCTGGATCTCTTGTTTCTGCCGGTGGAGCTCTCTGGCACGTCTTCGATGGGAGCGCGACACTCCGAAGAGGTGCGCTTGCCGGAGTGGGTGTCTAAGGTATCGCCGGTCTTCTTCTTTCTGGCGGAGCTCTCTGGCACCTCCTCGACGGGAGCACAGCACTCCGAAGAGGTGCGCTTGCCAGAGTGGGCGCCCGAGGTCTCGCCGGTCTTCTTCTTCTTCCCTCCCGGGGCTCCAGTGGCAGGAGCAAGTGCCTCCGTAGCGGCAGTTGCTGCAACTGCTTGCTGGTACAATTTGTCAGCGTAAATCAGCGCATCTTTCTTATCGGAGGGGATGGTGATGATCGTCACGGGTCCTGGCAGCTTGCATCGCGATGGTGTAGATGCTGAGGAACTCCGACGGGTGGGTCTTGCCGTTGTACTTCTCGCCAACGTCAGGCTTGAAGGTGCGGTGAGAGGGCCACTGGAACTGCCGCAACTCACGGGTGAAAGCTGGACAGCCTACCTCGTAGGGTAGACCTCCAGGGCTTTCCGGTGCTGGGCGGTCCAGAGCAGGCCCTGCTCGCCTGTCTGACTGGTGGCGCATTCCGCGCTGACGCTCGATGGTGGTTCGAGCGTCTTCATCAGCTCGCTCCTGAAGAACTCGACACTGGTCGCCACAGGTCCCTGGGTCGGACGATGCTATGGAGATGGCGTTGCCCGCGACGTCTCGACGGGTCGACGTACGCGACACCGGGTGAGGAGGAGGTGAATGCTCCGTAGCCATGACGCTGCCGGCTCTCCCGCCGCCGGTGCGTGGGACCCCGTCGGAGCGTCGGCCTGGGAGCTCCGCTGAATTTAGGTCAACCCTGTTGGCGACTGCGACAAGGCTTCGGATGGTGGCTCTCCATTCGTCGAGTTTCCCCGTAACGGGAGGAAACTCGAGGAGCAACTACGCGCGCGCTAAATCTTCGGCTGTGTCAATGGTAGTGAAACCTGCACGGACCGTGACGCGCTTCGACCCGTGACCGTGTCAGGGGGAGCTCCATCACGATCCCGTGGTTGCCTAACATCTCCACCAGCGCTTTGGCGGGCAGGCAGGTCTTCTACGTCCGGGGAGTGGCACTCGGGGCCCTTCCCATGGCGACGTCCGGGATCTTCACGGTGACGACGCCGTTCGTTGCGCGCTGCTTGAGAAGAGCGCACTGTTGGCGCCGGCGTGGGAGTTCTGGAGGCCCTTGCATCGCCTTCTGGTGATGCGGCCGCGACCTTGGAAGGCCCCGCGCCACCAGCGGAGGGTCGAGTTCCATCTCTAGAACCGGTGGTGTGTGGCCCGTTACCAAGCGCACAAGCATTGCCACCTCCCAAACTCCGGCTGCTGGGGCGGCGTTGGTGTTCGCGAGCAGCGCCCCGGGTTCTTTCTGCGACAGGTCCGCTGCTCGCCCGCGTCGGGACGGGCTGTCTGGCTTCCGACTGGCCAATCGCCACCGTCGTCTTCTTCTTGGGCGCCATGACGTTGAAGATGCGTCGAACTGACTGCCAAAGCCGATTTTCACAACTGCGCCCCCTACCTGGCGCGCCAAAGATGTCGGTGTATTTGGATCGACACCTATGGGATCACAAGAATCCCTACTACGGTTGCGGGGCGCGGGGTTGAGAGAAGAGCGGATCTAACAGTCAGGACATAGTTCCTTTACCCAGGTTCGGGCCGCAAAGATGCGTAAAACCCTACTCCTGCTTTGGTGGATTATATGTTTGTGTTCTTCAGCTAGTGAGGAGCTCCAAAAGAGTCGTCAGGAGTTCTAAAAAGCCGAATCCTCCTCCTGGTCGCCTTGGGCCTCCTTTTATAGGGAAAATGGGCCGCCACAGTGGCACACATGAGGTGGAAAGGGTACAGTGATGCGAGGTTATCCCTCGCATTACAGGACAAGGCGCATTTAATGTGCTTAGCTTAGGTGTCCTTGCTTTATCAGGGACGAGGGGAGACACCCATCTTGTCCGTCGCCGCCCCTCCTCGTGTTGACACGCGCCCTGGCCAGCAGTGCCTGTGGCGCCATGTAGGCAGACATGCAGCTGAGGTGGCGCAACGCCGGGTCTCCACGAAGATCTGTGGGTTGCCACGCAGGAGCCTGTCCGGCTGGTTGGGTCGGCAGCCGCATGGGTCGGTGGAAACCTGGTTGGTGCCGGCCTAACGGTGGCCACGAGGGCGTCCTAGGCAAGGGCCTTACCGGGGCTCCGGCAAGGGTCCTGCCGTCGCGCCTGCTGTCATCCCCGGCAAGGTGCTTGTTGGGGACCTTGCGGTTCTCCTTGGCTGGAATCCCGCCAAGGGTTATCGTCTTCTTAACTTGCATCTGATCTTGAATGTCTTCACAAAGATCTGCATGCCACCACGGGGATATCTCCCGAATCCTTGCCCCATGGGGGCGCTGGACTCAAGGGTGATTCGCTCCGTAGGCGCGGGGCGAGCTGCCGCGGCAAGGGTCTTGCCGGGGCTGCCAGGGCCGGCCCCCGCAAGGATCTCGCCGGGGAGAGCCGATTCGTCCCTTTGCTCTTTGTGGTCTTGTTCTTGGTGTTGCTCCAGTCTCCATTAAGCTCCGATCTTACCCCGGCTCACGTCCCTTGCCATTCTTGGTGTGGTGGTGCCCGTGGCTCAGACTGCCCATGCACAGTCATAGGGGTACAAAATGTGTAACCCTCTTTTTGTACACCAACACTCCGTATGGAGAAAGCGCTCCATATCTCCATTGACCGTGATGACGCCCCGTGGTCCAGGCATTTTAAGCTTTAGATAAGCATAATACAGGACTGCATTAAAGCGGGCGAATGCCATTCCTCCGAGTAGTGCATAATAGCCACTTCGGAACGGAGCTATGTTGAAGATTAGCTCTTCTCTCCGAAAGTTATCAGGAGAGCCGAATACGACCTCCAATATTAAAGAGCCCATGCGGCGGGATTCCACGCCCGGTATCACTCCTTTAAAGATCGTGCTGCTTGTCTTGATTCTTGACGGGTTGATACCCATCTTGCGGACAGTGTCCTGATATATCAGATTGAGACTGCTGCCGCCGTCCATGAGGACTCGAGTTAGATGGTATCCATCGATTATTGGGTCGAGCACTAGGGCAACCGAACCCCCATGACGGATGCTAGTCGGATGATCCCTGCGATCGAAAGTGATCGAACAAGCCGACCATTGGTTGAATTTGGGGGCAACAGGCTCGACGGCGTAGACATCACGGAGGGCGTGCTTGCGCTCCCTCTTTGGGATATGAGTGGCATATATCATGTTCACTGTTTTGATCTCCGATGGAAATTTCTTCTGTCCCCCTGTGTTCGGCTGGCGAGGTTCATCCTCGTCTTCGCTCTGAGGTCCCTTTCCCTTGTGTTCGGCGTTGGGCTTGCCAGCCTGCTTTAAGACCCAACAATTACGGTTGGTATGTTTGAAGGTTTCTCTGGGTTGCCATGGATTTGGCTGGGACTATCTAATATTTTGTCGAGGCTAGATGGACCATCTTTGTTGCCTTTGAATGGCTTCTTCCGTTGACCGGGTCTGGAGCCGCTGAATCCGGCATTTACCGCTGTATCATCTAGGCTTCCAGCGTTGTTTTGATGGTTGATTTTGTTACGTTGTCGCTTTCCATTGTCGTCCCTGACTTCATATGTTCCAGGGTCGCTGGTACTGCTATGAGCTAACCAACTGTCCTCGCCCACGCAAAAACGGGTCATGTGTGTAGTTAGGGATGCCATTGTCCTCGGATTTTCCTGTCCGAGGTGTCTGGCTAGCCATTCGTCTCGGACACTGTGCTTGAAGGCCGCTAAGGCTTCGGCGTCCGGACAGTCGACGATTTGGTTCCTCTTAGTAAGAAACCGATTCCAAAGCTTGCGGGCTGATTCCCCGGGTTATTGGATGATGTGACTTAGATTGTCAACATCCGGGGGCCGGACATATGTCCCTTGAAAATTGGCACGTAAAGCATCCTTAAGTTCTTCCCAATTCCCAATGGAGTTCTTTGGGAGGCTGTTTAGCTAGTGCTGAGCTAGTCCTTTCAGCTTGAGGGGTAAGTATTTAATGGCGTGGAGATCATCTCCGCGAGCCATGTGGATGTGAAGAATGAAATCTTCTATCCAGACGGCAGGATCCGTCATTCCACCATATGCCTCGATGTTCATGGGTTTAAACCCTTCTGGAAAGTCGTGCTCCAGCACCTCATCGGTGAAGCACAAAGGGTGTGCGGCGCCCCTATATTTTGTTATATCATGGTGTATGTCCGATGGTTGTGATGTTCGGTATTGACCCCAAACTGGTATATGACCGCCACGATTGGCTTGATAGCCGCCGTCCCGTGCGGGAGCACGGTCCCTGGATCCGTTGATGGATCTGGTCTAGCCAGCCTTTTTGTTCAGGTCCTCACGCAGATCGTGTTTCCGGGCCTGAGCCGCATCCTCGTTTCCTTTACGAGGTGGGGGTGCGGGCTTGTGCACGCCATTGCTAGCCACTCTGTCCCATCCATGAGGTGGTCGGTCCGGCTTGTCGGCGGTGTTGTTATTCGACGGTATAGGCGCAGGGGCCTCGTCGTCGAATTCAGGCAGCAGTTTACATTAGGATAGCATTTGGTTTGGTGATTGCCATATTTTTTCTCAGCGTCCAGCACTTTGTTCCATCTATCGTTGAGCGTATCCTGTTTGACTCGATGCCGTCTTTGCTGCTTTTTCAGGATCCTCACGGTGGCAATGAGCCGCCGATGGAAGCACTTTTGTTCTAAGGGTTCTTCTGGGACGATGTATTTGTCGTCGCCCAGGTTAACATCCTCTTCGAAGAAAGGTTCAAAATTTCTGTCTTCGGCATCGCTGTCTTTGGGCAACGGTTTCGGACTATGTTCGCCATCCTCTCGCTCGTCCTGCTCTATCGCTGGATCCGCGGGGTCCTTGGCTTGCTCTAGATTGTCATCGTTGTTAGTGACAGTGATGTTATCTTTCCCTTTACGAGATTTAGTTCGGCGCTTCGGACGACGATGTTTGGGAGGTTCTTCGACAGGCTTGTCCTTTGCGGGATTGTTTTCGCTGTCGCACTCCTCCTTAGGTGCATCCACCATATACACATCATATCAAGATGTAGTTGTCCATCGCCCGATTACGGGCCGGTTTTGGTCTAGATCTTCTTCGGCTTCGAGGTCCATCCCTTCAAAGTCTTCAGAAGTGTAGTCAGGTTGATCCGTTAGATCTTCCACCGTGGCTACCAAGTGGGTGGTGGGTGGGTAGCAAAATTCTCCATCATCGGCCTCCAATTCGAACTGGATATAATTCGGGTGTGTGTCCCCAGTTAAGGAGAGAGATTTTAACGAGTTTCGCACATCGCCAAAGGGTGAGTGCCGAAAGATATCTGCGGTGTTGAATTCGGCGACAGACACCTAATCGAGCTTGAAGGGCGCATATGTGAATGGTTCGGAACCTACGACCGGAGACGAGTCCGGAGTTCTGGTAACACAGACTCCGCTTGGAGTTGGGTCCGTGTGTGGCTCCAGCGCCGTTGAGTTTGCGGCTTCGTCGGCGGGGTTGAGCTTTCCGTCCTCGGGTGACGCGATTTGTTCCGCATCTAGGGCCGGAACGGTTACATGTGCTATTTCCTGGTCCAATGACAGAGTTAGGTCATGTTCATCATGGTGGCAGGGAGAGGTCGCCATGGGCTCGAATCCGTCGAAGATCAAGTCTCCGCGGATATCAGCAACGTAGTTCAAGCTTCCAAACCTGACATGATGGCCAGGGGCATAGCTCTCAACCTGCTCGAGGTGGCCTTCTGTGTTGGCATGGAGCATGAAGCCGCCGAACACAAAAAGCTGGCCAGGAGGGAAAATTCCCTCGGTGGCGCCGTCATGGTTGATGAAGCGGTCCATCAGTCCTTTGGTCGACGACATAGTGGAACTCGCAATGAAAGCACCAATCTTGGTGTCAAAACTGGCGGATCTCGGGTAGGGGGTCCCAAACTATGCATTTGAGGATCGACGGTAATAGGAGGCCGGGGACACGATGTTTACCGAGGTTCAGGCCCTCTCGATCAACGTAAAACCCTACTTCCTACTATATTAATATGGATGAGTATGATTACAAGAGTTGATCTACCTCAAGATCATAATGGCTAAACCCTAAAGTCTAGCCTATGAGGATGTTATGATTCTCTAGCCTCTACGGACTAAACCCTCCAATTTATATATGCACCGGAGGGGCCTAGGGTTTGTACATAACCATCTTGCAGAGGAAGGAAATATTACACCCGAACCTAAAACCTTCCATTATACGAATATAGGAGTCCTATCCGGATGCGAGAGACGATCTTCAACAATGATCTTCATGACCCACCAGTCCGGTCCACCACGAGTTATCCGGCCACCAGAGGACCCCTCAATCTAGGACTCCCTCAACGGCACCCAATTCACGAGCCGCGCCTTCATGCAATATGTTCATGCCGTCGGATACAAGATCTCATTTGCCTCTATGGCACACCCCCGGAGCAATGGACAAGATGAGATGGCAAATGTTCAAGCGCTGCGTGGACTCAAGACAAGAACCTTTGATACGATGCAGAAGCATGACATGCGGTGGATTGAGGAGCTGCTCGTAATTCTCTGGTCCCTCAAAAAGGCACCAAACTGAGCTAGCAGGCACACTCCCTTTTCCCTGGTCTACGGAGCAGAAGAAGTTATCCCCATGGAACTCAATTATGGGTCGCCTCGAGTGCTTGCCTACGATGAAGTAGCGCAAGTTGGGCACCGGCGTGACGACGCTGTGCTACTCGAGGAGAACCGTCTCCGGGCTGCTACGCGTGCTGCACACTATCATCAAGCCCTGCGTTGCTATTATAGCCGCAGGGTTTATGCCTGGTGTTTTGAGGAAGGCGGCCTTGTCCTTAGGCGCGTTCAGTCCACCAAGGGTGCGCACAAGTTACCACCGAAGTGGGAAAGCCCTTATCGGGTAGTACGAGTCACTAGACCTGACGCAGTCCGTTTGGAGACCAGAGATGGCATGAAATTGCAAAACTCATGGAATATTGAGCATCTCCGTAAGTTCTACCCGTAAGGCGCGGCTGTCGGGCCCTGCCCGGCAGCCACCCATTGTACATGCCTTGCCTCAGTTGCATGTAACCCCTTGTACAAGCCGGGGCGATGACCCCGTGCAAGAGAAAAATAAAGAAGCACCGTAGGGGGCCCCCAACCAAGATTGCATGCATGCATGAGCATTCCAAGATCACTGCATAAGCATTTCATGAGCATTTGCATATGCATATAGATAGGGTTGCATCCTGCATTCATTCTCATCTACATGAAGTTGCAGGTTCCTGGTGTGAACTTGGCTTCGATAAGGGGTTGAGCAGATTGCCCGACACTGCAATCCCCGGCAAGCCAAGAAGATAAGTTCTACCTCCTGTCCGTTAGTGTTCTATAAGCTATAACTAGTGCATAAGAAAACCTCGCCACTCTCTTGAAGCTTGGGTGCTCCCATCCCAGACTCAAATGTTGCTTCGGTCAGGATGGTTGTAGTAGCCCTTGGTGAAAAGAAGTTGGCGGAGGGCTGGCCCCTTTGTCTATTCCCCGACAGACATGATTCTCCGACAGACAAAAAGGGTGCCGGCAAGGTAGCTTCCCGGGAAAACTCGTTTATTTGCATAAAGGGGCATCTCACCTCTGAATGCACATACACATGCATGGGTCCCCGACAAGTTTCATCTTTTTCATTAGCATGCTGATACAAGTACAGGCATTACAAAACACAAACATGGACTCGAGGACTACATTATTTGAATTAAAATTTGGCAAGTGCCTACAGATTTAACATTGAAATAAGTTAAGTGCTCCGTAAGCTCCTTTCCCTGTTTCACTTATCCCAGGTAGTGTGGTGGGAAGAGAAGAGGATTGGCAGCGCGCCAGCACTACGCCACCCCGATCCCTGTCTGGAACAAACAAGCGCAACCTGACAAGATCGAGAGTGGCGAGGCTACGAATGAGGAAGACGTGCGGAGCACCTCGACAAACCTCTGGTCACCATCTCCAGGACTAGGCGGAGAACTCGAGCACACGCACCGGTAGAGGAAGACGTCGGGGCCCAGCCGAAAGACTCCCGAAGGAGACGGAAACGCCAAGGGAGAAATGGTGATGACAGCACCAAGAAAATGGGGGAAGAGCCAGGCAGATGGGCAGCGGGTCACCAGTACGACATGAACGCGTCGATGCAGTCGTACTCCTACTGGATGACCTACCTCCCGTTTTTTGCTTGTCCCCTGGATTCGTCCTTGTCAACACCATTCCGGGGGAAGGTCGAGACTCAGGCCGGACACCTTCTGTGAGGAGACGGCGAGCGACCGAGACGGACAAGGGGCTATGGGTGCGCCGCTCCCAGCTTTGGCGGGCAGGCAGGCGCACCTCTCATCTACATCAGCCCCATGGCTTCCGGGAGGGGCAGTGCTGGGATTACCAACAATCTCCAGCCCTGCCTCCCGGCCGAGATTCGAAGGAACAAAGAAATTCACCACAGCAAGGACCAGGCTCACTCCCCGAACGCCAGCACCAGCGTGTGGCAACAGTAACCCCAACCAAGAGCCCGGGGGCTAGCCCCATGCTCTACTCTTCAACATAACTAGCAGAAGCAGAAGACAGAGGAGGAATGCGAGGATGGGTGACTCTGTCCTCCCCCACCCCTCCTTTTATAGGTAGGCCAAGGAGGGGAGCCTCCCCCTCAACGGGCGACCACCGTCCTCCTCCGCCAATTTAAGACGACTAGGCCCTCGCCTTGCTCTCCCACGCCACGCGCCTTCGTTACCTTCCCCGTGCGATGCATGCATCATACATTGCTAAGGATAAGGGTGTGGTGGGAGGGGTGAATTGGCAGTTTCTATCCAGTGCATTAAAGTCATTCACGGGCCATTACTGGAGCGGCCCCACCACTGTTGCTTTACGCAATGCGTGGGGGAACCGGAAACTGGCTCGGATTCAAGACTCATGAAGAAGGAAAGAAGACCTCAAGAAACCGGCCTCTTTAGCAACCCCGCCTGCGCACTTATTAGGCCCTACCCCGACGACGCTCGGCAGCGCGTTTGGGGCAGGCCCGGGGGCTTCTATAGGTGCAACAAACCCTAGGTCTGTTACTTTGACTGTGCACATGCACGGGAGAAAGATTGAGAGGCCAAGTCCAAGCCAGAGAAGCAAGATATCATCAAGAGAAAGGCCTCCCTTGCTAGGCAGGTGAGACCGGCAATGGGCGAGGCCACCCCTAGAGAAAGACAACCAAGACATCCCGGCAGAGCCTGCCGGGACTCACGGAGGATAATCCACATCACCAATCGCTCCTCCATGACTCACGTCATCGATCAGTGCGGTGTCAAGCCGAAAAGTGACTAAGTGGCAGCCATTTACCACATGGCAGCCTCTCCCTACAAGAAAAACCCACAGATGACAGCCGTCCTGCGACGTGTCAAGCAAGCAGGCGCGAAGCTGGCAAGATAGCCCGGCAAGCCTTGCCGGGCAACCAGTGATGTGACACTAAGTGGTGCATTTAATATGCCCTATCAGCCCACATAGTTAGGTATGATAGCACTGTTGCTATCATATCAGTGCATAATGACTACTTTGCCACTGTAGTGACTCCTTAATCTATAAAAGGAGGCCCATGGCAACCGTAGGCAGGATTAGAAGATTGGAGAACTCACAGCCCCACACGCGCATAGTCGTTGCTGCCCTAAGGCAACCCTTGCCGGGCAAGTGTACTATGCTACACCACCTCATTTCCACCATGAATCCACCAAAGAAGGAGTGGGGTCTTATGCCACATTGGCGGCCCGAACCTGGGTAAAACTGCTTGCGTGATATGTGCCGTGCTATCCAACGCTCGTTTGCTCTTTGTGCAACGCGACGTCCCCCTGCCGAACTATCAAGGGCCCCCCTTGTCCCATAGGTGGCAGTGGTTTTCCCCAACAGTTTGGTTGAAGTAGGAGGCATCGAAGTCATTGGAGCTTGAGTGTAGGAGCCGTAGGTCTTGGAAGGGTACTTGGAGTACTTGTAGTCCTCTTGTACTTGTCGCTCCTCCTTGGTAGCTTGGAGCACCAACTCAGTGAGGTCGAGTAGGGTTGGAAGTCTGTGATTTTCATGATAGGATGGTTGAGGCCATTCAAGAATCTTTCCATCGTTTGTTCTTCATCTTCCATGATATTAGCTCGAATCATGGCAATCTCCATTTCCTTGTAATACTCTTCAACGGACAGGGTGCCTTGCTTGAGGAGTTGCAACTTTTTGAATAAGTCGCGGCTATAGTGTGTTGGCACAAAGTGCGCTCGCATGACATCCTTCATTTGTTTCCAAGTGGAGATGGGTGGCTCGCCTTTTGCTTCCCGTCTCTCAATGACTTGCTCCCACCAAATAAGGACATAATCTTGAAACTCAAGAGAATCCATGGCGATCTTCTTCTGCTCATCATAGTTGTGTAAGTGAAACATCTTGTGTCACACCCTGCATTTTGTAACATGTTATTTGTACCTTTGAAGCATGAAAATTTGGACCAGCAATTTTTTTAAGCATCATTTGGCTTTTATTTGGATTTGAGTTTTTCTTCATATGCTTTTTCATGTGCTCATTAAAGTCAACTATGACCTCTTGTAGAATTCATCTCCATACCCAAAACATCTGCCCAATGATCATGCCAAGTGTTATATAACAGTATGGTATTTTCCTACAAAATTAATTTGGCCAAAAAGTATTTTATAAATTTAGTTTTTCAAAAACCCCTGAATTGAGATTTGCACTGCAAGTACTTGATTTAGGGTGAGAAAATTATTTCAAAAAGTATATTTGAGACCTAGTAGTCATAGGACTCCCAGAAACCACAAAGGTATAATTTTAAAAGTTATTTTCCTATTTTATTTAAAAGCTTTTTCTTAAAGCCAGAAATGGTCTGTAATAGGGGGAAAATTATTTAAATGTTTCAAAAATATTTGCCAAAATTCAGAGAGACTCAGAGGACATATATTGTCCATATATAAGAGTTTCAACACTTGGTCATGTTCAAAATAATGGGCTAAACCCTCTAAAACCCTTTCTGGATATTTCAAGCTTTTGAAATATTTACAAAGGAAACTTTCTCCAAAAATTCCAGGGAAATTCTATCATGTCATATATGACATATTTGATGATCTTGCCAAGTCCCATGCCTTGGGAAGCAAGAAAACATCCTCAAACCCCTTCATAACCATTCTGTCCATATTTGAAGTTTGAGCAACTTTACATTGCCAAACTTGTCCAACTGCTCTCAAATTTGGTGCACATGCTAGAATGGCCTAATAAGGCATCTAGACCAAATGGCACAAGATTTGTAATAGAGAAACTTGATCAGATCACCCCAAAACCCTTTCTGTTCAAATGCAAGTTTAAACAACTTTACATTACCAACTTTTTATCTGGAGCTTCAAACTTTGTGGGCATGATCAATACCCCAAATGATGATGCTACACCAAGTGGTGCATCAAGGGGAGATTATTAGCTAGACTCAATCAAGATGAAGCTGTTTCTGTTGGTTTCTAGGGTTCACCAAAGTTACATTGGCTAGTTTCTTCAAATGAGCCCAATTTTGATGAAGCACCCTATTTTCAGATGTTATACAATCCTGTTAAGTGCCATGTCAAGTGGAGGTCATTTGCTTGACCAAACACTGATCAAACACCTTCTGGCTTTTTACTAAAACCCTCATCTTGATCACTTTTTACTCTTCTCCATGGTGTCAACTTTTTACCACATGATCATTCAGCTACTGGCTACCTCCAGTAACTTCCCCAGCACCCCAGATCCATGATTGAGGGGTAAGAACCCAAGTTTACCTTGCTGGACAGCAAATTTTCACCAACTCACCAGCATCCTCTTTCTCTCTCAGCATCTCCAGGGCATCCAAGGCCTCAGCTCAATTCTTTACTCCTCCCCTGACCTTCTAGACACTCTTGGGCACGTTGGTTTTGACCAGAGCGGCGAGGGCGCGAAGGTGCCAGCCATACGCGCGCTCTGGAGCACGCAACAGTGCGGCCACGCACTGTAGCTCCAGCCAATCAGCCACCCCCGACAGCCCCGGGCTCCTCCCTCACGCCAGTCGAGGCCCCTCGGCGTCCGCGACCGCCCCGGCGCTGTCCCCCCTCCTCCTGCGCCCTCCAGTGATCATCGTCGCACGCGCACCGGCCGCCCGCAACGGCCACTCTTCTGCCTCGCAAGCGCGAGTCGACTGGAAGGTTCCCCGCTCCTCCTCTCACCTCAACTGGACGTGGAGCTCGTCCAGCAACTCCGTGGACTCATTCCCCTCGCCCCCTGTGCGCTGTAGCTTCGAGCCGGAGCTCGCCGGCGCACTGGGCCACGGGCCTCCGTCGACCCCTTATAAATAGGACCCCCCAGACCTCTCCAGCAGCATCAGCAGCTCCACCACACCTCACTGAACCCCCCAACACCACCAGTTCCTCCCCAGGTAGTCCCAGTACTCGGGATCGACCGGAGCTCCGCCGCGTCGGGCTGCCGGTGATCTCGCAGTACGGGCCTCCCCTGTCCTTCCTTTTGCCCGATTCGGAACCCCCTCACCTCACTGATCGTTTCCCCTCTGTTTCCCCCTCCTGTTGCAGTTGGAAACGACCGGGGCAACGACCTCCCGACGAGCCTCCGCCGTCCCACCTCGCCGCCGGCGAACCTGACCTCCCCGGCGTGCCGTACCACCACCCCTACAACCGCCACTCGACGCTGGACCCAACCCTGCCCTCCGTTGCCGTCGCCGTGGCCGGAAACCTCGCCGGTGAGCTCGCCGTGGCCGTGGCCGCAAGGTTGGAGATGACAGGCGGGCCCCGCCTGTCATCCCCACACCTCTCTCCCCCTCCTCTCAGTCACTAACCGACGGGCCCCGCCCGTCAGGTTCAAAAACCTGACGTGCGCGCGCAGGCACCCGTGCGGCTGGGCTGGTCCGCCATGGGCCGTGCACTATGGCCCTTTGGCCCAGTTGCACAGGGGCGATTTTTTCTTTATTCTTTCTGTAATTGTTTTAAACATTTTTACAGAAAAGAATAATGGTCCAAATAAAATAATTCCTACTCCTAAAATCTTGTAATATTCCAACCTATTTAATAGTACCACTTTCACTCACATCTAAGAAACTTTTTTGTTCTGTTCAAATTTAAATTCAAATTTGAGCAGTAAAACTCATGTTCTAAAATCAATAGAATCCATTCTGTTGCTCCAAAACTCCAACTATGAATTTTACCCATCTTAGAAATTCCTCTAGTATTTAACAAAAATAAGTTGACATTTTTCTGAGCACTTTGATTTTTCTGTTTTATTTGTGGCCTTTATTTTCCGTTGTTATTATGCGACGTATAGATCCCGTATTTGACGAAGTTGCTGTGGAAGAAGAAGGAGAAGGATTTGAAGACTTTGAAGACCAAGCCAATCCAGGCAAGCAGCCATTTGACCATGATACACTTGTTTTGCGGAACCCGTTGTTTCCGATGCATGATGATAGATTCACGATGGTGACCTAGTTGAAACCACCACATGATGCATGCTTGATCTTGATATTGCTAAGTGCTAGATGACATGCAAATAGTTAGTCTTGATGCTTGATGATGCATGTGTGACATGAACCCTCGTGGTTAAAAACCTTTGCATGAACCCATCGGGTGCCCCTAATGCCCGAGGGTGATGTTGAATTAGGTCGTCACTTGAGAAAGAAGTGATGTGCCGGTAAAATCATGTGCATGGTGAAATGATGGATTAGATTTATGTGTGACTACCGTCCCAACCAAACATGTGCATCCACACTACGCCTTATGGGACGGGGCTTTATTGATTACTTAGGTCGATACTAGCATGGTGCCCGCAATACTAGTGACGGGAAGACTTGAGGTCTTTCCCGGGACGGGGTCGTGCTTGGATAGACGACCATGACTGTTTTCACAGGGCACCGGACACACCATTGGTCCCTTCGGGTACGCGTGACATTGAAATTAGGGCAAGTCCCGTGATCTATTGTTTGTACCCGAGGGCCGTGTACCAACGAGTGGACTCTATGTTAGTGTCGTCTAAGGAAAGGTAATGACCGGGTGCTTACCCAGGGTACTTGAGGTACCGCGGGTCGTGGATGACACAGAAGTTCCCCGGATCTTGTGGGTAAAGTGCGCAACCTCTGCAGAGTGTAAAACTATTCGAATAGCCGTGTCCATGGTCATGGACAGTTGGGTGGTGCTACTTAAACTATGTCCAGAATTTTACTTCATCGGTGATAGTATGTGTGTGATGAGTCAAGGTGGTGACTTGACTCGATGAGTTGAATCATATTCATGTTGATATCGGTAACCTGTCATCGAGGTTACGCGAGTTTATTGATGCATAAACTTGATAGTAGAATATTTATTCTAGCCCTTTGCTAGATTGTTCATTATCGTTCTATTGCATTGCTTCTTTGAACCACATCATGGGTTGCTTGCGAGTACATTCAAAGTACTCATTGGCTTGCCACTGGTTATTTAATTGGCCAGGCATGGAAGAACAGGAATATGAGGAAGAGTTCTTTGGAGACGAACATGCGAACTAAGACGCTATCCCAGTCAGAATGCCTGTAGGGTTAAGGCAGATGGCATGGGTTCTACCTGTTATCGAAGACTTCCGCTATTTGAGTTATTTGCTATTCAGCCCGTGAGGCTCTATCTATGTAAGACTTGGCCATAATGGCCATAATTCGTGTAAGACTATTTGTATGGATGTAAGACTCTTGTTATTCAACTTCTGTGTGTTCAGTGAGCATTGATCTCTGGGATCACTGTACACGTGCATTCGGTGATCTCGACTTCTAAGTCGGGGTCCCCACAGAGCTGGTATCACAGCCATCCTGACTGTAGGAAGCCTTAGTTAGCATGGGCGTTAGTTAGATGAGACCCCTTTTCAAAAACCTTCTGAACCTCTCTTCTTTTCTAAACCTGAGATTTCATCAGCTTATTAACCCATCCTATTCCACCTTTGTAGATGGCCGCTGTACCCGAAGAGCACCTGACCACTGGGTTTCCCTTACTTCTCTAGGATAGCCTCCAGGAGTGTCAGTTCCACCAAGCACCCATCCTCACCTACCTTGAGCATTGGGTGAGCGATACTGAGGTGGAGTACCATGTGGAAGTGATCGTGAAGGCAAACGATCCTCCCACAAGTTGGTTCTTCGAGGGACCCCAGATGGCAACACTACCTCTCGCTGTCGAGGCTGCTGCACTCAAGGCACTAACCCGTCTCCACGAGCTTCTTCCTGAGATGGCAGCCAAGATGACAACTCGCTTCTTACCTTACCGGAAGGAAGGTGAAGAAGAAAGCAGCGCACTAGCCCCTCCACTCAAGGAAGGACTCTCGCTTCGGTTCCAGACCTACTTCAGTCTATGTGCCGACAGCTTGGCACAAGACATGGCCTCGGAATCAATGAAGCTTCGAGAAGAACTTCACAAGACCAAGGCACTTCTTCGTCGAGCTCAAGAGAAGGCAAATTGGATCAAGAGGGAAGGAGCACCTTCTGGACAGTCCGCTATCGCATGTCGAGGCGGAAGGCCCTCCGAGGATGTATCTTCCAAGAATGAAGAACCACCTCGGCGACGCCGGATGACGGCAAGGGAATATCGCAAGCTTTTCCCTGCACCACCGACGAAGCACCGTCGTATCCAACTCCTCCACTCCCCCACACCCTCAAGTGACAAGGGGGCCCAGACAGATGAAGACAAGGAGGAAGACCCAGAAGAGCGGAATACGCGACCGAGCATTCCGCCGCTTAGGCATCATTCGCTACTCGGATATGCCAGTTGTAACCTCTATGGTAGGATAGGTCGTGTAACCCCTATGCGCAGTCGAGTCCTTGTATGGTTCATATGAAACCATCTAGTGTTTGCTTTTGTTGTGTCTGGATGTATGTCGTATTCTTCCTTCGGGAATGTGTAAACGACTACATCACCCATTTGGATTTTAATGAATGTGTTTTGGCCTTTTGGCCCTTGCATGATTTGATTTAGTGTCACACCCACCCCCTTACTAGGCACCCATCTATCTTGCTTTCCCTCTTCCGAGTCATGAGACCTTTTACCGCTCCAACAGGATGCCTGTTGTAACTCGTACTGGTACCTCTACCCAGCAGTCCGAAGCCGGAGCATCCGCTCAGCCAGAGGCAGGCCACGACCAAACCAACGACCAAGCTCCACCACCACCTCCTCCAAGCATGGACATGGCTCAGCTTCTACAAGCTTTCCGAGAGGAACGCCAAGCCAACACTGCAGCTCTCCAGCTGATTGCTCAAGCTGTCACCAACAACCGCCAGCCGGCGGGGAATGGCAATGGACGTTCCACGTTGGCAGAGTTCAAGAAGCATGCACCGCCAACTTTCATCGAGACTGCTAAACCCCTGGATGCAGACGACTGGGTCCGTTCCATTGAGGAAATACTGGAACTAGTCGGATGCACCGAAGACCGCGAGAAGGTGGCTTATGCAGCCCACTGCCTCGGGGGGACTGCTAGAGCTTGGTGGGATGGATTCAAGGTCATGCATGCTGAACAAGACATCACTTGGGTTAACTTCAAGGCAGAATTCCGCAAGGCCCACATTCTTTCCGGAATCATGGCTATCAAAAAGCGTGAGTTCCGAGCCCTGAAGCAAGGAAGTGGCACTGTCAAGGAGTACATGCAGAAGTTCAGTATTCTGTCAAGGTATGCCCCTGAAGATGTCAGCACTGATGCTGCCAAAAGGGAGCGCTTCATGGAAGGCCTCAATCAGACTCTGCAATACTCGCTTGTTGTGTGCGACTGCCCATCCTTTCCTGACCTGGTGAACAAGGCACTTATGCTTGAAGACAAGCGGCGTGCTTTGGAAGACACTCGCAAGCGCAAGTTGGTCAGTAAGGGAAGTTCCAGCAACCAGAAGCCTCGTCCGTGGCAGTCAGCCCCGGCCAAGCCAACCTATCAGCAGCCAAGAGCTCCTGCACCTCGTACCAACCCTCAGCCTCAGCAGTATGCCAACCCCAGGCCAGCTTTCAACCCCAATACTAGTGGTGGCAACAAGATCAATCCAAACCAAGTCACTTGCTTTGGATGTGGTCAGTCCGGACACATCTCAAGGGTGTGCCCCAACAAGAAGCCTGATGCCCCGCGCCCCAATGCGCAGAACCAGGGACAAGGCCGTGGAATGCCACCAAGGAACCCAGCTCCTCGCAATCCACCAAACCATGGGAAGGGGCGTGTGAATCACGTTACTGCTGAAGAAGCCCAGGAAGACCCGGACGTCGTGCTGGGTACGTTCCTTGTCAACTCAGCACCTGCAACCGTCTTGTTTGATTCTGGAGCAACGCATTCTTTTGTCACTCAAAGATTTGCATTAAAAAGTGGCATGACCCCTACACCCCTGAATAACCCTATGGTGGTACAAACGCCCGGAGCCGAGATGAGAGCCAAGATAGGCTGCAAAGGAGTTGGTATTACCATTAACGGTGTAGACTTCCTAGCAGACCTTATCATCCTGAGATCGCAAGGCTTGGATGTGATCTTAGGGATGGATTGGCTCAGTAAGCACCAAGGCTTGTTAGACTGTGCCAACCGGACAGTCACTGTGACCAATGACCAAAGAGTCAAAGTCAAGTTTGCTTCCAACTCCTCTTCCACTCAAGCTGCTAAAGTCAACTGTCTATCTGAAGTTGGGCTAGATCAAGTACCGGTGGTATGTGAGTATCCTGATGTCTTTCCGGATGAACTACCGGGAATGCCCCCTGACCGTGACATTGAGTTCATCATCGAGCTCGTGCCCGGAGCAGGACCCATCTATAAGAAGCCTTATAGAATGGGAACGGATGAATTAGCCGAGTTGAAGAAGCAGCTGGAAGAGCAGCTAAGGAAGGGATTTATCCGCCCGAGTGCCTCCCCTTGGGGATCTCCTGTTCTGTTTGTGGCAAAGAGGGACGGTACCATCCGCTTATGCATCGACTATCGTTCCCTCAATGAAGTTACAATCAACAACAAGTATCCACTTCCCAAGATCGAAGATCTGTTTGATCAGCTCAGTGGAGCCAAGGTATTCTCCAAAATTGACCTCAGATCTGGGTACTACCAGCTGAAGATCAGACCCCAAGATATTCCGAAGACGGCATTCGTAACCAGATATGGCCTGTACGAGTGCACGGTCATGTCCTTTGGGTTAACCAATGCCCTAGCTTATTTCATGTATCTCATGAATAAAGTCTTCATGGAATATTTGGACAAGTTCGTTGTCGTCTTCATTGATGACATTCTTCTGTTCTCGAAGTCGGAGGAAGAGCACGAGCAGCATCTGAGGATGGTCCTAGACAAGCTTCGTGAGCACCAACTGTATGCCAAATTCAGCAAGTGTGAGTTCTGGCTGCATAAAGTTGGATTCTTAGGTCACGTCTTGACCGAAGAAGGATTATCTGTTGATCCTGCAAAGATCGAAGCTGTGACCCAATGGCAATCTCCAACGACCGTCAAGGAAGTCATAAGCTTCCTCGGACTAGCGGGCTATTACCGCAAGTTCGTGGAAGGATTCTCTAGCATTGCACGGCCAATGACTCAGCTCCTCAAGAAGGACAAGAAGTTCGAGTGGACGCCAAAATGCGAAGAAAGCTTCCAAGAGCTCAAGAAGAGATTGACCACCGCCCCAGTTCTGGCAACACCTGATATTCACAAGGAATTTGTGATATATTGTGATGCCTCTCGAACCGGATTGGGAAGCGTTCTGATGCAAGAAGGCCGCGTCATAGCATACCTCTCTAGGCAGCTACGACCCCATGAGGAGAACTACGCTACTCATGATCTTGAGCTAGCGGCAGTAGTTCATGCCTTGAAGACATGGCGGCATTACCTCCTAGGGAAACGGTGTGAGATCTACACAGACCACAAAAGTCTGAAGTACATTTTCACCCAAAAGGAATTGAACATGAGGCAGCGGAGATGGTTGGAACTCATCAAAGACTATGACCTCAGTGTTCAGTATCACCCTGGGAAGGCTAACGTGGTGGTCGATGCCTTAAGCAGGAAGGCTTGCTCTTTGAATGTCGTTATTCAAGAAAGGCAGCCAGCCTTGTTTAAGGAAATCGAACAATTCAGTTTGGAATTGGTCACCCCTGGATTTCTGGATCATTTGGAAGTCAGACCAACCCTGATGGACGACGTCAAGCAGGCACAAGATGGACATGCAAGCATCAAAGGCATCAAGAAGAAGATAAAGCTAGGCAAGGCCCCAGGATTCTCCGAAGATGAGCACGGGATTGTTTGGTACAAAGGTCGCATCTGCGTACCAAACAACACAGAGCTGAAGAACCTGATTCTGCAAGAAGCCCACGACACTCCGTATTCCATCCACCCCGGAGTTACCAAGATGTACCAAGACTTGAAGGCACGATTCTGGTGGCACGGGATGAAAAGAGAGATTGCAACCTATGTTGCAAAGTGTGATGTGTGCCAAAGTGTCAAGGCTGAATATCAGCGACCTGCTGGATTGCTTCAACCACTCAAGGTTCCTGAATAGAAGTGGGATAAAGTCGGAATGGACTTCATCACTGGATTACCAAGGTCGAATAGAGGACATGACTCTATCTGGGTCATAGTCGATCATTTGACCAAGGTGGCCCATTTCATTCCTATCAAGACCACTTATGATGGCAATCGGCTGGCAGCTCTCTACATCGACCGAATCGTGAGCCTTCACGGTGTTCCCAAGGAGATTGTGTCAGATCGAGGAACCCAGTTCACCTCAAGGTTCTGGAAGAAGTTCCAAGAAGCCTTGGGAACCAAGTTGTCTTTCAGCACAGCTTTCCACCCACAGACCGGATGTCAGACAGAACGAGTCAATCAGATTCTCGAAGACATGCTCCGAGCCTGTGTCCTGGCATATGGAGCCAAGTGGGAAGATTGTCTCCCTTTTGCCGAGTTCTCCTTCAACAACAGTTACCAGTCGAGCCTTCAGATGGCACCATTTGAGGTGTTGTACGGACGTAGATGTCGCACACCCCTCAACTGGTCAAAGACTGGAGAAGGACTAGTCTTTGGACCGGATAATCTCCGCGCAGCAAAAGAGCAAGTCCAACTAGTCAGAGAGTTATGCTAACACTCACCATCGGAACATGAGTTTCCATGTCGGGGACCATGTGTACCTGCGGGTAAATCCTCTGAAGGGAACCAAGCGTTTCCACGTCAAAGGGAAGCTCGCACCAAGGTTCATTGGACCCTTTGAGATCACTGCACGACGAGGAGAAGTGGCTTACCAGTTGGAACTACCACCTGAGCTATCCGATGTGCACAATGTATTCCATGTGTCGCAACTCCGGAAATGTCTCCAAGTTCCAGACAAGCCTAATCTCTACAAGGATGTGGATCACCAAGCTATTGATCTGCAGCCTGATTTGACCTACCGCGAGAAGCCCATCCGCATTCTGGAAGAAGCAGAACGACGAACGTGAAGCCGTACCATCAAGTATTTCAAGGTCCAGTGGAGCAACCACACCGAAGCAGAAGCAACCTGGGAGCGAGAAGACTATCTTAGATCCGAGTTTCCCGACCTCTTTTAAGACCTAGTTTAGGAATCTCGGGGACGAGATTCTTGTAAGGGGGGTAGGTCTGTCACACCCTGCATCTTGTAACATATTATTTGTACCTTTGAAGGATGAAAATTTGGACCAGCAAAATTTTTTAGCATCATTTGGCTTTTATTTGGATTTGAGTTTTTCTTCATATGCTTTTTCATGTACTCATTAAAGTCAACTATGACCTCTTGTAGAATTCATCTCCATACCCAAAACTTCTGCCCAATGATCATGCCAAGTGTTATATAACAGTATGGTATTTTCCTACAAAATTAATTTGGCCAAAAAGTATTTTATAAATTTAGTTTTTCAAAAACCCCTGAATTGAGATTTGCACTGCAAGTACTTGATTTAGGGTGAGAAAATTATTTCAAAAAGTATATTTGAGACCTAGTAGTCATAGGACTCCCAGAAACCACAAAGGTATAATTTTAAAAGTTATTTTCCTATTTTATTTAAAAGCTTTTTCTTAAAGCCAGAAATGGTCTTTAATAGGGGGAAAATTATTTAACTGTTTCAAAAATATTTGCCAAAATTCAGAGAGACTCAGAGGACATATATTGTCCATATATAAGAGTTTCAACACTTGGTCATGTTCAAAATAATGGGCTAAACCCTCTAAAACCCTTTCTGGATATTTCAAGCTTTTGAAATATTTACAAAGGAAACTTTCTCCAAAAATTCCAGGGAAATTCTATCATGTCATATATGACATATTTGATGATCTTGCCAAGTCCCGTGCCTTGGGAAGCAAGAAAACATCCTCAAACCCCTTCATAACCATTTTGTCCATATTTGAAGTTTGAGATTCTTTACATTGCCAAACTTGTCCAACTGCTCTCAAATTTGGTGCACATGCTAGAATGGCCTAATATGGCATCTAGACCAAATGGCACAAGATTTGTAATAGAGCAACTTGATTAGATCACCCCAAAACCCTTTCTGTTCAAATGCAAGTTTGAACAACTTTACATTACCAACTTTTTATCTGGAGCTTCAAACTTTGTGGGCATGATCAATACCCCAAATGATGATGCTACACCAAGTGGTGCATCAAGGGGAGATGATTAGCTGGACTCAATCAAGATGAAGCTGTTTCTGTTGGTTTCTAGGGTTCACCAAAGTTACATTGGCTAGTTTCTTCAAATGAGCCCAAATTTGGTGAAGCACCCTATTTTCACATGTTATACAATCCTGTTAAGTGCCATGTCAAGTGGAGGTCATTTGCTTGACCAAACACTGATCAAACACCTTCTGGCTTTTTACTAAAACCCTCATCTTGATCACTTTTACTCTTCTCCATGGCCTCAACTTTTTACCACATGATCATTCAGCTACTGGCTACCTCCAGTAACTTCCCCAGCACCCCAGCTCCATGATTGAGGGATAAGAACCCAAGTTTACCTTGCTGGACAACAAATTTTCACCAAGTCACCAGCATCCTCTTTCTCTCTCAGCATCTCCAGGGCATCCAAGGCCTCAGCTCAATTCTTTACTCCTCCCCTGACCTTCTAGACACTCTTGGGCACGTTGGTTTTGACCAGAGCGGCGAGGGCGCGAAGGTGCCAGCCATACGCGTGCTCTGGAGCACGCAACAGTGCGGCCACACACTGTAGCTCCAGCCAATCAGCCACCCCCGACAGCCTCGGGCTCCTCCCTCGCGCCAGTCGAGGCCCCTCGGCGTCCGCGACTGCCCTGACGCTGTCCCCCCTCCTCCTGTGCCCACCAATGATCATCGTCGCACGCGCACCGGCCGCCCGCAACGGCCACTCTTCTGCCTCGCACGCGCACGTCGACTGGAAGGTTCCCCGCTCCTCCTATCACCTCAACTGGACGTGGAGCTCGTCCAGCAACTCCGTGGACTCATTCCCCTCGCCCCCTGTGCGCTGTAGCTTCGAGCCGGAGCTCGCCGGCGCACTGGACCACGGGCCTCCGTCGACCCCCTATAAATAGGACCCCCCCGGACCTCTCCAGCAGCATCAGCAGCTCCACCACACCTCACTGAACCCCCCAACACCACCAGTTCCTCCCCAGGTAGTCCCAGTACTCGGGATCGACTGGAGCTCCGCCGCGTCGGGCCGCCGGTGATCTCGCAGTACGGGCCTCCCCTGCCTTTCCTTTTGCCCGATTCGGAACCCCCTCACCTCACTGATCGTTTCCCCTCTGTTTCCCCCTCCTGTTGCAGTCGGAAACGACCGGGGCAACGACCTCCCGACGAGCCTCCGCCGTCCCACCTCGCCGCCGGTGAACCTGACCTCCCCGGCGTGCCGTACCACCACCCCTACAACCGCCACTCAACGCTGGACCCAACCCCGCCCTCCGTTGCCGTCGCCGTGGCCGGAAACATCGCCGGTGAGCTCGCCGTCGCCGTGGCCGCAAGGTTGGAGATGACAGGCGGGCCCCGCCTGTCATCTCCACACCTCTCTCCCCCTCCTCTCAGTCACTAACCGACGGGCCCCGCCCGTCAGGTTCAGAAACCTGACGTGCGCGCGCAGGCACCCGTGCGGCTGGGCTGGTCCGCCCTGGGCCGTGCACTGTGGCCCTCTCGCCCAGTTGCACAGGGGCGATTTTTTCTTTATTCTTTTTGTAATTATTTTAAACATTTTTACAGAAAAGAATAATGGTCTAAATAAAATAATTCCAACTCCTAAAATCTTGTAATATTCCAACCTATTTAATAATACCACTTTCACTCACATCTAAGAAACTTTGTTGTTCTGTTCAAATTTAAATTCAAATTTGAGCAGTAAAACTCCTGTTGTAAAATCAATAGAATCCATTATGTTGCTCCAAAACTCCAACTATGAATTTTCCCCATCTTAGAAATTCCTCTAGTATTTAACAAAAATAAGTTGACATTTTTCTGAGCACTTTGATTTTTCTGTTTTATTTGTGGCCTTATTTTTCCGTTGTTATTATGCGACGTATAGATCCCGTATTTGACAAAGTTGCTGTGGAAGAAGAAGGAGAAGGATTTGAAGACTTTGAAGACCAAGCCAATCCAGGCAAGCAGCCCTGTGACCATGATACACTTGTTTTGCGGAACCCGTTGTTTCCGATGCATGATGATAGATTCACGATGGTGACCTAGTTGAAACCACCACATGATGCATGCTTGATCTTAATCTTGCTAAGTGCTAGATGACATGCAAAGAGTTAGTCTTGATGCTTGATGATGCATGTGTGACATGAACCCTCGTGGTTAAAAACCTTTGCATGAACCCATCGGGTGCCCCTAATGCCCGAGGGTGATGTTGAATTAGGTCGTCACTTGAGAAAGAAGTGATGTGCCGGTAAAATCATGTGCATTGTGAAATGATGGATTAGATTTATGTGTGACTACCATCCCATCCAAACATGTGCAACCACACTACCCCTTATGGGATGGGGCTTTATTGATTACTTAGGTCGATACTAGCATGGTGCCCGCATTACTAGTGACGGGAAGACTTGAGGTCTTTCCCGGGACTGGGTCGTGCTTGGATAGACGACCATGACTGTTTTCACAGGGCACCGGACACACCGTTGGTCCCTTCGGGTACGTGTGGCATTGAAATTAGGGCAAGTCCCCTGATCTATTGTTTGTACCCGAGGGCCGTGTACCAACGAGTGGACTCTATGTTAGTGTCATCTAAGGAAAGGTAATGACCGGGTGCTTACCCCGGGTACTTGAGGTACCGCGGGTCGTGGATGACACGGAAGTTCCCCGGATCTTGTGGGTAAAGTGCGCAACATCTGCAGAGTGTAAAACTATTCGAATAGCCATGTCCACGGTCATGGACAGTTGGGTGGTGCTACTTAAACTATGTCCAGAATTTTACTTCATCGGTGATAGTATGTGTGTGATGAGTCAAGGTGGTGACTTGACTCGATGAGTTGAATCATAGTCATGTTGATATCGGTAACATGTCATCGAGGTTACGCGAGTTTATTGATGCATAAACTTGATAGTAGAATATTTATTCTAGCCCTTTGCTAGATTGTTCATTATCGTTCTATTGCATTGCTTCTTTGATCCACATCATGGGTTGCTTGCGAGTACATTCAAAGTACTCATTGGCTTGCCACTAGTTATTTAACTGGCCAGGCATGGAAGAACAGGAATATGAGGAAGAGTTCTTTGGAGACGAACATGCGAACTAGGACGCTATCCCAGTCAGAATGCCTGTAGGGTTAAGGCAGATGGCATGGGTTCTACCCGTTATCGAAGACTTCCGCTATTTGAGTTATTTGCTATTCAGCCCGTGAGGCTCTATCTATGTAAGACTTGGCCATATTGGCCATAATTCGTGTAAGACTATTTGTATGGATGTAAGACTCTTGTTATTCAGCTTCTGTGTGTTCAGTGAGCATTGATCTCTAGGATCACTGTACACGTGCATTCGGTGATCTCGACTTCTAAGTCGGGGTCCCCACATCTTGTCAACTTTCAATGCTCATGAGAGATAGTCTTCGGGATCATTACTTCGGGAAAAATTTGGCATGTTGAACTTGAGCTTGCCGTAGCATTGCTCTTCATTGTGCGCTTGCCGATTGTGATGATATTCTTGACATGGAGGATTGTCAACCTCAAGTTTCTCTTGGCATGTAGGATTCTAATGTTTTGTTGCTCTTGTCAAACTTGTGGTTCTTGTCGAGCTTGTGGAAGAGCTTGTGGAGCTTGGCAGTGTAATCGTGCTTCAAGTCACCTTTCTTGTAATTCATCACGAAGCGCTTCTTCTTCACGAACATGTCGATTATGTGAGGTGACGGCGCAGTGTTTGTCTCGGAGGGCACGTTGCTCCTCAAGGGCTTGTGCTTCACGCTGTTGCTGTTATTGACGTAGTGCGTTGGCGTCTTGCTTGTCTTGGTGTTGGTTTTGCCGTTCTTGCATTTTCTCTTGTTGGCGTTAGTGTTCTTGCACTTGCTCTTGTTAATGTTGGAGTTACCTTGCTTTTGCTTTCCCAAGAGTGACTTGATTTTGTCGATGCCGACGCTCTTGTTCGTCAAGTAGATCTTGTGAACCATTGTCGTCGAGTTGATTTCGATTGTCTTGGTGGTCTTGGCGCGTGGCTCAACGAAGTGAGTTCAATGTCGGTGTACTTGAACTGGTGATGGGGTCATATGAATGTCGACTCGAGTGGCGGCATCTTTGGGATGATGAAGTGGGAGAAAGATGATTGATCATCAATGTTCAGAGATCTTCCATTTGAGTTGTCATGTTGGCATTGAAGTCTTCCATGTGGTTGGCAAGAGTGGTGTCAAAGTATTGCCTTGTTCGCTCCTCGGAATTCCTCAAGTCGGTAGCGAGTAGCTCAATGCGCTTGTTCATATCTTCATCCTCTTGATGTATGATACGTGTCCAACGTATCTATAATTTTTGATGTTCCATGCTATTATATTATCAACTTTGGATGTTTTATATGCATTAATATGCTATTTCACAATATTTTTTGCACTAACTTATTAACCTATTGCACAATGCTAGTTTCTGTTTTTTCTTTGTTTTTGGCTTTCGCAGAAATGGAATATCAAACGGAGTCCAAATGGAATAAAACTTTACGATGATTCTTGGACCAGAAGACACCTACGAGACTTGGAGAGGGGGCGAGAAGACCCACGAGAAGATGACAAGCTGTAGGGGCATGCTCTAGGGGGCGCCCTGGGTTTGTGTGCCCCTCCGGAGTCCCCTGCACCACCTCTGAGCTCTATAAATACCTAAATATTCCAGAAACCCTAGAGGAGTCTCCAAAATTACTTTTCCACCGCCGCAAGTTTATGTTTCCGTGAGATCCCATCTTGGGGCCTTTTCCGGTACTCTGGCGGAGGGGGATTCGATTATGGAGGGCATCTACATTGACTTTGGTACCCCTCCGATGACACGTGAGTAGTTTACCATAGAACTATAGGTCCATAGCCAGTAGCTAGATGGCTTCTTCTCTCTCTTAGATCTTCGATACAATGTTCTCCTCGATGTTCTTGGAGATCTATCCGATATAATCTTCTTTTGAGGTGTGTTTGTTGAGATTCGATGAATTGTGGATTTATGGTCAGTTCATCTATGAATACTATTTGAGTCTTCTCTGAAATCTTTTATGCATGATTAAGGTAGCTTTGTATTTCTCTTCGATCTATAGATTTGGTTTGGCCAACTAGATTGGTTTTTCTTGCAGTTGGAGAGGTGCTTTGTGATGGGTTCAGCCATGCGGTGTCCTCACCTAGTGACAGAAGGGTTAGCGAGGCACGTATTGTGTCGTTGCCATTAAGGATAAAAAGATGGGGTTTACATCGTATTTCTTGAGTGTATCCCTCCACATCATGTCATCTTTCTTAAGGTGTTACTCTGTTTTTATGAACTTACTACTCCAGATGCATGATGGATAGCGGTCGATGAGTGGACTAATAGTAGTAGATGTAGGCATGAGTTGGTCTACTTGTCATGGACATGATGCCTATATTCATGATTATTGCCTAGGATGTCGTCATAACTTTGCGCTTTTCTATCAATATCTCAACAATAATTTATTTACCCACCGTATGCTTTCTTTGAGAGAGAAGCCTCTAGTGAAAGCTATCCCCCCGGGTCTATTTTCCATCATATATTTTCAGATCTATAAAACAAAAAACCCAAAATACCTTGTTACAATTATTTTGTGTTCACTTTATGTTTTATTTTACTTTTATTTTAAATGTATCTCAATTAGATCTCACTCTTGCCAGTGACCGTGAAGGGATTGACAACCCATTTTCCGCATTGTGTGCAAGTGTTAGTTTGTGCAAGTGCATATATTGGGGACTTGCTTGTGCCTCCTACTGGATTGATACCTTGGTTCTCAACTGAAGGAAATACGTATCTCTACTTTGCTGCATCACCCTTTCCTCTTCAAGGAAAAAATCAACACCAGCTCAAGAAGTAGGAGGAAGAATTTCTAGCGCCAGTGTGAGGAAGGTTCTACATCAAGCCTACCAAGTACTTGTCATAAACTCTTTGTCGGTGTCCTGGGAACCAAGGTACCCAGGCTTGCCTGTCTGCGGGCCGCGACGTGCTCCTACCACGGCCTGGTACGGCCCAGCTGATCGATCAGCTGCTGAAGACCCTCACGAGGGTGCTAGACCTCGCGAGGAGAACGACGTCAAGACCCCCTCAGGAGTGGCCTTGGCTAGGTTGCTTCGGAGGGGCCGTGAATCCAAGGCCAAGCCTACCTCAGGAGGAGGTAGTGACGCAAGCGGTGATGCACCGCGCCAGCGCATGCCAGTGGCGCAGTTGCCATTTCGGTGCAAAGGAGACAGCACAGGCGCATGTTCCCGAGGAGCGGGACAAAGGTTTACCCTTCGGTGCAACGAGACCGAAGACCGCAAGGACGACAGGGAGGATGTCACCACCGTGCCCACCACTGCGTCACCACCGAATCACTTTGCAGGGGAAGACCGCTTTTGTCAGGGTAGGAACGTCCATGTGTTCCCGCTCAAAATGGCCGTTGTGGGATCCCTTCCCGCCTAAACATTTCGGGGGAAGAGGAACCTGGCCGCCTATATAAGTAGCTACGATCTCCACTATGGAGGGGGATCAGATCAAGAAACTCTGCGCTCGCACAAAGGAGCAGGAACCCTTGCCTCCTGACCCTCCTGAGCTCCCCTCCTGAGCTCAGGAACCACTGTACTCATTCATACTCAAGCCCTCCTGAGGCCAATCCACCAAAACAGGAAGTAGGGTTTTACACCGCAAGGTGACCTGAACTTGGGTAAATTCTTGTGTGCTTTACTTGTTTTTCACTAGAATTTCTTCACTGGACAAGGGCGAGACGCTAGCTAGACATGAGTGGGAGAGATCTTCATTCACGCCCCTGTGTTCGAACTTCTTGGGTTTGCGGAGCCCATAATTCGACATCTGGCGCGCCAAGTAGGGGGCGTGTCGAAATCTCGCCTCTCCGACGACCTCGTCCCACTCTCATTGTCAACCTTGCTTCACCGCCATGGTGGACACACGCCGAGCATGCGCCGCTCGCCGGGCAGCCAACATCGCTCAGACGGCACCCGCGGGCAACGGTGCGCCGCCCACCCCAACTCGTCGGTCGCCAACGCCGCCACCGACCCGGCCATCCACGAGTAGCAGGACTCGTCACTGCCGCTGTCCGTGCGGTGCGATGGCCGCATGGCGACGCTGTCACCCTCGCCAGCCGTGGCGTCGTCCTCGCTGATCCGCCGCGGGCCCGTCTACCAGCAGCCTGCGCTAGTGATGGCGGGGGAGCTTCTCCGCTACCACCCTGCGGACGACCTCTACGACGAGTGGCTCCACTGCATCACCAAGCTCGTCAACGCCACCGGGGAGGTACCTCCGCCAATCCACTCCTCCTGTCCTCCGCCACCCATGGCGGGGAACGAGGGCCACGGTGTCCCGGCTCCACCTCCACTCTACGGCGCCGGCCAGGGGGTCAGTCGTGAGGCTCCGCGGCGTGAGCCGCCCCGCAGGGCCCCCGTGCGCAGCGAGGAGTGCTGCCAGGTGATTCTGCATCCCCAGGCAGAAGCTCGGGGGCCCCCCGTCCCACGGCACCAAGACCGCGCACCACAGGAGGTGGTGGCGCCCGCACCCCAAGAAACAGCACTGCAGGCGCAGGGGGCGCCTGCCATCATGAGCGTGGCTGGATGTCGCGCCTTGGCCCCCGAGCTGCGGCGTCTCGTCTCGCCTGGCAAGTTCAAGCCGTATTTGCCTCCGCGCTACGATGGCACCACCAACCCCACGAAGTTCCTCCAACTCTATGAGCTGAGCATCGAGGCGTCCAACGACACCAAGCAGGTCATGGCGAACTGGTTTCCCATGGCCCTCAAAGATGGTACCCGCTCCTGGCTCCTGAACCTCCCCATGGGATCCATCTCCTCGTGGGGAGAGCTTCGTGAGCGTTTCGTCGCCAACTTCCCGGGCACCCGCGACCGAGCCCCGGCGACCGCGGACCTGCGCCGCGTGAAGAAACAGCCTGGGGAGACCCCGCAGAAGTACATCCAGCGTATCAACACCACGCGCCTCAGGATCCGCAGGGTCTCGGACGAGGCCATCATCTCGGCGTTCTCCGACGGTGTCTGGGACGTCAGGATGAGGGAGGAGCTCCCCATCCACAAGGATCTATGCACATCCCTGGAGATGTTCAAGCTCGCGGCAAAGTGCACAAGGGCGGAGGAAGGACGTCTCTCCCTCCAGTAGCTACCAGAAGTGGAGGCTAGCGACAAGAAGGCCAAGGCCAAAGAAGCAAAGCTCAAGGGACCCACTGTGCTGGCTGCAGAGCAAGAAGTGAAGCGTGGCTGCGGCTACAATGACCCCCCCCCCAGAGACAACTGTCCTTACTGCGTCTTCCACGATGTCCATAGCCACAACACCAGCGACTGTCAGGAGCTCAGGGCGATGCACGGCGGGCGCGGCGGGCAGCGCCCTAAGCGCGACAACCGCGGCTACGGCCGCGGAGGAGGACGCTGGGATGGCACGAACTCGCGCCAAGGGCGGCATGACCTGCCTCGTGAAGACCACTGGCAGGAGCAGCCTCGTGACGCCCCCTAGCGCGACCAGCCTCGTGAGGGTCGCCCGCAGGGCAACAGAGGTCTGCCTCCGCTGCCACCACCGCCAAGGAGGAACGACGACGACCGCCAGGGAGATGGAGCTGGGGGCTTTTAGGACCTGCGTGCGGTTGCGTGCATCTTGGGAGGACCCATGCTTCGGCTTCCCATCGCATCTTCAAGTAGTTCGCTCGCGAGGTGAACGCGGCGCTTCCGAGGCCAAACGCCGCGCGCAACCTCAGGTGGACCAAGCAGGTCATCGCCTTCGACCCCAAGGACCAGCACAAGTGCACGGTAGCCCCAGGCGCTCTCCCCATGCTCTGCACTCCGACCATCAGCAACGTCCTCATGACCAAGACCCTCATCGATGGCGGAGCCGGGCTCAATGTCCTCTTTGTCCAAACCTTCGAGACACTCCAGGTCCCCTACGATCAGCTCCACCCGACCAAGCCATTCAACAGAGTCACAGATGGCTCCACACTCCCGATGGGGCAGGTCCGCCTCCCCGTCACCTTCGGTGACCGCGACAACTATCACACCGAGCTCATCTACTTCGACGTCGCCAACATCCGCCTCCCGTACAACGCCATCCTTGGGTATCCTGCCCTCGCCAAGTTCATGGTGGCAACCCATCATGGCTACAACGTCCTCAAGATGCCCGGGAGTGGCGGAGTCATCACGATCGCCTCCGACGAGAAGGAAGCAGTGTGTTCCCTGGAGTGCGCCTACCAGACGAGAGCTCCGACGAGGATGGAGCCGTCTTCGCCCTGCAGACCGCCATGAGGAAGGAGAAGAACCTGCCCACCAACGGACCTCAGGACATGAGGGCTCCTGGCGGCCTCGCCTCAGGACCCGCGCCTGCCGACGAGGCGCCCTCCTCCCTCGCATAGGGAGGCACGCCCGATGCCCCTCTCAGGACGGGCTCGGGGGCTCTCCTCTGGA
The DNA here is from genome assembly GCA_902687465.1 of Secale cereale. Taxonomy (NCBI): domain Eukaryota; kingdom Viridiplantae; phylum Streptophyta; class Magnoliopsida; order Poales; family Poaceae; genus Secale; species Secale cereale. The sequence goes on along the minus strand of LR738715.1, from coordinate 384,144,116 downwards.
GTGTCCATGGTCTGACCAGCGTCTCGAGGGAGGTGTTCGGGCACCACCTGCAGGCGTGTCTTGACGGGCGTTTTTGTGAGCCCAGCATAAGCCGTACAACGCTGGGGGCTCATGACTTCATCAACCAGGTTACCAAGGAACTCCAGTACGCAAGGCTCATATGCGATGGGTGTAACCACACGATGCCAAGCTCACCTACCCGCAACCCGAGCAACCACTTCCGCCTTTGCATCGACGTCGAGGGTCTCAACTGAGCCACTTCTTTGGATCCCTTCTGGCCGGCGGCAGTCGGCTCGATGAGGGCTCTCCCCTGCAGCTACGTCTCAACGCTGTTCGGCTTCCGCAACGCAGCCGCCACGTTCCAGCGCCTCGCGCTGCAGGCCTTAGGGGCTCGGGAGGCTCAGTGACGCGGTCCTGACGGAGCGGGAGACGGACCCCCGTGACCACTGAGGGCCTCCGGAGCCCCTGGGCCTCAAGAGCCCGATGATCCTCAGGGGAAACCGGCACGACTCGCATCTGCAGCTACCCCAACTCTTCTTCGACATGTGTCAGATGATGTTTCAGGTATTCAATCGAGGGCGCCCCCCCCCCCGGCTGCATCATCCTCGAGCTGTTGGGGGCTCACCCCCCTGCAGCTGTGTCTTTTTGCGCATGAATCAAGGCTAGTTGCTTCTTCCTATTTGCATTACCAATATGCTCGGTGTTCTCACCGCCGCCAAGGTCATGAGCCCTTGCGAGCCCACTCGCGATC
>LR738715.1:384113371-384142971 GCA_902687465.1 Secale cereale | reverse complement strand
CCCCCGGCTGCATCATCCTCGAGCTGTTGGGGGCTCACCCCCCTGCAGCTGTGTCTTTTTGCGCATGAATCAAGGCTAGTTGCTTCTTCCTATTTGCATTACCAATATGCTCGGTGTTCTCACCGCCGCCAAGGTCATGAGCCCTTGCGAGCCCACTCGCGATCGCCCCATGATTAAGGACTGGCACGGCGTCTGTGCTCGGCGTCCATCCTTGCAGCGAAGCTAAATCCAAGGGTTGAGCTCTGTCTCGCTAGCCATTCCCGTGACGTCACCTCCCATGGTCCTTGGTGCCTTGTTCTCGCAAGGGCTAATCATGGATGGGTAAGTAGGGGCCCGTAGCAGGTGCCACGCTCACGCGGGAACTGCGCGCCGGTTGTTTTTCTTTTGGACTGTTGCATGAGAAGACTGGGCACGGCGTCTGTGCTCAGGTCCGTCCCTGCAACGTCGATAAATCCAGCGGCTGAGCTCTGTCTTACGGGCCGGTCCCGCTAACGTCACCTCCTGGGGTTATTGGTGCTGCGGCCTTCTCATGCGATGCCCTCTAGAGATGCACTCGGCGCAGGTCGACACAACGCCTCTCTTTTCACATTTTGCAGAAGAAGACTCATGCGCAACCCGCGTTAGGGTAGGGTCTAGTGAGTGATGCGTAAGCTCACGAGAACTTCCTCAGAATCGTTTAGCTCGTCCTGAGGAGGGCCCATATACACCTTGGTTGTCATGCCGTGCAAGCCACGTGTCAGGACGGGGATGTACACGCCCCGGAGTTTCTCCGGGTGGGAGGCTCCCTCCCACGGTCCAGTGGAAGTGCCATGCTCCGCGCTGGCAGAACCAACCGAGGAGCGGTTATGCCCACGAACCAATGGAAGCACCAAGCTCCGCGCTGGCCGCAACGACCGAGGCGCGGTTATGCCTACACTCCACGCAAGTGTCGTAGCTCTATGCTCGGCACTAGTTATAAACAACTAAGGGCGGCACCTAGCGGTCGCACCAACCTCGGGGAGCTTTTTAGCTCAAGATGCTCACAGCTTCTCCTTGGATAGATGTCGCGAGGGGGCCTAGGCACGGTGGCTATGCTTAGGTCACGCCTGGCAAACGCCTCCCTACCAGGTGCCGAGACACCTGGCTTTCTCGCGCGCCCATCCTAGGCGAAGACTCATGAGCAAGGTATGGTGCTCGTTCTCCCTCATGAGAGCCGTTCGTACGTCAAGGGGGACCCCTGGGCATCGCGACCCAGGGGCCTCACTAGTCACGTAGCCCCTCACTCCTTGAGCCCGGTGCTCAACGGCGATCAAGGTATGCGCGGGGCTGGGCCCTGCCGACACAGAACGCAAACGGGATCGCTTGAACGTCAAGGGGGGACCCCTGGGAATCGCGACCCAGGGGCCTCACTAGCCACGTAGACCCTCATTCCTTGAGTCTAGTTATTACGATAACCCCAGTCACCTGGAGGGCTCAATGGCGATCGAGGTATGCACGGGGTTGGGCCTTGCCGACGCAGAGCACCTAAGCAAACATGAAAGGAAGCAAGCATGGAAATCATCAAGTTCAAATCTAGTTATTACAATAATACCAAGTTCTCCAAATTCAAGCGAGTTCTTACGCCTCCCCAAGGCACTTGAGTTTCTCTCATCTGGACAGGAATAGCTCAGGCATCACCAAGCGCGTCATCACCTGTCTCCGCCTCCTCGGTCGCGGCAGTAGCAACCTGGAGGTACGCCTCCACCAGTTCCTTGACCTTCGCCTCCCGGGACTCAGCAGCCATGCCCTCTATGCTCGCGGTCACGGGCTCGGACAGCGAGACCAGGTCAAGAGTGGGATCACAGAGACTTAGGTGGCCGCACACCCGCGTCAGGGCCAAGGTAAGGAGCGTGCAGCTTTCGACATCTGCTAACTGGCCGATTGCGGCAGTAAACTCACGCAAGGACTTTACAAGCGAGGCGAGGAGCCCGGTGGGGCCATCCTCCAGGGCGGCCAGTGGCTTCTCGAACCCTTCCCCATAAGCAGCCCGCAGCATCGTACGGGCCTCGAGATTGAAGGCGGCGAGAGCCTCGCAACTCACCGTTGTCGAGGCCGTGAGGGCGTCTTCTTCTCGCGCGTAGCTTGGGTCGCCATGTCCTGCTCGGCCTCAGCCTTCAGCTTCTCCAGGCTCGCGCGATCAGTGAGCTGCTCCTGCTGCAGTCGGGACGTCTCAGCTTTTTGCGCCTTGAGCTCCTTCTCCAACCTTTCAAGCTCCAGAGCGCGCCTGTCGCCTCCCTCGCGAAGGGCCTCCAGCTCGCCCTCCACCTTGAGGCAGCGCTTCTCGGAGGACGCCGCGTCGGCTCGCGCAGCGTCGCTTACCCGCGTGGATGCCGCGGCTTCCACTTGACCCTTGGCAGCAACCGTTGAGGCCTGGTTCTAGGAGGCCCGCGTAGACTCGTCTGCCAGGAGCCACCCAGAGATCAGGCCCAGGCATCCTTCCATCGCGCGGCCATAACCATCTTGAAGTTCGGCATGGAGCTGACCCAGCGCAGCAGAGGCGGCTTCCAAGGTCTCAGGGCCAGGCTGCATCAGCTGGCGGATGGGCACCGCCGAGATCAGTTGCTCGACCAGGGGCTCGGGGGCTCCGGCTCGCCTCGCTGGAGCAGCTAGAGCAAGAACCACAGCGGCCTCGCAAACAACAACGACGCCCTCAGGCAACGTTGCCACCTCGCGCTCGGTGGCCCGGCTAGCCGAGGCACACAGAGCTGTGGCACCCTTCTCCGTGGCGACAGCAGCAGCAGGCAGAGCGGGGTACCTCGACGTGACCTCCCCCTTCACCTTCTTCATCAAACCACCCAGGCTGCTGCGCCAAGAGAAGTATGTCAGGAACATAGCGACCGAGGGATAACAGGAGATTGCACACTTACTCATTGGAGGCGAGGCGCGCCCTCCTCTTCATCAGCAGGTCGACCGCGGCCGCTGGCGCTACGGGCGTGCCGGCAGTCCGGATCTTGGCAAGGCGCGAGGCCACAGACTTGGGCGCGGCCGTGGTCACCAGTTTCGCTGGCACGATGCTCCTAAGTGGGGTCGCCGCATTGCTCGCCCCGGACGCAGCGCGTCTAGATCAACGCAAAGTGGTCGCTTGGGGCCGTCCGGCAGCATCTGCTCTTGACGCCACTTCCTCAGCGGACGCCTCGGAGGAGTCCCCCTCATCAACCCGGTCCTCGTCGCCCAGGGTCTCCTCCGAGTACTTCTTGTCGCTCGCCTCGTCGGCACCGGAGGACACGTTAACTATGGCGGAGCAGCCACGGGCACCCCGAAACCTGACACGGCCTTCAGTAGCTCGGCCTTGTCAGGATGAATGTACAGTGGCAGGTGGGCCCCTAGGAGGTCCTCAGGAACCATTCCCAGGAGAGTGATCGAGACAAGGTCCAGGTCGATCTCGGCCAGCGTCCCCGAGCACAGCCGAAGCTTGTCGCCATCCCCCATCAGCTCCCACATGGGACGCGAGTGTGCCTGGAGCGGCGCCAGCCGCTGCCTCAGGAACTCCTACACGACCTGGGCCCCTTCAAGCCTCGAGCCCAGGTCGGCTTTGATCCTTGCCAAGATAGGCTCGGCAAGGTGGTCGTTGAGCTTCACGTAGCTCCAGCCTGCGCGTTTCCCCGGACGGGCGGTAGGCAACGCCAGCAGTGGGTGAATGCGCTGGGCATCCAGGTAGACCCACCTCTTCCGGTGGGAGTCTATCTTCTTCCCATCTATCATCAGCCGGCAGCCCTGGCGCTGAAAGACGAAGGAGACACAGGCCGAGCACGGACCCTCGTTGTACCACTGCACGGAGAAGAAGTGGCGGAAGAGGGCGATAGTCGGTTTCACCCCCATAAACGCCTCGCAGTAAAAGGCGAAGAGCGACAGGACGAAGATGGAGCGAGGCTGGATGTGGAGGGCGTGCACCTGGTAATGGTCCAGGATCGCGTAGAAGAACTCCGAGAAGGGAGGTACGAGCCCGACGGAGATGCTGTGGAGGAACAAAGGGTAGCAGGACTTTGGCAAGATCCGCGCCGCTGTGGATCCAACCCAAATCTTCGTCGAGCCATGCTCGTTGTGCACGCTCGACAAGAAAGGCTAGACCTCCGAGTAGTCCCCCTCCTCGGTGATGGTGGACTCCTCGAGCGCCGCCTTGATACATCTCCAACCTATCTACTTTTCCAAACACTTTTATCCTTGTTTTGGACTCTAACTTGCATGATTTGAATTGAACTAACCCGGACTGACGATGTTTTTAGCAGAACTGCCATGGTGTTGTTTTTGTGCAGAAATAAAAAGTTCTCAGAATCGCCTAAAAATCACCGGAGATTTATTTCAGAAAATATAAAAAATACCTGCAAGAAGATCCACACCTGGGGGCCCACGGGCTGTCCTCGAGGGTGGGGGGCGCGCCCCCTTCACAGGGCGCGCCCCCTGCCTCGTGGGCACCCCGATGCCCCACCGATGTATCCCCAGGTCCTATATATTCCATTTCGTGAAGAAAAAATTCAAGGAGAAAGAATTATCGCGTTTTATGGGATGGAGCCGCTGCCAAACCCTAATCTCTCTCGGGAGGGCTGATCTAGAGTCCGTTCGGGGCTTCGGAGAGTGCAGATCGTCGCCATCGTCATCATCAACCTTCCTCCATCACCAATTCCATGATGCTCACCGCCGTGTGTGAGTAATTCCATCATAGGCTTGCTGGACGGTGATGGGTTGGATGGGATCTATCATGTAATCGAGTAAGTTTTGTTAGGGTTTGATCCCTAGTATCCACTATGTTCTGAGATTGATGTTGCTATGACTTTGCTATGCTTAATGCCTGTCACTAGGGCCCGATTGCCATGATTTCATATCTAAACCTATTATGTTTTCATGAATATATGTGTGTTCTTGATCCTATCTTGCTAGTCTATAGTCACCTACTATGTGTTATGATCCGGCAACCCCGAAGTGAGAATAATCGGGACCACTCCCGGTGATGACCTTAGTTTGAGGAGTTAATGTATTCACTATGTGTTAATGATTTGTTCTGGTACTCTATTAAAAGGAGGCCTTAATATCCCTTAGTTTCCAATAGGACCCCGCTGCCACGGGAGGGTAGGACAAAAGATGTCATGCAAGTTCTTTTCCATAAGCACGTATGACTATATTCGGAATACATGCCTACATTGTATTGATGAATTGGAGCTAGTTCTGTGTCACCCTAGGTTATAACTTCTACATGATGAATTGCATCCGACGTAATTTCCCATCACCGATCCAATGCCTACGAGCTTTACCTATATTACTAGTCGATTATTTACTTTCCCGTTGCTTATATCACAAAAACTACAAAACACTATCTTTACTTTTATTGCTGCTACCACCACTATCATATTACTGTGCTACTAAACTATCTTGCTGCAGATACTAAGTTTGCAGGTGTGGTTGAATTGACAACTCAACTGCTAACACTTAAGAGTATTCTTTGGCTCCCCTTGTGTCGAATCAACAAATTTGGGTTTAATACTTTACCCTCGAAAACTGTTGCGATCCCCTACAATTGTCGGTTATCAAGAGTATTTTCTGGCGCCGTTGCCAGGGAGCTTTGCTTTATTCTTTATGTCACTTGGGATTTATATATGCTGATCACTATGAAGAATTTGAAGGACTCAAAAACCAAGATCTTACCCTCAACTACCTAGGGAGGTAAGGAACTGCCATCTAGCTCTGCACTAGATTCTCCTTTTCTTATGAGTAAACTTGCGACACCTACTCCTGCAATTGAACCTGATATGTCGTATGTTCTTGATGATGCTACTTCTGCTATGTATGATGAAACTACCTCTATGCCTGATACTGTGCCACTAGGTGAATTTCTAGATGAACAAATTGCTAAGGTTAGGGAGAGTGCAAATGTTGATGATATTTATGAAAGTGATGACGAAACTACTCCCAATATATATGAATTGCCTGTTGTGCCTGAGGGTTATGTTATGGATGAAGAAACTGCTAGAGACATTCTTGCTTGCAATGATAGATATGATCTTAAGAAGTTATTAGCTAAGCTGAAAAAAAGTCCTTGAATGCTAGAATGAAACGTGACCCTACTTTTGCTACTTCACCTATTTGTGTCACTAATAAGGATTATGAATTCTCTGTTGATCCTGAGTTAATTACTTTGGTTGAATCCGATCCTTTCCATGGCTATGAGTCTGAAACTGTTGTGGCACATCTTACCAAGTTGAATGATATAGCCACCCTATTTACCAATGACAAAAAGATTCGCTACTACTATATCTTCAAGTTGTTTCCGTTCTCGTTAAAGGGTGATGCTAAGACTTGATTTAATTCTCTTGATCCTGGTTGTGTGCGTAGTCCCCAGGATATGATGTATTACTTCTCTGCTGAATGTTTTCCCGCTCATAAGAAACAAGCTGCCTTATGGGAAATATATAACTTTGCTCAAACTGAAGAAGAGAGTCTCCCACAAGCTTGGGGGAGGCTTCTCCAGTTACTTAATGCTTTGCCTGATCATCCTCTTGAGATGCATGATATACTTGATGTCTTTTATAATGGACTAACCGATGCTTCCAGAGACAACCTGGATAGTTGTGTCGGTTGTGTTTTCAGGGAAAGAATAGTGGAACAAGCTGAACTATTATTGAATAATATGCTGGCCAATGAAAATAATTGGACACTTCCTGAACCAGCCCCTAAGCCAACTCCGAAGAAAAGAGGTGTTCTATTTCTCAGTCCTGAAGACATGCAAGAGGCAAAGAAATCAATGAAAGAAAATGGTATTAAAGCTGAAGATGTTAAGAATTTACCTCCTATTTAAGAAATACATGGTCATGATAACCCGACACAGGTAGTAAAGGTAAATTCTATTTATAGATTTGATGAAAGTGATATTCCTCGTTATAAGTCTGCTAGCCAATGCTTAGATGAGTTCGACAATTTCATTGTGAAACAAGAAAACTTCAATGCTTATGCTGGTAGACAACTACAACAGAATGCTCATATGATTGAACGCTTGAGTGATTATCTGTCTAGTGCTAAATATGAATTAAAACTCATTTGTATACATGCTTCTATGGTCACCACTCAAGTTGAACAAGTACTTAAGGCTCATAATGATTTGATCAATGTATTAAATAGTAAAAATAACGACTACGCTGTTAGAGTTGCAACTAGAGGTGGTAAAGTGACTCAGGAACCTCTGTATCCTGAAGGCCACCTTAAGAGAATTGAGCAAAATTCTCAGAGAGCTAATATAGATGCACCTAGTTCTTTGAAAAATAAGAAAAAGAAAAATGATAAGACTTTCCATCCTTCTAGTAAACCTGTAGCTCACCCACCTGAGAATCCCAATGATATATATGTTTCTGATGCTGAGACACAATCTGGTAATGAACATGAACCTAGTGATAATGTTAATGATGATGTTAATGTTGATGCTCAACCTAGCAATGATAATGATGTAGAGATTGAACCTGTTGTTGATCTTGATAAACCACAATCACAGAATCAACGTTATGATAAGAGAGACTTTGTTGCTAGGAAGCACAGTAGGGAAAGAGAACCATGGGTTCAGAAAACCATGCCCTTTCCTCGGAAACCATCCAAGAAAAAGAATGACGAAGATTTTGAGCGCTTCGCTAAAATGATTAGACCTATCTTTTTGCGTATGCGTTTGACCGAAGTGCTTAAAACAAATCCTTATGCCAAGTATATGAAAGATATTATTAGCAACAAAAGAAAGATACCCGATGTAGAAATCAACAACTTGCTTGCCAATTACACTTTTGAGGATGGAATACCTAAGAAATTAGGAGATCCAGGAGTACCGACTATACCTTGCTCCATTAAGAGAAACTGTGTTAGAACTGCTTTGTGTGATATTGGAGCCGGTGTTAGTGTTATGCCTCTCTCTTTATATCGTAGACTTGACTTGAGTAAGTTGACACCTACTGAAATATCCTTGCAAATGGCTGATAAATCAACTGCTATACCTACCGGTATATGTGAGGATGTGCTTGTTGTGGTTGCAAATGTTACTATTCTAACGGACTTTGTTATACTTGATATTCCCGAGAACGATAATATGTATATTATTCTTGGAAGACCTTTTTTGAATATTGTAGGGGCTGTTATTGATTGCAACAAAGGCAATGTCACTTTTCATGTCAATGGTAATGAGCATACGGTACACTTTCCGAGGAAACAACCTCAGGTTCATAGTATCAATTATATTGGAAAAACTTCAACCATTACTATTGGAGGTTTTGAGTTTCCTATTCCTACTATCAAGAAGGCATATAACATACTTATTGTTGGGGACATACATATCACCATTGAGGCAACATAGTGTTATTCGAAAATTCTCCGGTTTCATGTTACTCGGAAAGAGTTTATTAACAAGACCTGATCAACCTTGTTAATTGATTCCTTTTGATGAACATGGGATAGGTGAATCTAGATAGCACAAACCTTATGTACCCTCCTTTACTCTGTTAATTAGGTTAAATAAAACAAAAATATCATTATCTGTCTGTCTCCAGACTTATCAGTGCAACAAAAAATATCCCGAAATTAAAAGTTCTCCAAATGCCATGAAAATGAAATATTATTTTTTCTAGAATATTTAAGAAAATATGGCACTGAACACACAGCGAGGGGAGCCAGCACGTAGCCTCGAGGGCACAAGGGGGCTCCCCCCTTCACAGGGTGCGCCCCCTGCCTCGAGGGCCCCATGTGGCCCCCCTCCACTTATCCTTTCACCCATACTCTTCTTCTTCCTCCCAAAAAAAATCCCCAACCAGCTCAAACCCGAGTTCTAGCTCATTTTGCTGCCATTTTTGATCTCCTTGCTCAAAGCACCATTCACCAAACTGTTTGGGGAGATTGTTCCTTGGTATGTGACTCCTCCATTGGTCCAATTAGTTTTTGTTCTAGTGCTTTATTTGTTGTAAATTTGTGCTGCTGTGGTGACCTTATTCTTGAGCTTGCATGTCAAATTTTCTTTGTCCGAAGTAGTTCTAATGCATGATATAGCCTCTAGGCACTTATAGGAGTTGTTGCTATCATTCTTGTTGAGTTTGGTTAACTTTCAGTGTGAGTTACTAAAAATTTCAGAAGTTTTCAGAAAAGGAAAATGTTAAAAAGAATATTGAGGGGCTCCTCCACCAAGAGCTCAGAGGAGAAGAAGAAAGAAGAAAACAAGAAGCCCAAATATCATCTTCCTCGCATGGCGGAAGTTCGACCGTGCGAGTGGCCTTGTAATAATTTCATGATGTCCGACGATGTTTACGAAGACTTTTATTGGGTGGCGAATAATGCAGGCCTCACCGACTTCCTCAACGACCAAAAAGAGCAGTATCTCTTACTCACCAATATTTTTTCACAAAGCTTTCATTTTCATTCTAGGAAAACACCACCTATGGTGGAGTTTCGCTTATATGATGTGGTTAAGGAGATCTCACTGTTAGATTTTTGTGAAATATGCAAAGTACCCTTTGAAGATAGACTAGATGAACCATGTCATGAAGACGTCAAAGGGTTTATTGATATGATAGTCGTAGGTGAAACTAGACAAGTTTCAGGGGCAAGAATCACCAGTATACACTTGCCTGTTCTGCGCTACTTTGCTTTATTTGCTCGTAGGTGTTTAATTGGTCACGGGAACAGTGGAAATCTTAGTGCCCCTGATATTATCATTTTACGCCATGCTTTGTTTTGCGACACAACTTTTAGCTTGGGCGTCGTCGTTGCCAAATGATTGAGTCTGAACCGCTCAAAGGGGCCCGTCTTTGGAGGCATCTTTGCTTCTCGCCTTGCTGAACATTTTAATATACCTATTAGGCATCATGAAAAGGAAGAAAAAGTGTTTGCCCCTGTTTATCCAGACTACAAGAGCATGGTAGCTCATCACTTTATTGTTAAAGACAAAAAATGCAGCTACTTTATAAATTGAGGTTTGATGAAATATACTGTGAAATTGTTACCTTGCTTGCACCATCTCTGTTTGATCTGTCCATAGGCAAGTACCTCATTACATCAGATGCCTTCTACAAGTACCAAGGCCAGGCACAAGCTTCAGAGCCTAAGCCAGAACCACCATTTGATCCTTCCTGTCAATCTGTTTATGGGTGGGATTTGGACGACCTCGCCAACCAGTGGCATCCAGAGGACACATCCCAGTACACTGGAGGGAGTGGCTTCGATCCGTGGCCATAGACCAACTTAGGCCAAAAGCCTAAGCTTCGGGGAGTACGTGTTTCTCACCGACTTTACATTCATGTTCACACTTATTCTAGTTGTCGGTGCTCACACTCTTTCACTATACCATCCATGCTTAGTTAAAATTTCTTTTTCTTAGTCTTTTTCTTGTGTGCTAGAAAAACCCAGAAAAACAAAAAAAAATATTAGTTGTATCTTCTAGCTAGTTTACTTTCCTTGCTTGTAGTAGTAACTAAAAATGAAAACCCAAAAAGATTTCCCGTTCTTCTTTTGCTTGTTGGGAGCTTCCCCGTGTAAATAGTTTCTTTTGTTTTCTTTAGGGGTTAAGAGTAGAAGACCATGATTAAAATGCTTAGTGGCTCTCATATGCTTTGTTGTAGAATTAACCTTGAGCCATATTACCTTGTCTTCTCTCTTGTATTAAATGAGTGCAGATTCCAGCTTAGTCCAATGCACGTGCACTATTATTATTATCCACACCATTCGGTCGTGCGAGTGAAAGGCAATAAGGATGATATATGATGAACTAATTGAGATGAGAAAAGCTGGTATGAACTCGAACTCTCTTGTTTTTGTAAATATGATAGCTCGTCGTTCTTGATTCAGCTTGTTATGAATGAAACATGTTTGCAATGACAATAACAGATCATAGCTGCTTATGCCATGCTTAATTAGCTGAGAGTTTATAATGGTCTATCTTGCGTGCCAACATGATATTAAAGTGGTTGTGATGTGGTATGATGGGTGGTATCCTCCTCTTAACGATTTAAGTGACTTGACTTGGCAGATGTTCATGTATGTAGTTGAAACAAATCAACATAGCCTTCAAGATATTTATGTTCATGGTGATTGATATACTAATCATGCTTGCATTCATTGTTGATTAATTTTAATGCATGTTCATGACCGTTGTCGCTCTCTAGCTGGTCGCTTCCTAGTCTCTTTCTAGCCTTCACCTGTACTAAGCGGGAACACTGCTTGTGCATCCACTTCCATAAACCCAAAAGTTATTCCATATGAGTCCACCATACCTTCCTATATGCGGTATTTACCTGCCGTTCCAAGTAAATTTGTATGTGCCAAACTCTAAACGTTCAAATGAAATTATGTTTTGTATGCTCGAACAGCTCATGAATCAACTAGGGTTGTCTATATCTTCCATGCTAGGTGGGTTATTCTCACGATGAGTGGACTCTGCTCATCATTCACGAGAAAATGGCTGGTAACCGGGATGCCTAGTCCCATGCTAAAAATCATAATAATTAAACAAAACTTCCCAGGGCTGTTGCTTGTTTGGACGGTACCCCGTGGATTCGGATGGCTGTGGAGTGTGCTTGTTGGTGGTTGGGGGAGTATAAACTTTACCATTCTGTTTGGGAACCACCTATAATGTGCGTAGCATGGAAGATATCGAGATTCTTGGTTGTTATGTTTACAATGAAAGTATACCGCTCAAAATGCTATTCAATCTCTATTTAAAAATCGAGCTCTGGAACCTCTACAAATCCCTGCTTCCCTCTGCGAAGGGCCTATCTATTTACTTTTATGCAGAGTCATCATCTTCTTATCAAAAAGCACCAGTAGGAGAGCACCTCTGTCGTTGCAAGTATTACTATTAATTTGCATTGAGTATGATCATGACTGGATCTCTTTTATCATGAATTACAATGTCTAGTCAGTCCTTGATCTTTAAATGTGCTCTGCATTTATGTTTTGCTGTCTCAGAAAGGGCTAGCGAGATACCATCCTGTTATATCATATCATGATTGTTTTGAGAAGTGTTGTCATCCGAGGATTATTATTATTTTTCGCTAGTTGATTTTGCCATTGATGTGAGTAGTCTTGAGAACTGAAAGTTATTGTGAATGTGGTTAGTTCATGATCTTGTTGAAAACCTGAATGCTAGCTTACATATTTACAACAACAAGAGCAAACAGAGTTTGTCAAAGTTTTTCTTTATCACATTAAGTTTATCAGCTGAATTGCTTGAGGACAAGCAAAGGTTTAAGCTTGGGGGAGTTGATACGTCTCCAATGTATCTACTTTTCCAAACACTTTTGCCCTTGTTTTGGACTCTAACTTGCATGATTTGAATAGAACTAACCCGGACTGACGCTGTTTTTAGCAGAACTGCCATGGTGTTGTTTTTGTGTAGAAATAAAAATTTCTCGGAATCGCCTGAAAATCAACGGAGATTTATTTCAGAAAATATAAAAAATAAATGCAAGAAGATCCACACCTGGGGGCCCATGGGCTGTCCTCGAGGGTGGGGGCGCGCCCCCTGCCGCGAGGGCACCCCGATGCCCCACCGACGTATCCCCAAGTCCTATATATTCCGTTTTGTGGAGAAAAAAATCAAGGAGAAAGAATTATCACGTTTTACGAGACGGAGCCACCGCCAAGCCCTAATCTCTCTTGGTAGGGCTGATTTGGAGTCCGTTCGGGGCTCCGGAGAGTGGAGATCGTCGCCATCGTCATCATCAACCTTCCTCCATCACCAATTGCATGATGCTCACCGCCGTGTGTGACTAATTCCATCGTAGGCTTGCTGGACGGTGATGGGTTGGATGGGATCTATCATGTAATCGAGTAAGTTTTGTTAGGGTTTGATCACTAGTATCCACTATGTTCTGAGATTGATGTTGCTATGACTTTGCTATGCTTAATGCTTGTCACTAGGGCCCGAGTTCCATGATTTCAGATCTGAACCTATTATGTTTTCATGAATATATGTGTGTTCTTGATCCTATCTTGCAAGTCTATAGTCACCTACTATGTGTTATGATCCGGCAACCCCGAAGTGACAATAATCGGGACCACTCCCGGTGATGACCTTAGTTTGAGGAGTTCATGTATTCACCATGTGTTAATGCTTTGGTCCAGTACTCTATTAAAAGTGGCTTTAATATCCCTTAGTTTCCAATAGGACCCCGCTGCCCCGAGAGGGTAGGACAAAAGATGTCATGCAAGTTCTTTTCCATAAGCACGTATGACTATATTCGGAATACATGCCTACATTGCATTGATGAACTGGAGCCAGTTCTGTGTCACCCTAGGTTATAACTTCTACAAGATGAATTGCATCCGACGTAATTTCCCATCACCGATCCAATGCCTACGAGCTTTACCTATATTGCTAGTCGCTTATTTACTTTCCCGTTACTTATATCACAAAAACTACAAAAACACTATCTTTACTTTTATTGCTGCTACCACCACTATCATATTACTGTGCTACTAAACTATCTTGCTGTAGATACCAAGTTTACAGGTGTGGTTGAATTGACAACTCAACTGCTAACACTTAAGAGTATTCTTTGGCTCCCCTTGTGTCGAATCAACAAATTTGGGTATAATACATTACCCTCGAAAACTGTTGCGATCCCCTACACTTGTGGGTTATCACGTCTCAAGGGAGGAAGCAGATCCGGACGCCTGCGTGGCACCCTTGCTTTTCTTCGCCATTGCTGGAGGTGCCGGAGGATGCAGGCGATCTGGGAAGGCCGGAGGCAAAGGAGAAGGGGATCTGAACAGGAAGGTAAGGAGGCGATAACTCCCCTATAGCAAAGGCAGCCCCTTTTGTCAGGTTACATGGTTGCCGAGACCGCGTGGGAAGCAGAGTCGCCCACGTCCCATCCAACCGTCACGTGCCAGCCTGGCCTGCAGCCTTTTTGAGGCCCACGGCACTCCGTCCTCGACTAAGGCTTCGCCCCGAAGACAACTCCGTGCACGCCTATGTCCGAACTTCTTGGGTTTGCGGAGCCCGTAATCCGACACTCTCATTTCTTGCACTTACAATATTTTCCATTTGCCTCTCGTTTTCATCTCCCCCACTTTTATAACGTTTTCAGAAAACACAAAAATATTGCCTTTTTATTCACCCTTTTTTCGTTCATCTTTTTGTTTGCTTGTGTGCTAGATCACTTACTTTTTCACAATGACTCAAGAGAATACTAAGTTGTGTGACTTTTCGAACACTAATAATAGTGATTTTATTAGTACTCCGATTACTCCCGCCACTAGTGCGGAATCTTATGAAATCAATGCCACTTTGTTGAATCTTGTTATGAAAGAACAATTTTCTGGTAGTCATAATGAAGATGATGCATCCCATCTAAATACTTTCATTGAATTATGTGATATGCAAAATAAAAATATATGTGGATAACGATATAATTAAATTAAAGCTATTTCCGTTCTCACTACGAGATCGTGCTAAAACTTGGTTTTCATCTTTGCTTAAAAATAGTATTGGTTCATGGAATAAGTGTAAAGATGCCTTTATTTCCAAATATTTTCCTCCCACTAAGATCATCTACCTTAGAAACGATATAATGAATTTTAAGCAACTAGATCGTGAGCATGTTGCACAATCTTGGGAAAGGATGAAATTGCTGATAAGAAATTGCCCTACTCATGTTTTAAGTTTATGGATGATCATACAATTCTTTTATGCCGGATTAAATTTTGCATCTAGAAATCTTCTAGATTCCGCTGCAGGAGATACTTTGATGGAAATCACATTAGGAGAAGATACTAAACTACTATAGAATATTATTGCAAATTATTCTCAATGGCATAGTGAAAGATCATCTACTAGTAAAAAAGTGCATGTGATTGAATAAATAAATGCTTTGAGTGGAAAGATGGATGATTTTATGAAATTAATTGCTATCAAGGGTGCTCCTATAGATGCTAATGATATGACTTTGTCTACTTTGCTTGAGAATAAAAATGAATCTATAGATATGAATTTTGTTGGTAGGAACAATATTGGTAATAACGCGTATAGAGGCAATTTCAACCCTAGGCCGTTTCCTAGTAATTCCTCTAATAATTATGGTAAGTCCTACAACAATTATTATGGAAGTTATAATAAGATAACTTATCACCTTGAGAGTACTATTAAGGAATTCATAAATTCGCAAAAGATTTTCAATGCAATGGTAGAAGAAAAATTGCTTAAGCTTGATGATTTGGCTAGGAACGTTGATAGAATTTCTCATGAGATTGATTCTTTAAAGATTAGATCTATGCCACCAAAGCATGATATTAGTGAGTCTCTAAAAGCTATGCAAATTTCTAATGAGAGTAAATAAAGAGCGGCTAGGATGCATGCTAAAAGAGAATTGCTAGAAAAGACGCGTTCTTCTAGTTTATGCGATAATTATGATGACTATCTTAAGATGCTTGGCTTGACTCCTATTGAATCTTTGTTTGCTAATATAAATCTTGGAAAATAAGGGACTGGAAATGAATCAACTTTAGATAAAAGGTGTCCCGATAATTTGGATAACAAAGATCATAATGAAAAAAATGATAGAAGTGGGATTGGAGAGGTCAAAACTTTAGCTAGCGATGAACCCACTTTTTTGGATTTCAAGGACTTTGGTTATGATAGTTGTTCTTTGATAGATTGTATTTCCTTGTTGCAATCCATGCATAATTCTCCTGATGCTTATAATCAAAATAAAGCTTTCACCAAACATATTGTTGATGCTATTATGAAATCTTTTGAAGAAAAACTTGAGTTGGAAGTTTCAATCCCTAGAATGTTTTTTGTTGAATGGGAACCTACTACTAAAATCAAGGTAAAAGATTTTGAGTGCAATGCTTTGTGTGATTTAGGTGCTAGCGTTTCAACAATTCCAAAAACTCTATGTGATGTGCTAGGTTTCCATAAAACTGAATGATTGTTCTTTAAATTTGCATCTAACGGATTCCACTATTAGAAAACCTATGTGAAGGATTAATGATGTTCTTATTGTTCAAAATAGGAATTATTTGCCCATAGATTTTATTGTTCTTGATATAGATTGCAATCCAACATGCCCTATTATTCTTGGTAGACCTTTCCTTAGAACGATTAGTGCAATTATTGATATGAAAAAAAACATTAGATTTCAATTTTTCATTAAGGAAGGGCATGGAATACTTTCCAAGAAATAAAATCAAGTTACCATATGAATCTATTATGAGGGCTACTTATGGGATGAATACCAAATATGACAATACCTAGATCGTTGCATTATGCCTAGCTTAATTTTTTTTTCTTATGCTTTCCAATAAATATACTTTCTAGCCTCTAGTTATATGTGTTTTCATGTTTTAATTTAGTGTTTGTGCCAAGTAAGACCTTTGAGATTGTTTGGAAGATTGTTGATTTGATTTTGCTGAAAATAGAAACTTTTGCGTCTAGTACAACAAATTCTATAATTCACTGGAGTGTTTCATGTTTTAATTTAGTGTTTGTGCCAAGTAAGACCTTTGAGATGGTTTGGAAGATTGTTGAATAGATTTTGCTAAAAAACATAAACTTTTGCGTCTAGTACAGAAAATTCTTACACAAGATTGATATAAAAATTGCCCATGTTTTAATATTTTTCAGAATTTTTAGAGTTGCATAAGTATGCTATGTTTTCAGATTTCTACAGTCTATTCTGTTTTTGACAGATTTTATTTTCATTGTGTTATTTACTTATTTTGATGAGTCCGTGGGTATTATTGGGGGGTATGGACCATGGAGAAGTTGGAATACAGTAGATATAAAACCAATATAAAATTAGAATGAGTTCACAACAGTACCTAAAGTGGTTATTTGATTTATTATGCTAACGGATCTCACGAGTTTTTTGTTAAGTTTTGTGTTATGAAGTTTCAAGTTTTGGGTAAGGATTTGATGGAATACGGAATAAGGAGTGGAAAGAGCCTAAGCTTGGGGATGCCCAAGGCACCCCAAGGTAATATTAAAGGACAACCCTGCACCTAAGCTTGGATTTGTCTTCAATCCATCGGTAAATTTACTTGAGGCTATATTTTTATTCACCACATGATATGTGTTTTTCTTAGAGCGTCTTGTATGATTTGAGTCTTTTATTTTTTGTGTGCCACAATCATCCTTGCTGTACACAACTTTAGAGAGGTACACACATTAATCATGAATTTATTAGAATACTCTATGTGCTTCACTTATATCTTTTGAGCTAGGTAGTTGCTCTAGTGCTTCACTTATATCTTTCTAAGCACAATGGTGATGTTATGTTGAATAAATTGATGAACTCTCATGCTTGACTTATATTATTTTGGGAGTCTAATAACGACACAGTAATTTTCTTGGGTTATGAATTTATTCCTAATATGATAGGCATCCAAGGGGGATATAATAAAAACTTTCATAAAGAGCATTGAATATACGTGAAGTTTTATTCCTTGCAATCGTTTTGAGATATGTACATGGTATTATTAGATTCATTCTATAGTGAATTGTGGAATAAAAGAAATACTTGTGTTAAGGTTTGTGATTCCTGTAGCATGCACGTATGGTCTTCCATTTATGTGAATAAGTTGAAGTGTAATTTATTCTTAGTTATCTTCCTTTGTGTGAAAGTCGGGAGCGCGTGATGGTTAACTCCTACCAACCTCTCCCCTAAGAGCACGCATAGTAGTACTTTTCTTCGAGGGCTAATAAACTTTTTGCAATAAGTATGTGAGTTGTTTATGACCGATGTTGAGTCCACGGACTATACGCACTCCCACCCTTCCACCTTTGCTAGCCACTCTAGTATTGCGCAACTTTCACCGATGCATTAAACCCGTCATATACCTTTCATCAAAACAACTACCATACCTACCTATTATGGCATTTTCATAGCCATTCCGACATATATTGCCATGTAACTCCACCGTACCATCATTATGAGTTTTTACATTGAGTTGTAACTTCGAGTTGTAAGTAAATAAAAGTATGATGATCATCATTATTAGAACATTGTCCAATGTGAGGTTAAATATAAAAATAGAAGAGGCCAAAGAGCCCAAATAAAAAAGAGGCCAAAGAGCCCAAATAAGAAAATAGGCCAAAGAGCCCAAACTAAAAAATGAGAGAAAAAGAGAGCAGGGACAATGTTAGTATCCTTTTCCACACTTGCGCTTCTAAGTAGAACCATGTTCTTCATGATAGAGAGTCTACTATTTTGACACTTTCATATATTACTAGTGGGAATTTGTCATTATAGAACTTGGCTTGTATGTTCCAGTGATGGGCTTGCTCAAATTTGTCGGATTCAGGGCTCTGTAGACCCAAGAAGGTTCGAACTCTGGGGCGTGTGCGAAGAACTCAACCTATCTCGTCGACTAAGTTGCCGATCTCACGGCCTAGATAGATGAAATAGAAAGACAAGGGACGCAACAGTTTAGCAAGGAAGGTCACCTTGTGGTGTAAGACCCTACTCCTGCTTTGTGGTGGATTAGCCTCACAAAGGGTTGCGGATGAACTAGTACAAGGGGAGGAACAACCTCGGGAGGCCTATTTTGGTGAGTGGCTACTCTCTCTCTCTTCTTCAGATCCCATCCCCCCTCCTATGGTAGTGGCTAGACTGCCTTGGTCCTCTTCCCCGAAAATGAAGGTGGGGAGGGATTCCACAACAGCCAATTTGAAAGGGGACAAAAAGTACATCTTATCCTTACGAAAGGTGGTCTTCCCTTGCAAAGCATCTGGTCATGACGCCGTGGAGGGCTCGACAATGACATCCGTCCTTCCGTCCTGGCGGTCTTGGTCTTGTTGCACGAGAATGGAAACCTTTGGGTGATTCCTCGAGACTCCAGGACTGTGCTTGCCTCCTTAGCACCAAAGTGGAAACCTGCCATTCTGCGCCGGCTGGAGCCCACCTGGCCTATGTCATGATGGCTCGCGCCACTTGATCCTCGCGAGGTGGGTGTTTGCATAGGAAACTCCGCTGCTCAAGAGGCTGCCTAAGGAGGCCGCTTCCTTCAGAAGTCTTGGCATCGTTGCCTCGCGAGGCTTGGCCCCTCGCGAGGGTCTTGCCTTGTCGATGCTGGAGATGGGTCATACTAGGCGATTGGTGGAGCCATGCGGTGGGCCGCAGGCTGGCAAGTCTGGGTACCCTGGTTCCCAGAACGTCGACGGTAGCCCCTGGGCCCAAGGCATGCTTCGATTTGGCTTCGACGCGAAGCCGAGAGGCGAGGACGAAGTGCCGCAGACCCCAATCGCCTGCGGATTGAGCCAACGCATGGTGCTTGATGGGATGTGGGCGTCTCCACTTCCCCACGTCGCCTCGGCAACCGTCCGAGGCTAACAAAAGAATCCGCTTCCGCTGCCGAACCTTCATTACCATGTCTTTGTCTTGCTCTAGATCCCCTTTCCTTCCTACCGCAAGCGCCTCTAGATATGTCGGATCTTTCCCCCGAGCTCTCCTCTAATGGCCATCGGGAAGGTAAAGCCCGCCGCGCCAGCCGTGCGCTTGCCTGAGCCAACCCTAGGCATATCCACCAATACTAACGCGAAGCACCTTGCCGCCGTGCTTCCGCTGACAGTGGGTAATGACAACAAGGGGAGGGAGACGACGCTCTAGGTCGGCTGCACCAAGCGTGAGACCTTGGCGGGGACATTCTACCCCGTCTTTCTTCACACCGTCTTCGCAGGGCTCATCCCCCCTTTCTCTGATTTCTTCTATGCCGTCCTCGATCATTACCAGATCCACGCATTGCATCTCCAGCCCAACTCCACACTCCTCCTGTTCGTCTTCGCTTTTTACTGCGAGGTGTTTGTGGGGGTGGCGCCCTCCGTTGCGCAGCGTCACCACTTCTTCTACATCCGGATGCGCAGCTCGACCCAGTTCTCTAGGTGCATATGCTTCATTGCCTCACATGGTAGGAACGCACTCTCGAGGGTCGGGAAGAAGGTGGAGGACTACCAGCGCAAGTGGATCTTCATGGACGCCAAGCGCCTCCACGCCTGGCTGGAGTTGCTGACAGCGATGTCGGTGAAGCTGGACCAGTGGGCTCTTGAGAAGCTCACTGACCCCCGGGCAGCGCCAGTCATGAAGAGGATGAAAGCGGATCTAGAGTCCGACAAGCTGACGGGGGCCATGCTCATCAAGGAGTTCCTGTGCAGCGCCTTGCTCCGCTCCAGGCGCATTCGCGCCCCATGTGGGATCTCAGGGGCGCGGGGACAACCTCCAGCTGCGCCCAGAGGTCGTGACAGACGAGGAGCTGAGCAGGGCCGTGCGCACCTTGCTCGACAAGGACCCCGACGGCCTCCCTGAGGCCTACCTCCCGCTGTACCATCATGGCGATGGTGCGGAGTTAGTCGCCGCCATGCCCGTCTTAAACCAGCTGGGGCTCGTACAACCGAGCCTCCCGAACTCCCCGTTGCGGGTGTCCTCCAGCGAGGACCCAGAAGAGAGGGAGGTGGGGGGCTCAGAGGTGACCATGGCCGACATGGAGGGGGCTTCTCCCCCATTGTAGAGCGAGCTCCTCCACGATCTTTCTGATGATGATGACGCCACCGAGTACTTGGGCGAGGGGTCCCCACGCCCCTCCTGGGTGATCACGAGGTCCGGGGGTACCCCTCTGTGGAGGCTTCACCTTGTAACTCCGAAGAAGGGTGAGGCGACACCCCTCCGCTGTGGTGACTCCTCCACCACATCGCTTGCCGCCATTGTTTCAGAGCTAGCCATCGTGCTCTCGACTTGTCTCCAAGGCGCGATGAAGCCCGTGCCCAGGAAGGCCGGAGGCACCGCATTCATGTCCAGGAAAAGAGCGTACATCGCGGCTGACGAGTAAGTGTCGTACCTTGCATTTAATTTCCATCTCTGGTGCCGTGCCCGTGACACTCCTCTCTTGGCGACCAAGCTCCAGCTTGTGGTGAAGAAGAGGAAGGAGGAGGCTTGGGCCCCTACGGCCACACTGCTTGCCATGGTCACGGCGACCTCGACATGGGCGGAGGGGGCCGCTGCGGGCCCTATGGTGATGGAGCAGGCCCGTCAGAGATCGGTGCCGGAGCCTCAGGAGGATGCCTCTTCTGTGGCCCTGCAGCCCCCGGGGCCATCCGTCGCCTCGGTATCCGCAGGACATCCGGGGGCCCTGGAGCCCCATGCTACCCTTGCTACTGAGGCGGCGCTAGTCCAGGCGGTGGTACTGCCTTCTCCCGAAGCTTAGGCGTCGGTGGGCCTCGGCGTCCCGGCCTGGTCCGGAGCATTGGACGAGGCCTACATCGCGCTGGACCAACTCCGGGCTGATCTTCATGGTGTCGGCAGCTGCATGACGACGGGGCGCCTAGGGTGATCTCGGGGTGGCTCCAGGCCGACGCGTCCCTCAGGATGGCCTGGGGCTAGGCCGAGGCTGCTGCTGCGGAGGGTAGGAGTGTGGCCAGCGAGGCCACGAGTACTTCCGACGCGGCGCTGGCTGAGGCCATGTCCGTGAAGGAGCACTGCGGTGTGGCGATAACAGAGCTGAAGACCTTGCGCTAGGAGCAGGGCAACCGCACCCGTCAGCTTCAGAAACGGGAGGACGAGCTCAAGTCCTGGGAGGCCGCGCTTGACGAACGCGATGCCGAGCTAGAGCAGGCGGCCCAGGAGCAGGCCACCGAGCGGAACCGCCTGGATAAGCTGAAGGGGGAGGTGGATAGGGCGCAAGTATCCCATGCGAATATACGGCTCGGCTAGAGGCCAGGGAGAATACCCTTGCCGTGTGGAGCGACGCCTTCACCTCCCTCGAGCTGAGGCCCCGCACGACGTTGTAGTCTCTTTACGGAGCAGGGTACGAGCAGCCACTGGCGACCCCCGAGGAAGGCCTCGCCGGGATTCTCCCCAAGCTTGTCGCGTTGCTCAGCCCCAGAGTGGACACAATGGTGGAAGGAGAGTACCGCACGCTCTTCACCTCAGCCGCAACGCGCGTCTTCAACCACCTTCATCTTCGGGACCCTAGCATCAACCTCGGCGCTCTAATCGAGCCGGTGGCTCCTGAGTCCCGTGATGTTGCTGCTGAGGCTGTGAAGAAGATGGTGGAGGCCCTGTTGGAGAAGTTTCTCGATGTCGACCCCATAACCGTGGTGGCTAGAGCGGATGGCGAGGGTGGCGGTGTTGTTGAGGACGAGCCCCCTGCAGCTGGCGACACCAACGTCTAAGGCGACACCTCTTCCTAGATTGATCCCGCGACATTTACCATGCCTCGTGGAGGCATGAGAACTTATGCTTTGAAACTTGTGAGACATTGTGCTTTCTAGTAATTTGCTTCCTTTCATGCTCGATTTCCTTTCTATTTGCCCTGGCATTCAACGTCGGCAGGGGCCGGCCCCGCGCATACCTCAGCTGCCGTTGGTGCGTCCAGATCAGTAGGACGAGCTCAAGGGGTGAGGGGCTACGTGAGCAGTGAGGCCCTTGAGTCGCGATGGTCAGGGGTCCCCCTTGACGGGTGAACAGGCTCGATGCTCTAGGAGTTAGATTGTCATGAGGGCGCTGATGCTCTTCGTCGACACGGCCCAACACCACGCATACCCCATCCACCGTTGGGGCATTTGGATCACCAGGACAGGACCAAGGGGTGATGGGCTACGGGGTCAGTGAGGCCCCTGAGTCGTGATGCTTAGGGGTCCCCCTTGACGTACGAGTTACCCTCATGAGCTCCATACCTTTTTCCCGTCAACCTTTGTTTGGGAGGGGCGCGCAAGGAGAAGGTGCAAGGACCTAGTGAGGTGGCATGCGCCAGGTCAATCCTTGGCGTAGCCCGCGTGTCCAGCCCCCACGCGCTCATCATAGGGAGAGGTTGATCGATCGGCCGAGAGGTCATCATGAGGTTGGTGCAACCCGGAGGCGCCCTTAGTTGTTTATCCCCAGTGTCGAGCATAGGGCTTCCACTTGGCGTAGGTATAGCCACTCCTCGACCGTGTCTTCTGCTAGCGCAGAGCATTGGGCTTCCACTAGATGTGTGGGTGGGAGGTCCCCCTAGGGGATCACTCCGAGCGTGTACAACCCAGTTAGAGGAGGTGTATATGGGCACCCGTGAGCCAATGTGGGACTCACGAGGCCCTACGTCAAGGTGGGTTGCGTGTGGATTTTGAGTTCGGAACATTTGGGAGAGTCCTCGAGATGGTTAGGTAGCCTGCGCCGAGTGAATCCCCGGAGGATATCGCATGAGAAGGCCAAGCACCAATGACCCTAGGAGGTGACGTGAACGGGGCCGGCCTGCCACACAGAACTCAACCGTTGGGTCTATCGGTACTACAGGGATGGACCTGAGCACAAACGCTGTGCCCTGACTTCTCATGCGATGATTCTAAGAAAAGACAACCAGCGAGAGGCTCCCGTGATGGCGAGGCACCGGTCTCGCGCCTTGACTCATCCAACCATGATTAGCTCATGCGAGAACAAGGCACCAAGGGCCATGGGAGGTGACGTACACGGGGCAGGCCCACGAGACAGAGCTCAGCCACTTGGATTTAGCGATGCTGTAGGGATGGACCCGAGCAAAGACGTTGTGCCAGTCCTTAATCATGAGGCGGTCGTGGGAGGGCTTGTGAGGGCGCACAACATTCATGGTGGCGAGGCACCGGATAGGCAGGTGATAATATAGAGTGAACCATGGAAGGGTAAGACCAGTTCTGATATATGTGGAAAACGGTACATGCTGTAGGGACAGACCCGTCCAACTTGAGGATAATGTAGCCCGAAGGGCGTCCTCCATGGAACAAACCAAAAAGTAACCTGACACTATTGCTGAAGAAGAGTTAGGGCAGCTGAAGATGTGTGCCGCAGATGTTGCCCCTCATGAACCGCCTGGCTCCCGGGTCTTGTGGGGCTCCTAAGGTCCAGGAGGCCCGCGAAGGATGGACGCGTCCTCTGTCAAGATCTCCTGGCGCCTGGCCTCATGAGCTGCCAGGACGCCCCGCATGTGGTGCTGGTGCAAGGCAACTGCATTCGGCAGGCCGAAAGGCATGCGAATGTAGATGTGAGGGGGGATCGCACCGGCCAACGCAGGACAAAGAGAAGAGCTCCTGGGATGCGGCTCTATTGAGCCCCAAGATGTTGACGCAGACGCGCAGCTCGCCGCCCACGTCTGGGGCGACAGCTGCACTGGGTTGCTTGCTGCGGCGTTGGCCACGCATGGCCCGCGCCTCCTGAAGTTCTCCGATGGCCTGGGTGATGAAATCCTGAGGGCCTGGCGCCTCGCGCCCAGCCTGCGGAAGCGTGCGTCGAAGCATGCCTCCACGTGGTGCCCGAACACCTCCCTCGTGACATTGGCTAGGTCGGAGGCCCTCTAGAGGAGAGCCCCCGAGCCCAACCTGAGAGGGGCACCGGGCGCGCCTTCCTATGGGAGGGAGGAAGGCACCCTAGTGGTGGGCGCAGGTCCTGAGCCACAATCATCGGACGCCCCACCCTCTTGAGATCCTATGCAGAGTAGCTGCTTTTTCTTCTTCTTCTTGGGGATGACCCCAGGGGGTGGATGGCGTCCTCGTCATCTGGGTTCTCGACCACCGCGGCTCGTTAGGCACACTCAAGGGAGCACACCACATCCTTCTCATCGTAGGAGACCGTGGTGATGCCGCCGCTCCCCAGCATCTTGAGGACGTTGTAGACATGGTGACTCGCCGCCATGAACTTGGCCAGGGCCGGATAACCAAGGATGGCATTGTACGGGACACGAATGTTGGTAAAGTCGAAGCTGATGAGCTCGTTGTGGTAGTTGTTCTGCTGCCGAAGGTGACAGGGAGATGGATCTGCCTGATGGGGATTGTGGAGCCATTGGTCACTCCTGAGGAATGCTTGGCTGGAGCTGGTATATGGCACCTGGAGTGTGTCAAAAGTCTCGACGGAGAGGACGTTGAACCCCACACCACCATCGATCAGTGTCTTGGTGACAACGACATTGCTGATGGTGGGAGAGCAAAGCATTGGGAGTGCCCCGGTGGTGGCCGCGCACTTGAGCTGGTCCGCAGAGTTGAAGGTGATAGCGTACTTAGACCATTTGAGGGGACCCGACACCTGGAGCTTGGCGAGGTCCGCGTTCACCTCCTAAGAAAACGCGATGAGAGGCAGGGGCCTGAGCATCGCCCAAGATGCAGGCGATGGCCCGAGGATCTTGGAAGCCCCCAGCCCAATTGTCCCGGCAATGGTCGTCGTTCCTCCTTCGTGGAGGAGGAAGGCCGGCGTTGCCCTGAGGGCGATCCTCACGAGGCTGATCGCTCCAGGGGCCGTCATGAGGCTGATCGCGCTAGTGGTCCTCACGAGGCGGGTCCCACCAGCCCTGATGGGTGTCGCGGCTATCCCAGCATCCTCTGCCACGGCCTCCCCTGTCATGACCAATATGCGATTCTATCCTTATCACGTGATAACCTCATGATTGGGGCACAACCACATTTCGGGCGCTTAGCAAGATGCATATCATTACATCATACTGTTACCTAATAGACGGGGATACATATAAAGGCACACAAATGCCACATGAATACATCAAACATCATACACAAGAGAGACATCCGACTACGGATGAAAACACAATGAAAAGCACAAATGACATCCACCCGACTAGCCCAGGCTGCCGACCAGGAACTTATCCGAAGATCGAGGAAGAATAAAGAACTCCAAACAAGCAAACGTCACTCTCACGTCAGATCATCGCATTACCTATACCTGCAACTGTTGTTGTAGTATCTGTGAGCCACGAGGACTCAACAATCCCATTACCATGGGTATCAAGACTAGCAAAGCTTAATGGGTATGGAAAGGATAAGTGGTGAGGTTGCAGCAAGCGACTAAGCATTTGTATGGTGTCTAACTTATGATTACAAGAGAAATATGAGAAGCTACGCATACGGTTGTAAACAAGTAATGGTCAATTAGTGATCCTAAACTACCTACGAGTCAAACATAATCCCACCATGTTCTCTTCTCAAAATGAAAAGAGACGATCACGGTTACGCACACGGTTGGTGTATTTTATTTCGGATCTGGTGTCAAGTTCTCTACAACCGGATATTATAAATTTCCAATCTACCACATAACCGCGGGCACGGCTTTCGAAATATTAAACCCTGCAGGGGTGTCTCAACTTAGCCCATCACAAGCTCTCACGATCATCAGAGGTAAAACCTCCATCTTGGGGACAACCTGATCAGACTCGGAATCCCGATGCACAAGACATTTCGGCAATGGTAAAACTAGTCAAGCAAGACATCTCAACATGCCGACACCCTGATAGTAGCCGCGCGTACCTCGTCTCAGGCCACGCCCGGATAGGTCAGCCTATAGTTATATACTAAATACATCGGGATTCCTCGAGGCGGCACCGCAGTCTGCCCGGTTTGGACCAACACTCCTGAAGAGCACTGGGCCGGGTTGTTAATTAAATCGTCTGGGTCCGGAAAGTCCCTATGCAAGTTTTAGTTGTTATTAGGTAAATGGTAAAACCAAAGTTGGGCCTTGCTGGAGGAGTTTTATTCAAAGTGAACTGTCGAGGGGGGCGCATAAACCCCGACCACGTTAGGAATGCAAAATCAAGGAACATAACCCCGGTTTATCAGAACTAGGGTGGCAACAGTGGAACCAAACACAAGGAAAAAGGCCGATCCCTCCACCCTTTACCAAGTATATACGTGCCTTAATTAAATATGAGATATTGTGATATTCCAACAAATCCATGTTCCAACATGGAACAACTTGCAACTGCACCTGCAACTAGCAACGCTACAAGAGGGGCTAAGCAAAGCGGTAACATAGCCAAACAACGGTTTTCTGGAACGTGAAAAAGGTTAGAGGCTGTTTTATGGCATATTGGGAGGCTTGATAAAGAAGTGGTAGGAAGCGAGACATCGTGATAGCCTCGAGACAATTAGCAAATCAATGATAGTAGAGAGATCCAAGGTGACGATCATCTTGCCTAAAATCCCGATAGGAAGAAGAACGAATCCATGAATTAGACGAACCAACGTAGTCGAACGAATCCTCACGATCGCAAGAAACAGGAACTATTGAGAAGAAGCACATCTGCAAAGAAGCAAACAACATGGTAAACACACAACACATAAACAAGGCATGATTCACAAACAAGTATGATGCATGACAAGATTAAATGTTGGTTAACATGGCAAGAGGTGATGCACAATAAAACTACCTATCTAGGCAATTTAAATGGGTCAGAAACAACAAGCAACAATTCCGGAAAATCCCTTATGCATATTTAGAATTTGGTACCGTTCTGCCTATACACAATTTTATAGTTGTTAAACATTAAAATAAAGTGCACCATGTTAATCTATATATTTTTCTAACCCATTTACATATAAATTTTATTTAATTTGGATCTACTGTAAAATAGTTATGTAATAAACCATTTAATATGCAATTAATGCAAAACAACAATCTTAAACATTTTGAACATGGATGAAAGTTGAATATTGTGAAAGTACATGAAAAAATGAGCAAGATGCATATATGAAAAGTTTTGTTTGGATGCATGGCTATTTTGTTAATAACATTTCAAAACAATGGCATTTATGTAATTCTGTAAAGCACTGGAAATTAATCAAATCCACAGGGAAGAAATAAAAACATGTACTTGGCCGGATTCAACGCACTGTACAAGCAGCCCAGGAAGATTTGGCCCAAGCGACTAAGTGGGTGTGTGGGCAAAAGATATAAAAGAGACACAACAAAAATTGGGGCGCCTGAAACCCAGTTGTGAGTGTGACAGCAGGATTAAAAAAGACCAGGCGAAAGAATTGTGGATCCTAGGAATTGATCACAGGACCTTCTGGTTGCTACCGAGCTAAGATAACCAGTAGGACATGTAGCTGATTCTGATGAATACGCAGAATGACTGCAGTTGAAACCTATAGGCTGGCAGATCCTACACAAAAGAAAGAAAAGGGCGCAACTGTGCGGTGCTCGGGATGAAACACACCAGAGGCAAACCATGGTTTGCCAGGCCGGGTACAATGTGTTCAGGAGGAGTCCGCTTCTGTGCGGCCACCCGACTATAGGTGCAGCGAAGTGGGGTGCATTCTGTAGTGTGTGGGTGCTACGTGTCGCGGTATAACCACGACCACCTATGGGACAGAGGTCCCTTTTGGTTCAGCAATGGGATAGGCACATTGCACAAAGAGCAGGGAAGTGTCGAGTAGCGCATTGGGGATCACACATGGCATTTTTACCCAGGTTCAGGCCATCGCGAGGCATAAATCCCTACTCCTGCTTTAGTGGATTGATTTTTGAAATGGTGGAAAATGGACACGCCACTCTTGCCCAGCAAGGATGCCTTGGGGTGAGAGTGGACGCGCGTATGGTGTATGCGGGTTGGAATGGCCGAATCATTTCTACGATTGCCATGGGCCTCCTTTTATAGGTTAAGGGGTCACCACAATGGCAAATTAGTCTTTTTAGACTGATTAGATAGCAAAGAGTGCTATCATACCTAACTCTGCAGCTGAGAAAGTGCACTAAATGCACCACTTAGTGTCACATCACAGCTCGTCCGGCAAGCCTTGCCGGGCTTGTCTTGCTAGTTGCGCCCTTGTTTGCTTGACATGTCTCTGGTCGGGTGTCATTTGGTGGTTCTTGTGGTAGAAGATGACTGCCACGTATCCGGGGGTGGTCATTAAGCCACCTTAAAGCTTGACACCGCACTGATTGGCGATGGGCGTTGCTGTGCGGTGGAGTTTTACCTCCACATGCCCCGGCAAGCCTGTCGGGGTGGTTCTGGTGACTTGCTGCCGGGCGAATCTGGCCCTCCGCTAGGTTCGTATGCCCGACAAGGGTGGTTTCCCTTCTGGTGGTGTCTCGCACCTTGGTTGCCTTTATATCCTAGACCAGCCTGCTAATTCATCATGGAGCTGCTCTCTTCGTGTCTTGGTCTGGTACTTGGAGCTGCAAACTTGCCCTCGAGCATGTGCACAGTTTGGTGCAACGGGGCCAGGGTCTATTGCACCGACAGAAGCCCCCGAGCTTGGCTCGGTCGTGCCGCTGGGCGTCGCCGTGGTAGGCTCTTACCAGTGCACATGCAAGGGTGAGTGCTTCCTTTGCTTCTTAATTAATCTTAAGCTTGGGCCGGTTCCGCTTCCTCCGCGTGTTGTGTAATGCCAATGCTGGTGGTGCCATCATTGTAATGGCTCGTGAATGACTTTAACACACGGGCTGGTAACTGCCAATTCACTCTTTCCAGCACGCCCTTATCACGAGCCACGTATGCCGCATGCATTGAGTAGGGTGGGTAACCGGAGGCGCGTGGTGCGGAAGAGCGTCAAGGCGAGGGCCCGGTTCTCTTGGGTTGGTGGAGGACGACAGCGGTTACCCATTAGGGAATCAGCCCCCACTCCCAGCCCGCCAATAAAAAGGAGTAGTGGAGGGGAGCAAAGGCATTCATCCACATCATCTTCTCCTTCCGTTGCTTGCCCTTCTGGCTATATCAAAGAAGAGAGCCTGGGGCCAGCCCCCAGGCAGTAGCTTGTGCTTGATGGGGCTGAATGGCCGTGCCAGAGCTCGGGGAGTTGGTTTGGTCCAAGATGTAGCACGGCGTAGCAGCCAGTGTGCCCAATGCATGGGAGGCAGCAAACGACGCCTGTATGGTGAGGTACCCGCCCCTTTGCCCGAACTGATAGCCTT
>LR738715.1:384090714-384113361 GCA_902687465.1 Secale cereale | reverse complement strand
GGCGCGTGGTGCGGAAGAGCGTCAAGGCGAGGGCCCGGTTCTCTTGGGTTGGTGGAGGACGACAGCGGTTACCCATTAGGGAATCAGCCCCCACTCCCAGCCCGCCAATAAAAAGGAGTAGTGGAGGGGAGCAAAGGCATTCATCCACATCATCTTCTCCTTCCGTTGCTTGCCCTTCTGGCTATATCAAATAAGAGAGCCTGGGGCCAGCCCCCAGGCAGTAGCTTGTGCTTGATGGGGCTGAATGGCCGTGCCAGAGCTCGGGGAGTTGGTTTGGTCCAAGATGTAGCACGGCGTAGCAGCCAGTGTGCCCAATGCATGGGAGGCAGCAAACGACGCCTGTATGGTGAGGTACCCGCCCCTTTGCCCGAACTGATAGCCTTAGGACGTGCGCTGGTCTTGGTTATGGGATGCCGGAGCCCATCTTCTCGTCGTCAAAATCCCCGGGGTTGTGGGTGCCACCCACGGGTGCAACGCTCGGGGATGTTGGCATCCCCAGTGTTGCTCTTTCCAGTGGAGCCGAGGTTGTTGAAGAGGAAGGGAGCTTCTTCCTTCCCACCAAGATGGGTAGTGGTGTTCCGGAGGTGCTTCGGGCGACGCCACTACAGTTTCTCGCTTCTTCGAGGGGGGCCTCAGGTTTTGCATGTTGCTCTGCGCAACTCCTGAGTGAACACCACCCGCAGGCTGTAGTGGACGCTCAGCTTTCAGCGCATCTCCCCTCAGCACCGATCACGGGAAGATGAAGGAGGATGGAGGGAGCGAGTGGCAGACTCTTGAGGCGGGATACGACAGCACTAACGCCCTTGTACCTACGCCAGTGGCTCGCCGTCTCGACTCCAACTATTCCCTTCCTCCTTGGCGATCTTTTTCCTCTTCCAACAATCTTCCGCCGGGATCCCTGACAGGCTTGCTTGTGGCTTTCGGCTTTGTCCACCCTGCCATGCCTTGCTAGCCCTGGTGGTGGTGATCAGGGAATCACCGTTGCTGATCCCTTCACCGCCACCTTTGCCTAGGCGCTCCTTTTGTCCCCTTCCCATCCTGTCGTAGCACCTGGGGAAGGAGGCACATAGAAAGGATTTACGGCGCACTTATCTTTTTTCAATCTTAAACTTGTAGGTAGCCGCCAAACTTTAGCTCAAATAAATGTAATTTTCCTTATCCATGTAATGTTCTGTAAGGTTTGTACTAGTTGATCAGCATATTAATGGAAAAGATAAACCTTGCCGGGGACTTGTGCGCGTCATACGACCACGCAGAGGGGGAGTGCCTCTTTACGTCTAGGTAAACAAGGTTTTCCCCGTAAGGTACCTTGCCGGTACTCTCGGATCTGCTGCCGGGGAATGATCCTACCGGGCATAAATCGTAGAGTGGAACCAGCCCCCTGCCAAGCCTTTCTTGCCAAAGGCCACTGCAACCATCCTGACCGAAGTATCGTTCGAGTCAAAGGATGGGAGCACCTAAGTATCAAAAAGGAAGGGAGGTCTCCCTATGCAGAAGAATTTACATAACAGGTATGGATAAAGGAAAGTAGTTATCTGTCTGTCTTGCCGAAGATTGCAGGGTTGGTTTCTCCTTTCATCTCCTCTTGGGGGAACGAAGTCCATGGCAGGAACCTGTGGTTTATGCAGATGAAATGATACCAAACGCAATCTAATCTATATGAGATTTTATAACCCATAATATGATCATGCATGCATGCAATCTTATTGGGGGCCCCCTCTACATCGCTTCGGTTTTTTATCTGTTTCTCAGAGTCTGCGCGTGGCTTTGTATAAGGGGTTACATGCAACTGAGGCAAGGCCTGTACTAATGGGTGGCTGCCGGGCAGGGCCCGACAGCCGCGCCTTACGGGTAGTACTTACAGAGATGCTCAATGTTCCATGAGTTTTGCAATTGAATGCCATCTCCGATCTCGAGACGGACTGCGCTAGGTCTTGTGACTCGTACCACCCGGTAAGGGCCTTTCCACTTCCGCATTAACTTGTTTGTACCCTTGGCTGACTGAACGCACTGAAGGACAGGTTCGCCTTCCTCATAACACCGAGCACGAACCCTGCGGCTATGATAGTGACGCAGGGCTTGTTGATAGCATGCAACACACGTAGTGCCCCGGAGATGGTTCTCCTAGAGTAGCACAGTGTCGTCATGCCAGTGTTGATCTTGCACGATTTCATCATAGGCAAGTACTCGAGGAAACCCGTAAATGAGTTCTGTGGGGATAACTGCTTCTGCCCCATAGGCTAGGGAGAAGGGAGTCTGCCCGATAGCCCGATTTGGTATCATTTTGAGGGACCAAGGACTACCAGGAGCTCATTAATACATCGATTGCCGCACTTCTACAGCTTATCAAAGGTTCTTGTCTTGAGACCTCGAAGCACTTCAGTGTTCGCCCTCTCAGCTTGTCCATTGCTTCTGGGATGTGCCACAGACACAAATGAGATCTTGCTTCGGAGGGAATGAACATATTGCATGAAGGCTCGGCTCGTGAATTGGGTGTCGTTGTCGGTGATGATCCATGTCGGGACCCTGAAGTGACACACCAATTCTTTCAAGAACATGATAGCTAACTGAGCAGTGACCTTTCTCAAGGTAGCTACTTCCGGCCACTTTGTAAACTTGTCAATGGAAACGAACAAGAATTCAAAGCCCCCGACAGCTCAGGGGAAAGGGCCATTGATATCGAGCCCCTAGGCCAAAAACGGCCATGACAACGGGATTGTCTAAAGCGCTTGGGCAGGTAGATGGATGTTCTTGGAATGGAACTGACAGGCATCACATTTCGTGACGAGCTCGACCGCATCTTGGAGGGTTGTGGTCCAATAGAATCATTGTCGGAATGCTTTCCGAACTAATGCCCTTGATCCAATGTGGGATTCGCACATGCTTTTGAGAATCTCTGCCAGCAGTTCCTTTCCTTTTTCCCGGCAAATGCACTTCAATTTCACACCGTTGGGCATTCTTCTATACAGAGTGTCATCAACAAACTGGTACATACTGGCCCTCCGGGCTACTCATTCAGCCTCATCTTGCTCTTTGGGAAGTTCTCCTGTTTGGAGGAAATGGACAATGTGCCTTGCCCAAGTTGGAGCATGGGGCTGAGCAACAAGGACTAACGGCACCTCCGCATTCATGGGGGCGCGCCCTTCGACTGCGGGGACCGGGGGTCCGGCAGGAGGATGCGGCCCGGCAAGCAAATGGGGGTTGTTTCCGGCAGGGTCCCTGCCAGGTGCCCTGGAGAGCTCAACCGACAGAGGCTTACCAGAGTCCAATTTCCTACTCTTTCTTGCCATTGTTGTTGGGGATACGAAGGGCTGAGTAAGGTGGAGAACAAAAGTTCCTGGTCCCAGATGAAGCTTTTACGCAGCACATTTTGATAGATGATCAGCAATGCTGTTTTCCACATGGGATACGTGCTCTGTTTGCAATCCATCAAAATGCTCCTCCAACCTTCTCACTTCCTCGCTGTATGCCTCCATCAATGGACATAGATAATCTTTGCTGACTTGCCTCACCACCAACTGTGAATCTCCTCAGATAACCAGCTTCTTGATTCCCAGTTCGGTGGCAATTCTGAGCCAGGCAAGGAGCATCCTCCCGTGGAAAGTGCATCTAGACAACGTACTTCAAGTGTTCCCCAGTGGGGGTGACGACAAGCACTCCAGCTCCAGTGCCTTGCAGGGAGAAGGCACCATCAAAATACATAATCCATTCTTGGGGTGATTCCTTGCTGGGAATATCTGTCTCTGGCTTTTCCTCATATGGGGTTGGTGCCCATTCTGCAATAAAGTCTGCCAATGTCCTGCTCTATATAGTGGATGTGCTCTCAAACTTCAAACCAAAGCTAGATAACTCCAAAGCCCACTCCACTATCCTGCCGGTAGCCTTTGGGTTCCGGAGTGTCCTTTGCAACGAGAAGCATGTGACAACCATTATCTCATGAGCTTGGAAGTAGTGGTACAGTTTCCTTGAGGCCATGATTAGGCCCAAAATCAATTTTTGCACACCAGAGTACCCGAATCTGGCCCGCTGCACTAGAGAGCTGACAAAGTACACTGGGCGCTACACCACTTTCTTCCTCACCATATCCTTGGGGTTGCCATCGGTACCGTGCTCATCTTTGCCTTGATCGAGAATTGACTCTGCTGGGCGGTGCTCATCTCTGTCCCCGGAAGGAAAAACAGTTGAAGTTCTTGCTTCCTCTACTTCCCGCTGCCCTACCAAGGCTGCACTAACCACTTGATTAGTTGCCGCTAGATATAGTAGCAACGACTCTTGTGGTTTGGGTGCAACCAAGGTAGGTACAGAAGACAAGTAGGTCTTCAATTCTTGTAGTGTTAGATCTACTTCCGGGGTAAATTTCATGGGTCCTGCCTTCTTCAAGACCTTAAAGAATTGTAGGGCATGCTCGGCTGACTTGGAGATGAATCTTCTCAGTGTGACAATGCACCCAATCAAATGGCCGACATCTTTCACCGTCTTTGGTTCCTGGATATGTTCAATGGCCTTGATCTTGTCTGGATTAGCTTATATACCACGGTGGGATACGAAGAAACCAAGCAGCTTGCCGGAGGGAACTCCAAACACACACTTCTCCGGGTTTAGCTTCAGGTTGATCTTACGCAAATTGGCAAATGTCTCTTCTAAATCTTGGATGAGGGTTGATCACTATGTCATTCAGATAGGCTTCAGTATTCCTATGCAGATGTGGCTCAAAACCAATCTGGATAACTCTTGCAAAGGTAGACCCAACACTCTTCAACCCAAAAGGCTTACACACAAAGCAGTAAGTACCACATGGGGTGATGAATGAGGTCTTCTCTTCATCTTCCTTGGACATGAAGATCTGATGATATCCAGAATATGCGTCCAGGAAAGAGAGCAGATCACAACCCGAGGTGGAGTCCACTATCTGGTCGATGCACGGCAAGGGAAATGGATCCTACGGGAAGGCCTCGTTCAGATTAGTGAAGTCTATGCACAACCTCCACTATCCATTGGCCTTGCGCACAACCATTGGATTTGCCAACCGTGTTGTGTGTAAAATTCCTTTGACCAGACCAACTGCTTCAAATTTCTTAATCTCCTCGGCAATGAACTATTGCCGTTCCGAGGCTTGCTTCCGGACCATTTGCTTGATGGGTCGGGCATGTGGGCAGACAACAAGGTGGTGCTCGATTACCTCCCTGGGAACACCGGGGATGTCAGATGGTTGCCGGGCAAACATATCGACATTCGCTCGCCGGAAGGCAACGAGCACGCTTTCCTATTTGTCATCGAGGGTGGCACTGATGGTGAAGGTACCATCAACACCATCTAGCCCTGCCGGGACCTTTTTCATAGTGGGTACACCAACCTTCGACCTCTTACTGTTGGAGCTTTCTGGCAAATCATCCACAGGCAGAACATATCCCGAAAAGGTTGGCTTCTTGGGTTCCTTGCCGAGGCTCTGAACAATTTCCTTATTTCTCTTGCTCTCCTTGGTGGGACCAGTGATCTCAGTGGCCTCTGCCGCAACTACATCGTTGTACATCTTATCTGCGCAAATGTGGGGACCCCAACTTGAGAGTCGAGATCACCGAATGCACGCGTACAGTGATCCCAGAGATCAATGCTCACCGAACACACACAAGCTGAATAACAAGAGTCTTACATCCATACATACCGTCTTACACAAATTATGGCCATTATGGCCAAGTCTTACATAGATAAAGCCTCAAGGGCTGAATAGCAAATAACTCGAGAGACTTCGATGATAAGTAGAACCCATGCCATCTGCCTTAACCCTACAGGCATTCTGACTGGGATAGCGTCCTAGTTCGCATGTTAGTCTCCATAGAACTCTTCTTCATATTCCTGTTCCTCCATGCCTGGCCAATTAAATAACCAGTGGCAAGCCAATGAGTACTTTGAATGTACTCGCAAGCAACCCATGATTTGGTTCAAGGTAACAATGCAATTGTACAACAATGAGCAATCTAGCTATGAGCTAGAATAAATATTTTACCATCAAGTATATGCATCAATAAGTTCACGTAACCTTGAGGACAGGTTACCGATATCAACATGAATAGGATTCAACTCAACGAGTCAAGTCACCACCTTGACTCATCACACACACATACTTTCACCGATATAGTAAAATTCTGGACATAGTTTAAGTAGTACCACACAACTGTCCATGACCGTGGACACGGCTATTCGAATAGTTTTACACTCTGCAGAGGTTGCGCACTTTACCCACAAGATCCAGGAAGCTTTCGTGTCACCCAGGATCCCGCAGTACCTCAAGTACTCGGGGGAAGCACCCGGTCATTATCTTTCTTTAGACGACACTAACATAGGGTCCACTCGTTGGTGCACAGCCCTCGAGTACAAACAATAGATCATGGGACTTGCCCTATTTTCAATGTCACGCGTACACGAAGGGACCAACGGTGTGTCCGGTGCCCTGTGAAAACAGTCATGGTTGCCTATCCGAGCACGACCCCGTCCCGGGAAAGACCTCAAGTCTTCCCGTCACTAGTAATGTGGGCACCATGCTAGTATCGGCCTAAGTAATCAATAAAGCCCCGTCCCACAAGGGGTAGAGTGGTTGCACATGTTTGGTTGGGATGGTAGTCACACATAAATCTAATCCATCATTTCACCTATGCACAAGATCTTTATCGGCACATCACTTCTTCCTCAAGTGATGACCTAACTCAACATCACCCTCACGCATTAGGGGCACCCGATGGTTTTTTTGAAAAGAATGTAACCACGAGGGTTTCATGGCACACATGCATCACTAAGCATCACTACTAACCATTTGCATTTGCATCTAAGAATTTAGCAAGATCATGAATAAGTCATGCATCATGTGGTGGTTCTCAACTAGGTCACCACCGCAACTCTTATCATCATGCATTCGGAAACAAACGGGTTCCGAAGAACACACGTGTATCATAGTCAAAGGGTTGCTTGCCTGGATTGGCTTGGTCTTCAAAGTCTTCAAATCCTTCCCCACCTTCTTCTTCAGCAACCTCGTCAAATACGGTATCTAATCGTCGCAAAATAACAACGAGAAAATAAGACCACAATAAAAACAGAAAAATCAAAGTTCTCAGAAAAATGTCAACTTATTTTTGTTAAATACTAGAGGGAAAACTAAGATGGCAAAAATTCTTAGTTTGAGTTTTGGAGTGGCAGAATGGGGTCCATGAATATTTGAATAGAAGTTTTAATGTTCAAATATGAATTTAAATTTGAACAGAACAGAAAAGGTACATGGACATGTGTGAAAGTCACATCATTAAATAGGTTGGATTTTTACAAGTTTTTAGGAACTGGAATTAATTCATTTGGACAATTATTTAATTATGTGAAATTATTTGAAATTCCACAGTGTGGGGACCCCGACTTAGAAGTCAAGATCACCGAATGCACCTGTACAGTGATCCCAGAGATCAATGCTCACTGAACACACAGAAGCTGAAATAACGAGAGTCTTACATCCATACAAATAGTCTTACACGAATTAAGGCCATTATGACCAAGTCTTACATAGATAGAGCCTCACGGGCTGAATAGCAAATAACTCAAATAGCGGAAGTCTTCGATAACGGGTAGAACCCATGCCATCTGCCTTAACCCTACAGGCATTCTGACTGGGATAGCGTCCTAGTTCGCATGTTCGTCTCCAAAGAACTCTTCCTCATATTCCTGTTCTTCCATGCCTCGCCAATTAAATAACCAGTGGCAAGCCAATGAGTACTTTGAATGTACTCGCAAGCAACCCATGATGTGGTACAAAGTAATAGTGCAATTGAATAATAATGATCAATCTAGCAAGGCTAGAACAAGTATTCTACCACCAAGTTTATGCATCGATAACCTCGCGTAACCTCGAAGACAGGTTACCGATATCAACATGTATATGATTCAATTCATCGAGTCAAGTCACCACCTTGACTCATGACACACATTCCAACACCGATGAAGTAAAATTCTGGACATAGTTTAAGTAGCACCACCCAACTGTCCATGACCGTGGACACGGCTATTCGAATAGTTTTACACTCTGCAGAGGTTGCGCACTTTACCCACAAGATCCGGGGAACTTCCGTGTCATCCACGACCCGCGGTACCTCAAGTACCCGGGGTAAGCACCCGGTCATTACCTTTCCTTAGACGACACTAACATAGAGTCCACTCGTTGGTACACGGCCCTCGGGTACAAACAATAGATCACGGGACTTGCCCTAATTTCAATGTCACGCATACCCGAAGGGACCAACGGTGCGTCCGGTGCCCTGTGAAAACAGTCATGGTCGTCTATCCAAGCACGACCCCGTCCCGGGAAAGACCTCAAGTCTTCCCATCACTAGTAATGCGGGCACCATGCTAGTATCGACCTAAGTAATCAATAAAGCCCCGTCCCATAAGGGGTAGTGTGGTTGCCCATGTTTGGTTGGGACGGTAGTCACACATAAATCTAATCCATCATTCCACTATGCACAAGATATTACCGGCACATCACTTCGTTCTCAAGTGATGACCTAACACATCATCACCCTCGGGCATTAGGGGCACCCGATGGGTTCATGCAAAGATTTCAACTACGAGGGTTCAAATCACACCTGCATCATATAAGCATCATGACCAACTATTTGCATGTCATCTAGCACATAGTGAGATCATCAATAAAGCATGCATCATGTGGTGGTTCATCTAGGTTACCATCGTAACCCTATCATCATGCATCGGAAACAAACGGGTTCCGAGAACAAGTGTATCATGGTCAAAGGGCTGCTTGCCTGGATTGGCTTGGTCTTCAAAGTCTTCAAATCCTTCTCCTTCTTCTTTCACAGCAACTTCGTCAAATACGGGATCTATACGTCGTATAATAACCACGAAAAAATAAGAATACAAACAAAACAGAAAAATCAAAGTGCTCAGAAAAATGTCAACTCATTTTTGTAAAATACTAGAGGAATTTCTAAGGTGGGGAAAAATCTTAGTTGGAGTTTTGGAGTTACAGAATGGAATCTATTGATTTTTGAACAGGAGTATTACTGCCCAAATTTGAATTTAAATTTGAACAGTACAGAAAAGTTTCATGGATTTGAGTGAAAGTAGTACCATTAAATAGGTTGGAATATTACAAGATTTTAGGAGTTGGAATTATTTAATTTGGACCATTATTCTTTTCTGTATAAATGTTTAAAACATTAACAGAAAAGAAAAAGAAAAAGTGTGACCTGTGCACTGGGCCAGAGAAGGCCACAGTGCACGGCCCAGGCGGTCCAGCCCAACCGCATGGGAGCCTGCGCGCGCACGTCAGGTTTTTAAACCTGACGGGCAGGGCCCGTGGGTCAGTGGCACAGAGGAGGGGGAGAGAGGTGAGGGGATGACAGGCGGGGCCCGCCTGTCATCTCTAACCCCACGGCCACGGCGACGGCGAGCTCACCGGCGAGGTGGGACGGCGGAAGCTCGTCGGAGGGTCGTGGTTCTGGTCGTTTCCGACTGCAAACGGAGGGGGAAACAGGGGGGAAAGGGTCAGTGAAGCACGACGGTTCCGAATCGGGTGGAAGGAGGGGCGGGGAAGGCCCGTACCACGAGATCACCGGCGGCCCGACGCGGCGGCGCTCCGGTCGATCCCGAGTACTGGGACCTCTTGGGGTCGAACTGGAGGTGCTGGGGGGCTCAGTGGAGTGGAGTGAGGCTGGTGGTGCTGCTAGAGAGGCTCGGGAGGGGTTATAAATAGGAGTTCGACGGAGGCCCGTGGTCCAGTGCGCCGGCGAGCTCCGGCTCGAGGCTACAGCGCACGGGAGGCCAAGGGAATGGGTCCGTGGAGTTCCTGGACGATCTCCACGTCCAGTAGAAGTGAGAGGAGGAGCGGAGGAGCGTCTGGAGCATGCGCGCGTGTGAAGCAGCAGAGTGGCCGTCGCGGGCGGCTAGCGCGCGTGCGACGACGACCACTGGAGGGTGCAGGAGGAGGGGGGACAGCGCCGGGGAGGTCGCGGACGTCGAGAGGCCTCGACTGGCGCGAGGGGGAGGCCCGAGGCTGTCGGGGTCAGCGATTGGCCGGAGCCACCGTGCGGAGGTGCACTGTTGCGCGCTCCAGAGCGTGCGTATTGCTGGCATCATCGCGCTCTCGCCGTTTTGGTCCAAACCAGCGTGTCCAACAGTGTCTAGCACGTTGAGGGAGGAGTAAAGAAATGGCCTGAGGCCTTGGATGCCCTGGAGATGCTGAGAGAGAGGGGAGATGCTGGTGAAATGGTGAAAGCTTGCTGTACAGCAAGGTAAAACAGGGTTCTTACCCCTCAATCATAGAGCTGGGGTGCTGGGGAAGTTACTGGAGGTAGCAAGTAACTCAATGATCATGTGGTAAGAAGTTGAGGCCATGGAGAAGAGTAAAAGTGATACGTTTGGAGGTTTTAGTAAAAAGCCAGAAGGTGTTTGATCTGTGTTTGTTCAAGTAAATGACCTCCACTTGACATCGCACTTGACAGGGTTGAAAGACATGAGAAAATAGGGTGCTTCACCAAATTTGGGCTCATTTGAAGAAACTAGCCAATGTAATTTTGGTGAACCCTAGAAATCAACAGAAACAGTTTCATCTTGATTGAGTCAAGCTAATCATCTCCCCTTGATGCACCACTTGGTGTAGCATCATCATTTGGGATATTGATCATGCCCACAAAGTTTGAAGCTCCAGATAAAAAGTTGGTAATGTAAAGTTTTTCAAATTTGCATTTGAACAGAAAGGGTTTTGAGGTGATCTGATCAAGTTGCTCTATTCCAAATCTTGTGCCACTTGGTCTAGATGCCTTATTAGGCCATTCTAGCATGTGCACCAAGTTTGAGAGCATTTGGACAAGTTTGGCAATGTAAAGTTGCTCAAACTTCAAATATGGACATAATGGTTATGAAGGGGTTTGAGGTTGTTTTCTTGCTTCCCAACGCATGGGACTTGGCAAGATCATCAAATATGTCATATATGACATGATAGAATTTCCCTGGAATTTTTGGAGAAAAATTCCTTTGT
Organism: Secale cereale; assembly: GCA_902687465.1. NCBI lineage: Eukaryota > Viridiplantae > Streptophyta > Magnoliopsida > Poales > Poaceae > Secale > Secale cereale. The sequence continues at coordinate 384,102,332 of LR738715.1, read as the reverse complement.
AAATATTTCAAAAGCTTGAAATATCCAGAAAGGGTTTTAGAGGGTTTAGCCCATTATTTTGAACATGACCAAGTGTTGAAACTATTATATATGGACAATATATGTCCTCTGAGTCTCTCTGAATTTTGGCAAATATTTTTGAAATAGTTAAATAATTTTCCCCTATTAAAGACCATTTCTGGCCTTAAGAAAAAGATTTTAAATAAAATAGGAAAATAACTTTTAAAATTATACCCTTGAGGTTTCTGGGAGTCCTATGACTGCTAGGTCTCAAATAAACCTTTTGAAATAATTTTCTCACCCTAAATCAAGTACTTGCAGTGCAAATCTCAATTCAGGGGTTTTTGGAAAACTGAGTTTATAAAATACTTTTTGGCCAAATTAATTTTGTAAGAAAATACTATTCTGTTATATAACACTTGGCATGATCATTGGGCAGAAGTTTTGAGTATGGAGATGAAATCTACAACAGATCATAGTTGACTTTAATGAGCACAAGAAAAAGCATATGAAGAAAACTCAATTTCAAATAAAAGCCAAATGATGCTAAAAAAATTTGCTGGTCCAAATTTTCATGCTTCAAAGATACAAATAACATGTTACAAAATGCAGGGTGTGACACACAGAAAAGAAAAATGGAAAAAGGATCTGTGCCACAGGGCCAGAACGGCCACAGTGCAACGGCCCAGGGCAAAATAAAGCCCACCGCACGGCGCCAACGCGCGCCAGGGTTTTTTAAACCTGACGGGCGGGGCCCGGCGGTCAGCGTTAGTGAGGGGAGAGATAGAGAGAGGTGAGGATGACAGGCGGGGTCCGCCTGTCATCTTCAACCTCGCTGCCAAAGAAGCGGCGAGCTCACCGGCAGCGGTATGGTGCACGGCGGGGCAATCTGAGGGCACGGTCGTGCTCAGGGAGGAGTCACGGTTCTGTTGGTGCTTGAGTTGGCCGCCGGAGGGGCCAGGTTCGTCGGCAGCGAGGTGGAATGGAGGCGGAGCGTCGGGAGGGTCCTGGTTGGCTTGCTCCGGGCTGCAACAGGAGTGGGAGAAGGACGGGAACGGGTCAGTGAGGTCCGGTGGCTCCAGATCGAGCAAGAGCTGGGGAGGAGGGAGGCTGTACCGTGAGATCACAGGTCGCCCGAGGTGGCGGAGCTCCGGTCGATCTCGTGCACAGAGGCTCTCCGAGGGCGAGTGGGAGGTGCTGGTGTGCTCCTGGGGGTATGGGAAGGAGATGGATGCCAGTGGAGAGGCCCGGGGCATGCTTATATAGCCGGGCCCCGGTCCACCGTGGACTCGTGCGCCGGCGAGGTTACGGGCGAGGCCAGAGGCCGTGCAGGCACTTGTGATCGAGTCGGGGTCGTTCGTGGATGAGGTCTACGCCTAGGGGAAGGAAGAGGAGGAGCGGGGAAGCATCCAGAGAGCTCGCGCGTGTGAGGTCAGAGGTTGGAGCTCGCGGGCGGCCGGCGCGCGTGCGAGGGCGTCCACTGGAGGGAGAAGGAGGAGGGGGACATCGCCGAGGGGAGTTGCGGACGCCGAGGCGCATCGAATGGCGCGAGGGGGGAGCACGAGGTGGTCGGAGGCGATGGATTGGGTGAGGCTACAATGCGGGTGCGCACTGTAGCGCGCTCTGGAGCGCGTCTTCTGCATGCCACGGCATGCCGTTGGCTAGCTGGGCGTGTCCGCCGTGTCTGGGGGGTCCAACATGAAGTAAACAATCCAGCTATGGCCTTGGATGCCTTGGATGTTCAGTGAGAGAGGAGGGAAGCTGGTAAATGGTAAGATCTGGGCTGTCCAGCAAGGTAATTTGGGGTTTTCACCCTTCAATCATGGAGCTCAGGTCCAGGGGAAGTTACTGGGGGTAGAAGGTAACTAGGCAAGGCTGTGGTAGAAAGTTGAAGCAAAAGTAGTTAGTAAAAGAGGTCAAGATGATGGTTTTGGTAAAATGGCAGAAGGTGTTTGATCATGTTTTGGGCAAGCAAATGATCTCCACTAGCCATGACACTTAACAGGATTGAATTTCATAAGGAAATAGGGTGTTTCACCAAATTTGGGCTTGTTTGAAGAAACTAGCCAATGTAACTTTGGTGAACCCTAGAATTCAACAGAAATGGTTTCACCATGTTTGAGTTAAGCTAACCATCTCCCCTTGATGCACCACTTGGTGTAGTGTCATCATTTGGGGTTATGAACATGCCCACAAAGTTTGAAGCCCCAGGTAAAAAGTTGGTAATGTAAAGTTGTTCAAATTTGAATTTGAAAAGAAATGGTTTTGGGGTATTCTGATCAAGTTACCCTTCTCCAAAACTTGTGCCATTTGGTATAGATGCCTTATTAGATCAGTCTAGCATGTGCACCAAGTTTGAGAGAATTTGGACAAGTTTGGCAATGTAGAGTTTCTCAAACTTCAGATATGGACAGAATGGTTTTGAAGGGTTTTGATGATGTTTTCTTGCTTCCCAAGGCATGGGGCTCGGCAAGATCATCAAATATGTCATATATGACATGATAGAATTTCCCTGGAATTTTTAGAGAATATTTCCTTTGTAAATATTTCAAAAGCTTGAAATATCTAGAAAGGGTTTCTGAGGGATTAGCCCATTATTTTGAACATGACCAAGTGTTAAAACTCTTATATATGGAAAATATATGTCCTATGAGTCTCCCTGAATTTTGGCAAATATTTTTGAGATACTTAAATATTATTTCCTATTAAAGACCATTTCTGGCCTTAAGAAAAAGCTTTTAAATAAAATAGGAAAATAACTTTTAAAATTATACTTTTGTGGTTTCTTGGAGTCCTATGACTACTAGGTCTCAAATAAACTTTTTGAAATAATTTTTTTCACCCTAAATCAAGCACTTGTAGTGCAAACCTCAATTCAGGGGTTTTTGGAATACTAATTTTTGAAAATACATTTTGGCCAAATTAATTTTATAAGAAAATACAATTCTGCTATAAACACTTGGTATGATCATTGGGCAGAAGTTTTGGGTATGGAGATGAATTCTACAAGAGGTAATAGTTGACTTTAATGAGCACATGAAAAACACAGGAAGAAAAACTCAATTCCAAATAAAAGCCAAATGATGCCAAAAATAATTGTTGGGTCCAAATTTTCATGCTTTATTGATGCAAATGACATGTTACAAAATGCAGGGTGTGACTGACCTACCCCCCTTACAAGAATCTTGTCCCCGAGATTCCTAAACTAGGTCTTAAAAGAGATCGGGATACTCGGATCTAAGATAGTCTTCACGTTCCCAGGTTGCTTCTGCTTCTGTGTGGTTGCTCCACTGGACCTTCAAGTACTTGATGGTGCGGCTTCACGTCCGTCGTTCTGCTTCATCCAGAATGCGAATGGGCTTCTCGCGGTAGGTTAAATCAGGCTGGAGATCAATGGCTTGGTGATCAACATCCTTGTAGAGATCAGGCTTGTTCGGAACTTGGAGACATTTCCGGAGTTGTGACACGTGGAATACGTTGTGCACATCGGATGGCTCAGGTGGTAGTTCCAACTGGTAAGCCACTTCTCCTCGTCGTGCAGTGATCTTCAAGGGTCCAATGAACCTTGGTGCGAGCTTCCCCTTGACGTGGAAACGCTTGGTTCCCTTTAGAGGAGTTACCCGCAGGTACACATGGTCCCCGACATGGAATCTCAAATTCCGGCGGTGAGTGTCAGCATAGCTCTTCTGCCTTGACTTGGCTGCCTTCAAACGCTCTCTGACTAGTTGGACTTGCTCTTCTGCTTCGCGGAGAATATCCGGTCCAAAGACTAGCCCTTCTCCAGTCTCTGGCCAGTTGAGGGGTGTGCGACATCTATGTCCGTACAACACCTCAAATGGTGCCATCTGAAGGCTCGACTGATAACTGTTGTTATAGGAGAACTCCGCAAAAGGGAGGCAATCTTCCCGCATGGCTCCATACGCCAAGACACAGGCTCAGAGCATGTCTTCGAGAATTTGATTTACTCGTTCTGTCTGACCTCCGGTCTGTGGGTGGAAAGCCGTGCTGAAAGACAACTTGGTTCCCAAGGCTTCTTGGAACTTCTTCCAGAACATTGAGGTGAACTGGGTTCCTCGATCTGACACAATCTCCTTGGGAACACCGTGAAGGCTTACGATTTTGTCGATGTAGAGAGCTGACAGCCGGTTGCCATCATAAGTAGTCTTGACGGGAATGAAATGGGCCACCTTGGTCAAATGGTCGACTGTGACCCACATGGAGTCATGTCCTCTATTCGACCTTGGTAATCCAGTGATGAAGTCCATTCCGACTTTATCCCACTTCCACTCAGGAACCTTGAGTGGTTGGAGAAATCCAGCGGGTCGCTGATATTCAGCCTTGACCCTTTGGCACACATCACACTTTGCAACATAGGTTGGAATCTCTCTTTTCATCCCGTGCCACCAGAATCTTTCCTTCAAGTCTTGATACATCTTGGTTCCTCCAGGGTGGATGGAATACGGAGTGTCGTGGGCTTCTTGCAGGATCAGGTTCTTCGGCTCCATCTTGTTTGGTAGGCAGATGCGGCCTTTGTACCAAGCAATCCCGTGCTCGTCCTCGGAGAATCCTCGGGCCTTGCCTAGCTTCATCTTCTTCTTGATGCCTTCAATGCTTGCGTGCCCGCCTTGCACCTTCTTGACCTCGTCCATCAGGGTCGGTTTGACTTCCAAATGATCCGGAAATCCAGGGGTGACCAATTCCAAACTGAATTGTTCGAGCTCCTTAAACAGGGCTCGCTGCCTCTTTTGAATTATGGCATTCAAGGAGCAAGCCTTCCTGCTTAAGGCATCGGCCACTACGTTAGCCTTCCCGGGGTGATATTGAACACTGAGGTCATAGTCTTTGATGAGTTCCAGCCATCTTCGTTGCCTCATGTTCAATTCCTTTTGGGTGAATATGTACTTCAGACTGTTGTGGTTTGTGTATATCTCACACCGTTTCCCTCGGAGGTAATGCCGCCATGTCTTCAAGGCATGAACCACTGCTGCTAACTCAAGATTGTGAGTAGCGTAGTTCTCTTCATAAGGTTGTAGCTGCCTGGAGAGCTAAGCTATGACTCGGCCTTCTTGCATCAGAATGCTTCCCAATCTGGTATGAGAGGCATCACAATATATCACGAACTCCTTGTGAATATCAGGTGTTGCCAGAACTGGGGCGGTGGTCAACCTCTTCTTGAGCTCTTGGAAGCTCTCTTCGCATTTTGGCGTCCACTCGAACTTCTTGTCCTTCTTGAGGAGCTGAGTCGTTGGCCGGGCAATGCTAGAGAACCATTCCACGACTTTGCGGTAATAGCCCGCAAGCCTGAGGAAGCTTCTGACTTCCTTGACGGTCGTTGGAGATTGCCATTGGGTCACAGCTTCGATCTTCGCGGGATCAACTGACAATCCTTCTTTGGTCAAGACATGACCTAAGAATCCAACTTTATGCAGCCAGAACTCACACTTGCTGAATTTGGCGTATAGTTGGTGCTCCTGAAGCTTGTCTAGGACCATCCTCAAATGTTGCTCGTGTTCTTCCTCTGTCTTTGAGAAGACAAGAATGTCATCGATGAAGACAACAACAAACTTGTCCAAATATTCCATGAAGACTTTATTCATGAGATACATGAAGTAAGCTGGGGCATTGGTTAACCCAAAGGACATGACCGTGCACTCGTACAGGCCATACCTGGTTACGAATGCCGTCTTCGGAATATCTTGGGGTCTGATCTTCAGCTAGTAGTACCCAGATCTGAGGTCAATCTTGGAGAACACCTTGGCTCCGCTGAGCTGATCAAACAGATCTTCAATCTTGGGAAGTGGATATTTGTTCTTGATTGTAACTTCATTGAGGGAGCGATAGTCAATGCATAAGCAGATGGTACCGTCCCTCTTTGCCACAAACAGAACATGTGATCCCCAAGGGGAGGCACTTGGGCGGATAAATCCCTTCCTCAGCTGCTCATCTAGTTGCTTCTTCAACTCCGCTAATTCTTCCGTCCCCATTCTATAAGGCTTCTTATAGATGGGTCCTGCCCCGGGCACGAGCTCGATGATGAACTCAATTTCACGGTCCGGAGGCATTCCCGGTAGCTCATCCGGAAAGACATCGGGATACTCACATACTACTGGTACTTGCTCCAGCCCAACTTCAGACAGACAGTTGACTTGAGCAGCTTGAGCGGAAGAGGAGTTGGAAGCAAACTGAACTTCGACTCCTTGGTCATTGGTCACAGTGACAGTCCGATTGGCACAGTCTAATAAGCCTTGGTGCTTACTGAGCCAATCCATCCCGAAGATCACATCCAAGCCTTGCTATCTTAGGATGATAAGGTCTGCTAGGAAGCCTACACCGTTAATGATAATGCTGACTCCCTTACAGCCTATCTTGGCTCTCATCTCTGCTATGGGGGTTTGTACCACCATGGGGTTATTCAGGGGTTTAGGGGTCATGCCACTTTGTAATGCAAATCTTTGAGTGACAAATGAATGCGTGGCTCCAGAATCAAACAAGACAGTTGCAGGTGCTGAGTTGACAAGGAACGTACCCAGCACGACGTCCGGGTCTTCCTGGGCTTCTTTAGTAGTGACGTGATTCACACGCCCCTTCCCATGGTTAGGCGGGTTGCGAGGAGCTGGGTTCCTTGGTGGTATCCCGCGGCCTTGTCCTGGGTTCTGCGCATTGGGGCGCGGAGCATCAGGCTTCTTGTTGGGGTACACCCTTGAGATGTGTCATGACTGACCACATCCAAAGCAAGTGACTTGGTTTGGATTATTGATCTTGTTGCCACCACTGTTATTGGGGTTGAAAGCTGGCCTTGGGTGGGCATACTGCTGAGGCTGATAGTTGGTGCGAGGTGCAGGAGCTCTTGGTTGCTGAAAGGTTGGCTTGACCGGAGCTGACTGCCACGGGCGAGGCTTCTGGTTGCTGGAACTTCCCTTGCTGACCATCTTGCGCTTGCGAGTGTCTTCCAGAGCACGCCGCTTGTCTTCAAGCATGACTACTTTGTTCACCAGGTCAGGGAAGGTTGGGCAGTCCCACACGACAAGCGAGTACTGGAGAGTCTGATTGAGGCCTTCCATGAAGCGCTCCCTTTTTGCAGCATCAGTGCTGGCATCTTCAGGGGCATACCTTGACAGAACACTGAACTTCTACATGTACTCCTTGACAGTGTCACTTCCTTGCTTCAGAGCTCGGAATTCATGCTTCTTGATAGCCATGATTCCGGAAGGAATGTGGGCTTTGCGGAATTCTGCCTTGAAGTTGTCCCAAGTGATGTCTTGCCCAGCGTGCATGACCTTGAATCCATCCCACCAAGCTCTAGCAGTTCCCCCGAGGCAGTGGGCTGCATAAGCCACCTTCTCGCGGTCTTCGGTGCATCCGACTAGTTCCAGCAAGTCCTCAATGGTGCGGACCCAGTCATCTGCATCCAAGGGTTCAGCAGTCTCGATGAAAGTTGGCGGTGCATGCTTCTTGAACTCTGCCAACGTGGAACGTCCATTGCCATTCCCCGCCGGCTGGCGGTTGTTGGTGACAGCTTGAGCAATCAACTAAAGTGCTGCGGTGTTGGCTTGGCGTTCCTCGCGGAAAGCTTGGAGAAGCTGAGCCATGTCCATGCTCGGAGGAGGTGGTGGTGGTGGAGCTTGGTCGTTGGTTTGGTCGTGGCCTGCCTCTGATTGAGCGGATGCTCCGGCTTCAGGCTGCTGGGTAGAGGTACCGGTACGAGTTACAACAGGCATGATGTTGGAGCGGTAAAAGGTCTCATGACTTGGAAGAGGGGAAGCAATAAAGTTGGGTGCCTAGTAAGGGGGTGGGTGTGACACTAATCAAATCATGCAAGGGCCGAAAGGGCCAAACACATTCATTAAAATTCAAATGGTTGATGTAGTCATTTACATATTCCTGAAGGGAGATTACGACATACATCCAAACACAACAAAAGCAACACTAGATGGCTTCATATGAACCATACAAGGACTCGACTGCGCGTAGGGGTTACACGACCTATCCTACTGTAGAGGTCACGAACTGGCATATCCGTGTTGCGAATAATGCCTAAGCGGCGGAATGCTCGGTCGCGTATGCTGGCTCTTCTGGGTCTTCCTCCTTGTCTTCATCTGTCTGGGCCCCCTTGTCACTTGAGGGTGTGGGGGAGAAGAGGAGTTGGATACGACGGTGCTTCGTTGGTGGTGTAGAGAAAAGCTTGCGATATTCCCTTGCCGTCATACGGCGTCGCCGAGGGGGTTCTTCATCCTTGGAAGATACATCTCCTGAGGGCCTTCCACCTCGGTACGCGATAGTGGACTGTCCTGGAGGCGCACCTTCCTTCTTGATCCTATCTGTCTTCTCTTGTGCTCGACGAAGAAGTGCCTTGGTCTTGTGAAGTTCTTCTCGGAGCTTCATTGATTCCGCGGCCAAATCTCGTGCCAAGCTGTCGGCACATAGACTGAAGTAGGTCTGGAATCGAAGTGGAAGTCCTTCCTTCAGTGGAGGGGATAGTGCGCTGCTCTCATCTTCACCTTCCTTTCGGTATGGCAAGAAGCGGGTTGTCATCTTGGCTGCCATCTCCGGAAGAAGCTCGCGGAGACGGGTTAGTGCCTTGAGTGCAGCAGCCTCGACAACGAGAGGTAGCGTTGCCATTTGGGGTCCCTCGAAGAACCAACTTGTGGGAGGATCGTTTGCCTTCACGATCACTTCCACATGGTACTCCACCTCAGTGTCGCTAACCCAATGCTCAAGGTAGGTGAGGATGGGTGCTCGGTGGAACTGGCACTCCCGGAGGCTATCCTCGAGATGCAAGGGAAACCCAGTGGTCAGGTGCTCTTCAGGTACAGCGGCCATCTACAAAGGTTGAATAGGAGAGGTTAATAAGCTGATGATATCTCAGGTTGGTAAGGTTTTGAAAAGAAGAGAGGTTCAGAAGGTTTTTGAAAAAGGGGTCTCATCTAACTAACGCCCATGCAAACTAAGGCTTCCTACAGTCAGGATGGCTCTGATACCAGCTCTGTGGGGACCCCGACTTAAGAGTGGAGATCACCGAATGCACGTGTACAGTGATCCCAGAGATCAATGCTCACTGAACACACAGAAGCTGAATAACAAGAGTCTTACATCCATACATACCGTCTTACACAAATTATGGCCATTATGGCCAAGTCTTACATAGATAAAGCCTCAAGGGCTGAATAGCAAATAACTCGAATAGCGGAAGTCTTCGATGATAAGTAGAACCCATGCCATCTGCCTTAACCCTACAGGCATTCTGACTGGGATAGCGTCCTAGTTCGCATGTTCGTCTCCATAGAACTCTTCTTCATATTCCCGTTCATCCATGCCTGGCCAATTAAATAACCAGTGGCAAGCCAATGAGTACTTTGAATGTACTCGCAAGCAACACATGATTTGGTTCAAGGTAACAATGCAATTGTACAAGAATGAGCAATCTAGCTATGAGCTAGAATAAATATTCTACCATCAAGTATATGCATCAATAAGTTCACGTAACCTTGAGGACAGGTTACCGATATCAACATGAATAGGATTCAACTCAACAAGTCAAGTCACCACCTTGACTCATCACACACACATGCTTTCACCGATATAGTAAAATTCTGGACATAGTTTAAGTAGTACCACCGAACTGTCCATGACCGTGGACACAACTATTCCAATAGTTTTACACTCTGCAGAGGTTGCGCACTTTACCCACAAGATCCGGGAAGCTTTCGTGTCACCCACGATCCCGCAGTACCTCAAGTACTCGGGGGAAGCACCCGGTCATTATATTTCCTTAGACGACACTAACATAGGGTCCACTCGTTGGTGCACAGCCCTCGAGTACAAACAATGTCACGCGTACACGAAGGGACCAACGGTGTGTCCGGTGCCCTGTGAAAATAGTCATGGTCGCCTATCCGAGCACGACCCCATCCCGGGAAAGACCTCAAGTCTTCCCGTCACTAGTAATGTGGGCACCATGCTAGTATTGGCATAAGTAATCAATAAAGCCCCGTCCCATAAGGGGTAGAGTGGTTGCACATGTTTGGTTGGGACGGTAGTCACACATAAATCTAATCCATAATTTCACCTATGCACAAGATCTTTATTGGCACATCACTTCTTCCTCAAGTGATGACCTAACTCAACATCACCCTCGGGCATTAGGGGCACCCGATGTTTTTTTTGAAAAGAATGTAACCACGAGGATTTCATGGCACACATGCATCACTAAGCATCACTACTAACCATTAGCATTTGCATCTAAGCATTTAGCAAGATCATGAATAAGTCATACATCATGTGGTGGTTCTCAACTAGGTCACCACCGCAACTCTTATCATCATGCATTCGGAAACAAACGGGTTCCGAAGAACACAAGTGTATCATGGTCAAAGGGCTGCTTGCCTGGATTGGCTTGGTCTTCAAAGTCTTCAAATCCTTCCCCACCTTCTTTTTCAGCAACCTCGTCAAATACGGTATCTAATCGTCGCAAAATAACAACGGGAAAATAAGACCACAATAAAAAACAGAAAAATCAAAGTGCTCATAAAAATGTCAACGTATTTTTGTTAAATACTAGAGGGAAAACTAAGATGGCAAAAATTCTTAGTTTGAGTTTTGGAGTGGCAGAATGGGGTCCATGAATATTTGAACAGAAGTTTTAATGTCCAAATATGAATTTAAATTTGAACATAACAGAAAAGGTCCATGGACATGTGTGAAAGTGACATCATTAAATAGGTTGGAATTTTACAAGTTTTTAGGAACTGGAATTAATTCATTTGGACAATTATTTAATTCTGTGAAATTATTTCAAATTCCACAGAAAAGAAAAATGGAAATGGGCTCTGTGCCACTGGGCCAGAACGGCCACAGTGCAACGGCCCAGGGCAAAATACAGCCCACCGCACGGCGCCAGCGCGCGCCAGGGTTTTTTAAACCTGACGGGCGAGGCCCGGCGGTCAGCGTCAGTGAGGGGAGAGAGAGAGAGGTGAGGATGACAGGCGGGGCCCGCCTGTCATCTTCAACCTCGCAGCCAGAGAAGCGGCGAGCTCACCGGCGGCGGTATGGTGCACGGCGCTGCAATCTGAGGGCACGGTCGTGCTCAGGGAGGAGTCGCGGTTCTGGTGGTGCTGGAGTTGGCCGCTGGAGGGGCCAGGTTCGTTGGCGGCGAGGTGTTACGGCGGCGGAGCGTCGGGAGGGTCCTGGTTGGCTTGCTCCGGGCTGCAACAGGAGTGGGAGAAGGAGGGGAACAGGTCAGTGCGGTCCGGTGGCTTCAGATCGAGCAAGAGCTGGGGCGGAGGGAGGCTGTACCGTAAGATCACCGGTCGCCTGAGGCGGCGGAGCTCCGGTCGATCCCGTGTACAGAGGCTCTTTAAGGGCGAGTGGGAGGTGCTGGTGTGCTCCTGGGGGTATGGGAAGGAGATGGATACCAGTGGAGAGGCCCGAGGCATGCTTATATAGCCGGCCTCGGTCCATCTTGGACTCGTGCGCCGGCGAGGTTACGGGCGAGGCCAGAGGCCGTGCAGGCACTTGTGATCGAGTCGGGGCCGTTCGTGGATGAGGTCTACGCCTAGGGGAGGGAAGAGGAGGAGCGGGGAAGCATCCAGAGAGCTCGCGCGTGTGAGGCCAGAGGTTGG